>OZ022239.1:18367706-18872706 GCA_963978895.1 Erpobdella octoculata
TTGGAGCCAGTGCTTCGGATGGATCGGTTTGTTTTTTTATATAGATGTATTTCTTTTGTTATAAAGATTTTAAATTATTTGATGAATTGTAGGTTTTTGTACTGGATTTGAGGAAATGAAATTTATTCTTGTGTTCCTTGTTACTTTACTGAGGACAACTATGGCTGCTTTCGTGTTGACTCAGTGATTTCTTCAAGTTGTCAATCTTTGAACCCATCTAAATTCTGAAACTGCTTCTTTATGTTTGTATGAAATTGTGTATCCTAGATTCTATGGATAAACATGTCCATTGTGGTTGGAATTATCTGTTCAAGTAGCAACAAGATCTAGAATTTTGTAGCTTCCTCAAATGGCTGTGTATTCCACATTTTATTTATTATAAACCTTAACATGTGTGAATCTTACTAAAAGACTGCTTTATTTTTCATTCATATTAAAATTGCATGCAGTTTTATTTTTAAAATGACAACAAATCACGATATTTTCAAATAAGCTTCTACTTTATTTATTTGAGATGCAAAGTTACATGAATTTTTAGTTTAAATGAATTATCCTATGAGGTAAGATTGCACCTTTGGTGAACCGTTCTTTATGTGATTGTAGTGTTTTATCAAGTATGGACATACGAAAAACTGAAGCAAAATAACGTATTATGTTTATTCTGTTAAATTGTTTTACCTATTAATATATACTACTGATAGGCCCTGTATTTATCAATGGTTGTGTTGACTTTTTTGGTAACCCTAGATGTAGAGGTTAGAAAAATTTAAGGGTTACTTATGCTAAGGTCAAGATGTTTTTCTTTACTCACAAAAAATTTAATTTTTCAAGTTAAATATGACACTTATGCTTTGGTTTAAAGAAAATGTTTTTTGAGATATCCTAATTCCCCTTCTCTCAAGGGTATCTATATCTTCCCCATTTTTACAACGTTTTTATTAGGTCACAAAGTTGTTTGTGTGTTTGAGATCTTTGGCAAACCATTCTCAAAAAATATAACAAAGATATAAAAATATCAAAAAAACATATCCAAAAATCATAACTGTAAGTACACTGAGAGAAGTTATTCATAGTTTTATGTAAAATCATAACTACTACTACTTGCTTTCTCCCTCTCTCTCTCTCTCACATGCATGCCATGAGCGAGAGTGAGAGAAGGAGGAAGACGAAACAACTCGATGATGAGTCAGAGGAACTTCGATAAGCATGCATGTTGTAACGAAAGAATAATCATGAATATGAATGAACTTGAATGAAGATGCGACAGGAGGAAGAGAATCCTTTTCTGACACTAAAATTCAACGCACACATCAACGTTGAATGTTCCACTTCTCTGAGATTCGTCAAATCTATAATATAGTAGCTCCCGTCACTCACTCACTTACTGATTCTGTCACGCTTACGTAATTAGTCGTATAGCTACTATATTATCGAAGATATTTCTATTAGTATTCAGTAGTTATTAAATATAATTTTTTTATCATTGATATATATATATATATATTTATTAGTTTTATGAAAATATATATATACTGAAATTCTTTAATAACTAATTAATATATATTATATATATATATATATATATATATATATATATATATATATATATATATATATATATATATATACTAGCGGGCGCACTTACTGGTTTTTAGAGGTTTTTCTAATGTTTGTCTCTCTTGCTCCCGCTTCCTTCTCCGCTTTCCCGTTCCCGTCGCTTTTCCGCTCCCGGTCGCTTTCCCGCTCTCGGTCGTTTCCCAGCTCCCAGTCGCTTTCCCGCTCCCGGTTGCTTTCCCTTTCCCGCTCTATCTTTCGCTCTCAGTTGGCTTCCCGTTCCCGTTTTCGCTTATTTATGTATGTGTATATATATATATATATATATATATATATATATATATATATATATATATATATTCCGCTCACTCACCCGCTCCGCTCATTTTGTGACGGATTTCAAATTTTTTTTCTCTATATTTGATTCCCCTTGACTCTCAAGGTTGTGTGAAAATTTCATTACGATCGGATGAATGGTGTAGCAATGCATAAAGGACATATATACATATATACATACATACATACATACATACATACATACATACATACATACATACAAACATTCATTTATATATATATATATATATATATATACATATATATAAGTTTTGTTTTTCCTATGAATTAAGTTCAGATGTCGTGTATACTGAAATTCTTTAATAACTAATTATTGCACTCTTTAATTTTAACATCATTTGAATTTATATGAAATACGTTAGTAAATTGAAAATTTAAACACAATAAAAATTTCATTAAATTTGCTTATATATAAAAAAATTTTTATGGTTATCAAATGTCATTTTGTTTTTGTTGACTATTTTTATAATAACGGGCGCAGTATTTTAAAACTTCCGTCATTTCTGACGGGCTATCTCTAGTATATATATATAGGGGAGATGGGGGCTTTTTGATCTCTTTTGAGGTTTTTTGGCGATAACAGTCAAGCCATTCAAAAAATCTACTTTGTTTTTTGTTAATTACAGAGAGGAATATCTCTTCTATGTATTCAATTAAGTTTGACATTTTATAATGTAAGAGAACTATTTTTAAATTGAACTTTGGTACAAGCCCTAAAAAAGATCAAAGTGCCCCGCATATGGGGCACTATGATCCCCCCATGGGGCACATTGATCCTAGGTAAAATTCAGTACGATCCCACATCCAGTTCTCTCAAAAAACACATGAAAACAGGTATAATAGCTTTTATTAATAATAATAATCATTAAAGTTATATAAATTCAACACATGTTAGGAAAAATGGATAAATCTCCTGCAAAGACCAAGTGACGACTGGCTCGAGCAGTCCCGCCATGATGAATTGGGTCTGGAAGTTTACAAACAATATCATCCTTTTCAAATTGGAATAAGTCATCATTTGCACAAATGAAAATATCAAATTATAGGACTACACTAAGCCTCCAATGCCCGGAGAATGCGTACATTTAGTATCCTAGTACAAGGGGCACTTTGATCAACAGATCAACGTACCCCATATTGGTACAGATCAAGGAGCCCCTATGGCATGTACCACGCTATAAATGGCAATATCTCATCAATAAATGTTGTTTGAGAATTAAGGTATGCCATAAAATAAGCCTTAGACATGCGTTTATACAATCCAAAATTAATTTTCCGGAAAAAATGTTTATTTAATTTGTAATTACAGAAACTCAACTGTTGTGAAGATGTACTTTTCTCCGGTCAAATCAAACTTTCGTATTTATCAACTTTCAGCGGCGGATTGTTGAAAAGGAAATAGGACTAAAAATAGTACGGAAACAAATACAAACCATAAACAATTTTTTTAATTTTTTTTAATTTAGAAATTATTACGTTATTGCCAAAAGATCAATGTGCCCCAGAGATCAAAATGCCCCCATCTCCCCTACATATATATATATATATATATATATATATATATATATATATATATATATATATATATATATATATATATATATATATATATATATATATATATATATATATATATATATATATATATATATATATATATATATATATATATATATATATATATATATATATATATATATATATATATATATATATATATATATATATATATATATATATATATATATATATATATATATATATATATATATATATATATATATATATATATCTTATAAGTCAATAAAAAATTGTATTTAATAACTACTGAATACTAATAGAAATATCTTCGATAATATAGTAGCTATATGACTAATTACGTAAGCGTGACAGAATCAGTACATGACATCAATACATGATATATATATATATCATGTTTATATCTTATAAGTCAATAATAATTATGTTTGTAATTGTTTTACCACGTATTTATCTTTAACTAGCAAGGTGCCCGGCGTTTACCGGGGTTTTTAGAAGTTTTTCTATCGTTTTTCTCTCTTGCTCCGGTTTTCTTCACCGCTTGCTTTTCCGTTCCCGTCGCTTTCCCGCTTGCTCTTCAGTGCCCGGTCGGTTTTCCTTTCCCGCTTGCTTTTCCGTTCCCGTCGCTTTCCCGCTTGCTCTCCAGTGCCCGGTCGGTTTTCCTTTCCCACTCGCTCTTTTGCTCTCGGTCGTTTTCCGTTTCCGTTTGCTTTCTCATTTCCGTTCTTGCTTATTTTCAGTTCCCGTTTGCAACGTCTCCATCGGTACTTCAGGACAACACAAACTAAAATTAAGGTTTATTTCTTTTTTCTTCTTGTAGTTTAAAAATTTAGAACGTTTATTAAAAAAATAATTAACGCAAAATGGTCTATTGTCTTTAATAGCGCGTGTCTGAAAGAATATATATATATATACTAGCGGAGATACCCGGCGTTGCCCGGGTTTTTTAGAGGTTTTTCTAATGTTTGTCTCTTTCTCTCCCGTTTCCTTTCCCACTCTTGTTCGCTTTCCCGTTTTCGGTCGTTTTCCCGCTGCCGGTCGCTTTCCCGTTCCCGGTCACTTTCCCGCTCCCGGTCACTTTCCCGCTCTCGGTCGCTTTCCCGCTCCCGGTCGTTTTCCCGTTCCCGGTCGCTGTCCCGTTCCCGCTCACATTTGCTCTCCCATTCCCGCTCACGCTTGCTTTTATATATATATATATATATATATATATATATATATATATATATATATGTAGTTCCCGCTCGCTCACCCGCTCCGCTCCGCTCATTTTGTGACGGATTTCAGTTTTTTTTATATTTGATTCCCCTTGACTCTCAAGGTTGTTTGAAAATTTCATTACGATCGGATGAATGGTGTAGCAATGCATAAAGGCCATTAACATACATACAAACATTCATTTATATATATATATATATATATATATATATATATATATATATATATATATATATATATATATATATAGGCGGAAAATTTTTTGACTATCTTAAGTCTGCAGTTTTTTGGTATCTTTAATATTTTATTAATGATAGAAAAGCCATACTGCAAACTGAAGATAGTCAAATTCAGTCTCAAACCAGTTAAAGCAAATAAATTTATGATATGTATAAACATATAAATATATAGGCATACAATACAATAGATTGAGAATAAATGTAGCACCCCCACTCAAAGAAAAACTCATCATATTTGGAAAAATTGCAGGGCCCTCCAATTTGGTTTGCGCTTCCCTAGTTGCGCCCCTGCAGACACACGAGGCTAAAGTTCATAAGAGCTCGATCCGATGGACCAAAGGCTCTACAAAATAAAAAAAATATTAGCAGAAATATATGATATAACTAAGTAGATATAATTCAAAAGGTATGAAAAATACTACGTTTATCAACTAATCTAAATACTCAAGCATGAGTGAGCTAATAAATTTTTGTAGAAGTCGCTCCCCCAGCCTCCCCCAATTGCCGCCTCTAGTCCGAATACGCTGTGTACTTTCAGTGCCTATTACACACTTTTATTTTTGGTACAATTTTTCAATGCTAAAAACCAGTTTTTCTGTTAAAATATTTATGTTCAATTGAACACCTTAGCTTTACCTGACGGTTGAAATAATAAAAAAGGTTTTTCGATGGTTTTTCGGGTCAGTATACCTGCGGCCGTGGGCATTTTCGCCAATGTCCGACGGTATAAAACGGGAAGATAAATAATGCCACCTGATTGGATAATTTTGAATTAAAAAAGTCACATAAATTATGCAAATATATAGACGCGCTTTGTTGTTTATTTTATAGTTGTTGGCCGTTATGGGTTTTTCCGGTGGATAAAGATTGATTATCCAATCAGATGATAGTATTTGTCTCCCTGTCTTATACCGTCGGACATTGGCGAAAATGCCGGCCGTGGTGGAACGGTGAATAACCTTTTTTAAGCAAGCAAAGTATCTTTAATTAAATTTATTAAACATAAATTAAAACAAAAAAATTGTCGGGTAGGAGTTTTTTGCTAGCTTAAATGTTCAGAGTAGCCATCAGAAATTATTTATACACGTTGGACGCGTCTGCATTTTGTTTATTATAGTTTTTAGAAATAAGTTTGTTGCTGTTTCTTCTTGTGTGGTGTACGGTGACGTTCTAATAAAAAGTGATTTCAATAAAGTGATTTAACTGAACGTAAGTCATTATTTTTTAGGATTTAAGAGTTTTGTCTGCATATGTGAGGTTTTTAATTATTCTGTTCGCATGTCTCTTAGTTTGTCCATAAATTGGCATAAATAAAGAAAGGGCAGTAAAGTTGAGTAAAGGCATAGCCATAATATATGAATATATATATGAATAAGTTGACCACAAGTATTCAACTTAAAATTACTCATAGTCATGTCATAAAGTTATAATTTTCATTATATATGATTTTGTAATGCAATAAAACTGACGTGATTATACTAAACTAAATTTAGACAATTTAGGTTATCTTTCACTTGACTTGAGGGAATAATAAATTTTGTTTTATAAAACAGTAAAAAATCGTAAGAATTCATGAAGTAAAAATTAAGCTTTAACTGGTATAAAAGCAAAGGCTCACTTTAGTTGCACATCCTACTTTCTGTTGAAAAAAGCCCAAAATGCAGAAAATGTGATGACACATTAGAAAACAAAAGTTCTACCAGAATTAAGTTATTCAACGAGGAACGTTTTACATTGCAGTTGTGAGTGACAAGGAATGCTGAGGATACAAATTCTAAAAATAGCAGTGCAATACTCTAAAATGATGGATGGGATATTTAAAAAGTCGATGTTATTTGCATGACGGTTATGCAATGTGCATATGGGATCATACATTTATATAAGGGCTCTGTCATATGCCTCTGGGGTGATTATACCAACATCGCTTGACTCATCACCAATAAAAAACCAAAGCAAATTTTAGCGATTCTTTGTAGTCGTCTCTTGGTTGGAATTTTTGCAACTTATGCTGATAGAAATTTATAAGGTTTTTCTTATGCAATTCGAGGATAACAACTTAGTGAATGTTGGCACTCCTCTCAAAATTCTTTTTGTTTATATTATTTCATGCGTTTAAGAAATGCTTAAAAAATTTGACATTAGGAATATTTGAACATCCGGTAATCATGGAGAATAGGTGCAGAACATCCTATTAACAGATTTGAGACATGTGCTACTATGAGATCATTTATGTGATGTTTACATGCTAAGCCAATTATTGATTCCTGTAGCTTATGTTTTGAAGTAGTATGCATCCTCTAGCTTTTCTGCCAGTGTTGCTATTTTGTTAAAAAATTACATAAGGGACTTCAGCGCATTTTTGAGCATAACATTACAAATCTTAGCTTTCTTTTTCTACAATGCTTTTATTAACTCGTCGTCTCTGTTTGTTTCTCTTTCTGTTTGTTTCTCTGTCTGTTTCAAATCTAGCAATCAATTTTTGAGTCACTTCCTGATGATAGATTTTTTTTCAAATTTTGCATACATGCTCAAAATAGAAGATAATGCAATATTCAATTATTAGTTTTACAATAAGTCAATTAATTTAGTTAATTTTAATTAAACAGTCTACAAGAAACCGCAAATTGAATAAAATTTGTCTCATGGGAAGCTAGCTGAGTTGTTTATTTAACATGATGTGGTACTCTGGAAGTTTGCCAAGGGAATTGTGAAGAGTAATATAAGAAAAAATTGATTGCAAAATTTGTGTTTTAATTACATATAAAAGCATTGTGTTTTAAAAATTCGTTTTTAATTTACTTGTTCTTTTATAAATGCTCATGATTTAAAAATAGATTAGGCAGTTTTACATTGGGCTAAATGCAAATACATCTCAAACATCTTTTTAAATAGTTATTGTTGGTTTTTATTTAAATTATGTAAGTTTTATAATTTAATTGACTAATGTTACCAATATTTTAAATTTATTATTTGCATTAAACAGTAGCTGAGAGGCTTAGAAGCAAATATTAGTTTATTACCTAGGAAATGAATAATAAAAGCTGAGAAAAATAAAAAATTGCCTCCGGAATAACTTTTTAGCATAAATCTAATGCAAAAAACCTGAACTCTCTACGTTGTCTAGTTTTCGAGCCAACCAAAGCGTTTTATTAAGCTGATTTTTTTAGAAACAAGCTTCTAAAAATGTGCTAAAAACTGAATTTTATTTTCTTCTTCTTTGGTTTTATGTTAGTTTTTCCGTGCTTGCGTTTCCTTCCAATTCGGCCCCTCCGTTAATCCTTATCTAAACGCCTCATTGAAAGTTTTTGGAGCTAATTTTATGTCGGATGCCCTTCCTGTCGCAACCTCCCTTTAGTCGCCTTTTACGACACGCATAGGAGGATGCACTGTGGTCCTATTCTATCAGCCCGGACCACAGAGCACATTATCAATCAAGATATTAATCAACGATAAGCTTATAGATAGCAGTTGCCTGTGTTTTATCAGATGTAATAAAAATACATTGCTTGATGGCTGACTAGCTGCTAAGTGGAGCTGAACAGCTTGATAGATTTTGTTTAGCATAGTCAGGAAACTGTTGTCAGTGTTTTTCTTTACAGTTTGGAGAAAAAAACTGGAGTTGTTTTTCTTCCCTGGTTAGCCTTTTGTTATAGGCTTGAAATAGGGCAACACCTCGTTTAACCCTGTCATTAACAACCACCAGGTTCCTGACAATATAGGCTGCTTGCTTACGTGTGTGAAGTTGACATTATTGCTGGCCATGCAAATAAATTAAAAAAAATATTTTGGTGCAACAAGGTTGTGCATCGTTGAGTGGGTTTTATGAATGGAATCTAATGGTGTAATTGTTTTTTTTTTGGTTGTGAGCCAGAAATGATGATTTTCCAATGAAAATTGCATGAAATAAATGTAAGCTCTTCATTGATAGAGTATTACTTTTTTAAATTGCTGCAGATAATTTAGATAAATTAATTACACATTCATCGACGTATCTCTTGCTTCCAAAACTTACTGAATAACAAGTAAAAGAAAAAACGAGTTTTTCAACACAAACTTTTATTTGAAATACACTCGATTTAGAAATACGAAAGATGTTCAAATTAAGTTTGTTTTTTTTTTTAGTTGAATCATGTATTGTCATCCAATATAAAGCTATGCTAAAAGTTTCATTTTCCTAGCTAGTCAAAAAGCTGGTTAAATTTTACTTGCAAGATTTGCGTACAGAGAAAGCCACACACACACACACAAACAGAGATTGTAACCTAAATAAAAGTTTGTAAAAAAGTTATTAGCTTAAACGTCGGACCAACAAATAACTTCATTATGTGATGATGACAGACCAGGAATAAGAGATCTTTGTTGAGTTTGTGCTCAAGAAGAGAACATACTCCTGAACGATGACCAGTATTGGATGTCGTACCAAAACACTGCCACGACCTAGTCTTCAACTTTCAACTCCTCTTAAAATTGAACTGCAGATGCTTGGGCTTTACCCGACAATTGTTTAACTTCAACACCAGATGAAAACACTGGAAAACAATCTTCATGCTACATGTACATACCAGTTGATAAATTTTTGGTCAATTTGCAATTCCAATGAACCATTAAAGGAAAAGTTGATGAAAACTCAAATCACAGACTGCTCATCTAGTGGCAGGATGGCTTGCACTAGCTCACTGTATCCAGTTAAAGTGTTCATACCATAGATGCTACTTCGCTAAGAATAAATAATAATAGCATTTCTTGATAAGATCTGTCTGAAACTGATCTTAGACCAGTGAATAAGACTTGATTTTTGCTCTTTTCAGTCTGCACTTTTTATATGATCTACTATCTTGTTTTTATTTATGTGTTCATTAAAATTTGAACAGAAACTAATTTAGAATGTTTTACAGTCATCAGGTGCAACAGTCAATTTGTTTTTAAATTTCACGATTTTATTTGAAACTTGAAGATTTTATTTGAAACTTGAAAGCCCGAGGGCAACTTGTGAATATGATTGGATTTGAACCTTTTTTTTACACAAGTTCATTATTGTGATTGGAACACAAATTGTGCCAGACTAAGATACATGCCTATCAATATAATACAATCGCTATAAGGCATTTTTTTGATAGCCAACATGAAATACTCAACATGTCTTTTGTGTTATACATGGTTGATTAAATTACTTTTCCAGTAACCTTTAAACATTAATATTTTTTATTCTTTATGCTATTTTACCAGAACTAAACTATTAATTATTTAGATTCATCTAAGCAGAGAGAGAAACAGAGGAGAGAGAGTGAAACAGAGATGAGAGAGAGAGAGAGAGAGAGAAAGAGAGAGAGAGAGAGAGAGAGGGAGAGAGAGAAAGAAACAGAGAGAGAGAGAGGGAGAGAGAGAGAGAGAAAGAAACAGAGAGAGAGAGAGTGAAACAGATACAAAAAAGAGAGAACTGCATTAAGGTATGTCTCTCAGCTATAATAGAGCTGTTATTCATGTCAGCCTCGCCAGTTTTCTGGACTACCTTTGGTTTGACCTGACTTTGAATAACATTATATTTTTAGTATATTTTAATTTACATTTAAATTAAAATAAATTAATAAACTTCACTATAACTTTGAAAAAAATTGTTTTAAATTTCAACATATTTTAATTTAATTTTAATATTACAAGCACTAGATGGGCAGATGTTTCATGCAAGCTGCTTGACTACAACATATACGATCGTTATGTGAATAACAACTTCGTATTTAAAAAAAATTCATTTAAAGTAATACATGTAGTCCATTAAAAGATTGTTTTAAAGCAGTTTTTCAACATTTTAAATCAACTGCAGTTAAATAAATGCCCAAGTGAAATAGTGATATACTAGAGATAGCCCGTAATTTTTCGATGGATTTTTTAAAAATCTCATTATGTATTATAGTGTTTTTGCCCGTCCCAAGGACGGATGTTTTAAAATTACGATGTACTTTGGATACATTTTATAAAAAATAGTCACCAAAAACAAAATGACATTTAATAACCATAAAAAACTTTTTTTTTTACATATAAGTAAATTTAATGAAATTTTTTATTGTGTTTGAATTTTCAATTTACTAACGTATTTCATATAAATTCAAAAGATGTGAAAATTAAAGAGTGCAATATTTAGTTATTAAAGAATTTCAGTATACACCACATTTCTTGTGAATTTACGGCCATAGTTGAGAAGTGGTCCTTGCTTTGAGGTTTTTTAAAATCTCATTATATAATATTTTTCGATTGCAGCGCCACTTCTTTTGATCTCTAGAACTGAGAGTGTATATAGGTACAATTGCATAATAACTTTTATTACACGCCTGCGCGCAATATATTCTTACGTGCACATTGATATCCTCTATACGACTAATTACGTAAGCGTGACAGAATCAGTGAGTGAGTGAGTGATGTGGGCTACTATAATATAGATATTTATATTGTAATTAAAATTAATGAACAATTTTCATTAATTCATTTGATAATCTAATGACTTTTTTAATCATTTTTTGTGATTTTTTTTCTTTTTTTTCTATTAAGTGCCTGTGTGTTACCCCACATATTGTGGATGTTTAGCTTCAGCAGATATTCTTTCCAAGTAGCTGTAAATAAAATTTTCCAATGAAAAACTTTTTCAAAATGTTTCATTTCAGTATTATAATACTACACTTGATTTAGAGCTGTGCACTAGTCGCTCCGCCATCAAAATTTCCGGATCATTGCGCCACTGCCGAGAATAAATTTGGCGCACCGCCGATGATTTTTAAATTTTCTTTTTTTACCGAATCATTGTAGGAAAAAATTTTATATATTTATTCCCCTTTTTTATTGAGAATTGTTAGATTTTCAAAATAAACAGTCATATAACTGAGCCCTGTGGTTGGAGCCTTGCATGGGCTGCATTTGACATCGATAAACTTTTTTTTTATAATAGTTTATAGTCCTTTACACCAGGTGTTTTAAGACTGAAATGGCTGTGTCACAACTATTATCCTCGTGAAAGTTGCAACTGTTGGAGAACTTTCGAACTGGGAGGTTCAAAAATAACTTCAAACTCTTTCAATTCGATTAATAGTTACTTTTATTAGCGAAAAGACAATAGATAAAACATCCAAAACACGAGATAATAATCAATTGCAACACGACAAAGTTTAACAGGTCCGAACTCTACGAAAACAGGCGCAATTCTCAATTAAAATTTCGAAACGTCCCTTATATCACAATTTTTGAATAGCCGCAGGCCTACCGCGTAAAACATTCAAATCTATCGGCTCGCAGCATCACATGATAAAATTAATACGCGCACAAACAAATATTCAAATCTATTGGGCACCGCTGCACGCACTTAAAATAAAAACATGCGCTTATGTAGCTATAGTACAATGTGGGTCAGCATGCACTGTTTCAAACATGGGCGTGACAGGCTATATGTAGGAAGCACCTAAGTACTTCCAGTCGTGGATCATAATTTGATCCTTTTAACTTTTCCCTCCTCCTTTCTCCAGGCTTGGGACTGGCTTGGAAAAGCAAGGTGGAGTTATCAATAAACTGGGAATTGTAAAACAATATTGTGCATTAAAGGCCAATTGAAAAGTTACAAGGAGACAGTGAGCATCACAGATCAAGATCAACATTTACGGCTTAGAACATAAATAGGTTGTCTACGTCTCAGAAAAAGGCTCCAACGCTGTCAAGGTGTAGCTTAGCTGTAGCTAAAAAACTTAGTTGTGCAGCATACGGTTTCCACAATCTCATTAACCGTTGACGAAGTCGGCAAGTGCGCTTCAATTCAAGATCTCATTGTCAAAACTTAAAACGTCATAAAGACCTTTACGTACAAAAAGCCTTTCCTTTGAATGAGCAGCTCGTTTCAGAACTTCAACAAGTTCTAGAAGCAGATAATAACCAACAATGATTTGCAAAGATGATTTTGTTAGTTTAAGAGCAGACATAATAGGGTGGGGCGTAGAATGGAGTCATTAGAATATGGTTACTTGGAAGAAAAAATCTTATTGGGAATTTAGTCCAGTTTCTCAAATTATACCCAGCAGTTACAAAGGAATAAATAGTTTTAACTATCCTACAATTAGCCTTATTTTATTGTGCATGGCTGAGATTGTAGGGTCTTTGACAGATTCACCAACAGAAGGTTTGTATCGTGAAGTCTATGAAGAACACGTGATGGTTTTAGATCATAGACTTCCAGTAAAAGATTACATTTAAAACTACCTCAATGTGCCTTGACCACAGTCCAAGAATATCTTACAGATCAAAACTGTGGATATTCTTTAACATACAGTTCATAAATTTGTTGGTAATGAGCAGAAATACCAAAATGATCAAATAAGTAATGACGAAGCAGTTGAAAAAATGCCATGAAAGAAAGAGAAAACATGATCTGCTTATAAAACATGCAAGTTCTGCAGCATTTGTAATTATAAATTGATAATTATATCAAATAAACTTTTAACCGATTGTTCCTTTAGTAATTCAGAGAAATATTCCTGTTTTATGCTTATTTTAAACAATACCTAGTTTGTTAATTTGAAAGTTCTATTTGTTTTGTAAAGTTGCCGGTTAAAGTGGATGAGCACGCCACCGCCGACATAAAGTCGGTGCACAGCTCTAACTTGATTGGTGCCAATTTCTCATGAGTTTTGTCAAAAATATTTCATTCCCATATAATGAAAGATTACCGAAAACTTATAATTCTTAATTATCTTTTATTAGCCTAGTAATCTTTCACTTTAGGGGAATGAGTTATCTATATATATAAAAATGAATGTTTGTATATATGTATATATGTATTTATGTATGTTAATGTCCTTTATGCATTGCTACACCATTCATCCGATCGTAATGAAATTTTCACACAACCTTGAGAGTCAATGAAAATCAAAAATAAAAAAAATTTTTTGAAATCCGTCACAAAATGAGCGGAGCGGGTGAGCGAGCGGGAACTATATATGTATGTGCGTATGTATGTGTGTATGTATGTATGTGTATGTGCATGTATGTGTGTCTGTGTGTGTGTTTATGTATGTACTAGCGGAGATACCCGGCGTTGCCCAGGTTTTTTGAGGTTTTTCTAATGTTTGTCTCTTTCTCTCCCGTTTCCTTTCCCACCTGCTTTCCCACTCCTGTTAGCTTTTCCGTTTTCGGTCGTTTTCCCACTGCCGGTCGCTTTCCCGCTCCCGGTCGCTTTCCCGCTCCCGGTCGCTTTCCCGCTCCCGGTCGTTTTCCCGTCCCGGTCGCTGCCCCGTTCCCGCTCACGTTTGCTCTCCCATTCCCGCTCACGCTTGCTTTTCTGTTCCCGCTCGCTGTCCGTTCCGGGTGCTTTCCCGTTTCTATAATAGACAAACTAACCCACAAACATTCATATATATATATATATATATATAGTCTTAGCAAATCTATTTTGCGTTTTATAGGCTAACAGAAGTTATGAAAGAATGTAAAAGAGAAAATGAGCGGGAACGGGAACGGGAACAGGAGAGCAACCGTGACCGGGAATGGGAGAGCAAGCATGACCGGGAACGGGAGAGCAAGCGTGAGCGGGAATGGGAGAGCAAGCATGACCGGGAACGGGAGAGCAAGCGTGAGCGGGAACGGGAAAGCGACCGGGAACGGGAAAGCGACCGGGAACGGGAAAGCGACCGAGAACGGGAAAGCGACCGGTAACGGGAAAGCGACCGGGAACGGGAAAGCGACCGGGAACGCGGAAAGCGACCGGGAACGCGGAAAGCGACTGGAATCGGGAGAGCAAGCTTGGAAGGAAACGCGAGCAAGAGAGAAAATCGATAACAGAACTTCTGAGCGGGAAAGCGACCGGGAGCTGGAAAACGACCGAGAGCGGAAAAGCGACCGGGAACGCTACGAAAACGGGAAAGTGGAGAAGGGAACGGGAGCGAGAGAGACAAACATTAGAAAAACCTCTAAAAACCCCGGGCAACGCCGGGTAACCCCGCTAGTTTTTTATATAAAAATCATATAGAAATGATAGACAAGATATTTAAGTAGAACAAGTCATTTGAACTAATTAATTCAAAAATTGTTTTAAGGCAGTTTTTTAACATTTTAAACCACTCGGAGTTAAATGCCCAAGTTCATTAGTTCAATATGAAGATCAATTCTTATTTGCCAAGGAGTAAAGCAAAGAAGTTGAAGGTATACAAATAATTAATAAAAATTAGCTTTTACTAAAACCGTAACATTTAAAAAACATTAAAAACCTTTTTTGGTTTTCAACATTGCTTTCAACATTAGCTTAGAACTACTTAACTGCTTAATAGTTAACAATATAAATTGATATAATAAAAATTTTATGATTAGGGATGTCATACTTATTGAAATTTCTGATTTCAACAATATCTATTAAGCCATGTCTAATAAACTAAAGGTTCTGACTGTAAAAGATCGTGCAGATGTAATAAAGAGGAAGAGGACTATAAAAGAAAAACTGCAATAAACACGACAAAATAAATTGGCTTTGGCAAGACTAAAAAAAACAGCCTACAAAAAACAACATTTATTGGGTGATCGTGAAAAAACCGCCTACGAAAAAACCCAACCTTTAATGGCTGATAATGAAAAAACCGTCTACAAAAAAAACCCAACCTTCAATGGATGATATTGGGAGAACCCGCCGATGTACTACTTCGCTTAATTATTTATTTTCAACTTGTTTATATTGAGTTATGACATATGCTCAAAATATATTCGCAAAGCGTCAAACTTTCCAATAATAGGAATATTATTAGCAAATTAGTTATTATTCCTAAATAATAATATTATTAATAATTAAAATAAGAGGAATAATAATTAAAAAATAGAAAAATGTCTTTAATAATATTTTTATTAAATATATCCGCAAAGCGTCGAACTTTCCAATAATAGGAATAATATTAGCAAAATAGTTAATCTTTGTTAATAATAATTTCAATAAATATATCCGCAATTCGTCGAACTTTCCAATAATAGGAATAATATTAGCAAAATAGTTAATCTTCGTTAATAATAATATTATTAATAATTAAAATAAGAAGAATAATAATTGCAAAATAGTAAATTGTCGTTAATAATAATTTACAACTTGTTTAAAATTTGGAAAACCCCGCCGACTACTATTTCGGTGATTTATTTATTTTCAACTTGTTTATGTTGAAAGATGACATACGATGCATTATATATATCCGCATAGCGTTAAACGTTCGCGGCTAATAACTTTTTATTTAAACATTTTATCAAAAAAGTTCCCTAACAAACCTTGTTCAGCATCTCATAATCTATCAACGTGAGTTTTTTCAGACCTGCAGATGCTAATCGGGTGACATACATAATACATACATAATACATCATTGCGCTTTTATAATAGGGATAAATTGCCTTTGATGACATTGTGGAGCCTGTTTTTTTAAATTTTGTCTATGAAAATTTTAAAAACATAATAAAGAAAGCCTGAATAGTTTAAAAAGAGTGAAAGAATCGGAAGCCTGGTTTTGGCCCACTTTGTATTCTCCTTACTAAGTGGTAAATTAGGTGTCTCTATCGACCCTTTCTGTTGATCTGGAGAGCAAAACCACACAGAACGGCTTAAGTAGTTTTACTTAAAACGAAATACATTTTTAATGTTTAGCATGGCTGTTTTTTAATTGGTTGTTCTTTCATTCGTTTTTTATTATGGAACATTTCTCGCTTGTGAAGGAGTGCTTTTTAGCTTGGAAAAACAATTTTTTTAAGGTTAGTTAAAGGAGTTACCTCAACGAGACACTCAACCTGAGCAATGCGAGTAAACTTCTTGCTTAAGGGAGCTAGGCTGGTGACGCCAGTGAGATTCGAACTGCCGACCTAAAAGTCAACAGGCGAACGTTTTATCGCTATACCACCACCGCCTCTAATTCATTTTTTTTATTTAATAAATCTTTATTTAAAATATAAAACAACAAATAATCAGGGTTTTCGAATCTTTCTTTGCCCGTCTTACACTAGTGTTTTCAGAAGATGTTACCTCTTTTTCAATCCAAGAATGATGCTCTTTCTTGTATTGTGCAGATTAGCAGAATATAGATTTGCACAAGCTGTCTGGTAAAGATACTTCTGAAGTGGTAGGATTCTAGGTGGTAATGTAAGAAGTTTTAAATAATCAACATACATGTTGTATATATGTATGTATATATGTTATATGCACGTAATTTCCTTGAGCAACAAACCTACTCACTAAGTCACATGTGCTCAGTCAACTCAGGTTTCATCCTTTAATGGTCATAAATTCTTGGTTAAAGGGTGATTTATTGACTTTGATATTTACATGATATAATCATTATTTTTTCTGCATGAGGAAATCAATATTACAATTACACAAATTTACAAATTAATTTTGAAAGTGGACAGTGCTGGAGATATATGCCTTCTAACTAAGTCAATTTTTGTTTTTTAGCATGTTTTAAAATAATTTGGATTTTTTATGATCTAAAATTAAATAGAGTTAACTGAAAATTGTACTTTATATGTCCGATTTTGAGCAAGAAATTTAAAAAAAAATATGGGGACTCAGTAAACCCTCGAGATTCCTGCACAATTTTGGGGAAAATGGGAAGGAAAGAAAAGATATTGAAGAAGTGAAGAAATGGTGAAGAAACCTAGAAGTTTAACTATTGACTAACACCACATTAAATATTGTCAAATTTTCATTTCAAAAGAGATAAGGGCTGAGAGAAAAGGATTGCCATCACTAACAAACAATCATGAGGCTGCCTATGGTCGGGTATATGACCAATTCTCATAATCACCTTGAGATATTCCTATATCCAAAGTTGACACAAAAATACCAAACTTTAAAATGTTTTTTAACTGTGTGATGATGCTGTATAATTGTTGCTTGGTATCCTTTACTGTTATTACAGAAAATCTGGAGGCTGTTTGAGAGTTCAGTTATAAAAGGGCTGGTTGTTGTAAGGTTATTGAGAGCAGATTAAACGATGGAGGAGTGCTGGGAAATAGAGCAGCATGTAATATTTTTTTACATATATATGGTTTATATATTTTTATGAATTAAATACATTTTCATACATTTTGGTTTGATTAGCTTTTTAATGCAGGCTATCTGAAAATGCTTTGTCTTATGTGCTAGTAACAGACTTGTCCACGAGTCCATTTTTGTAGACTTGACCCTGACCTATCACAAAAAGCTGACCTGACCACATGTCTAAGGAACAGACCTGTCCCTGTTTTGAAATGAAATGAAAAAAATTCTGACAATATTTAACGTGGCGTTAGTTAATAGTTAGACTTCTAGGCTTCGTTGTTATATTATACTGACACCAAATATTTTGTAATTTGTACATTTAATTATAAATTATATCAATTTTGAATTTTGCTAAGCACATAAAGCATAATCAATATATGTTCTTTCCGATATATTTAACAAGAAGTTGTAGAAGAAATTATCAAAATTTTCAACCTTATTCGTGGACAGCTCTGTATATGTTTATTGATAGATTTAATTTCAAAGCTTGTTATCTTAGACTTAGATTGTTTCTGCTATGGGCACTTGAACCATTAATTCATTTTAAATATTGTTTCTTAGGATGCCAAGATCATATTATGTTAAATAATGGAATCAAATCAAGTGAGATGAATGTTATGTTTTTAGATACGTTTAAATTTTTTCATGGTCTGGTCGAAACATTCACTAACAAGCATTTAAGGCATATGCTTAAATAATTTGCCTTTAAGGACTCTTTGAAGAGAATAATATTTTAGTATATTAATGAGGTGTCTTTTTAACAAGCAAGTTTGCAGTGACTCTTTTCATTAGTGATTGTTTTATTGTTAGTTTTTTTTTGGAGTGCCATGAAAAATCCCTCTAAAATCTTATATATAATATATATTTGCAACACTATATAAAACTTTGATTTGAAAAGAGAGAAATTTGTCATTTATCACTTCTTTATAAAAGACCTGTTAAAAACTTAGGATATTTCTTTTTTTAAAGGGTAATTAATCAATTTTTAAAGGTAGCACTGAATTTATTTGTGAATGAAAGGTATGCACGACCTCATAAATTAATGTACAGTTAAAAAGTTGATGTTTTAAGCATACAAACATAAATCAATAAATGCAATATGAAAATTTGGTAGTTTTACTGAAAAATTAGTAACAAACAGCTGTCTGAGGCGATGGTTCTGAAAAAATTATGAATTTACTGGGAATAGAGTAGAGGTGTGCACGGTAGTGGGGAGAGCGGGAATACCGCGGATTTTGCGGTAATTCCGCGGAAATGGGGACGAATGATGCGGGGATAACGCGGTAATGGGGATGACGTTGCGGGGTTACCGCGGGGATGGCAACAAACGTTGCGGGAATACCGCGGGGATGGGGACTAGTTTTTGCGGTAAATGTGTAAAATCAAATCCTAAATGAAAATTGCACGATGGTTTAAGCACTCATATCGACTTTTATTTATTCATGGACTTAAATAAATAAATAAATTGTATTGACTCATATTACGATGTAATTATAATTCTATATATCAACACTTAAGTTATAGTTGGGTTGAAATGATGTACTGAAAAATACAGGATGTATAGGATTGATTAAAAAATGGAATTAAAAGTGCGGGGATGGATGGGGATGAAAAACTGAAAGACTGCGGGGATGGTTGGGGATGGGGATGATACTGGCGGGGATGGATGGGGATGGGGATGACACTCACGTGGATGGTTGGGGATGGGGACGAAAAGTCGTCCCTGCGCACACCTCTAGAATAGAGGCAAGAAATCAATAAAAATTTGAAATTTTAGTTGACAAAAAAGGCGTAGCTTAAAATATGCAGTTTTTTGCTTTTTCTTTTGCTCTTTTTATTATACTTTCTATGATATGATTTCAAATAACATCTTTACGATGTTATTATCTCATATTATTATCTATCATGGTTTTGCGTATTTCTTGATTTGGTTGTTAACATTTAATATTACTGATTCTCTTAATTGGAAGTTTAAGATATATGCTGTAATGTATCATCATTTACAGTTTTGTTTTAATACATTTTGGCTCCAGAATTAGTCAAGGGGCCACTCATAATGTATGTCACACTTTTGTTTTAAATGTATACTAGCAGTTCCTGTTGTGGCTTCGCTCGCTTGAAATTAAGGGATTTTAGCCATGCATCACAGAGCTCTGCGCAATTTTTTGTGACCTGGTCCAGACGTTTCATAGGCAAAAAATTCCAGGCCCGAGTCGGCCCTTTTCATACACACAAAAGTCGAGGTCCCTGATGAACTGGACTCAGTCAGTTTTAACGGGCACGAATCCTAAAAGCTTGGAAACTAATTTTTCGAAAAATAATGAATTATTATTATAATATTATCTTATTATTTTTTTGAAAGAAGAATCTAAATACTGAATTTTAAAGTTTTCGTGTTTTCAGTTTTTGAGTTTTCAAGCAAATAATCCTTTTTTCCAACAAACATTTGAGGCCCCATAAGCGAAATTTTCAAAAATTGGTGAAACATGTATAACTTTATTTTAAAGTAGTATCTAAATACTAGGGATGCATCAGATTCGGGGTTTTCAAATCCGACCAGGGCTGGTTTCCGCCAGATTTAAAATTCAAAAACCGGCCAGGGCCGTATTTTACTTACTATTTTACATGCACAGGCTATAAATAAACACATCATCAGTTCATAAAAATGAAATTAACATATTTACCTAAAATTAATTTATTTCAATAATTTTTTTCGAATTCGTACAAAATTTTTTAATTTAGAAAGATGTGTAAATCCAAAAATTTAAAAAAAAGCTGGCCGAAGCATCCCTACTAAATACTAATCTTCACATCCGTAGTATTTTCAGTTTTTGAGTGGCAGTTATTCTAAAAAATTACAAAAGTCTTTGTTTGATATCGAAGGGACTTCAGCGCATTTTTGGCTAACAAATTAATATACTTACTTAGCTCTCTTTTATTTTATAAATACTTACAATTTAAAAATAGTTTACTCATTGTTACCGTTTACATTTTACGATATAAAAAAAGACTGTTAAAACATTGAAATTACGTATTTTTAGTTATTTATAATAATTGAGGGAGACTCAAATAAGAGTGAAAATAAATGATTGATATTTAGTAGGGATGTCACGGGTAGTACTTTTTGGAGTTTTCGGGTTCAGGTTTGTGAAACTAGAGTTTTCGGGTTCGGGTTTGTGAAACTAGAGTTTTCGGGTTCAGGTTTGTGAAACTAGAGTTTTCGGGTTCGGGTTTGTGAAACTAGAGTTTTCGGGTTCGGGTTTGTGAAACTAGAGTTTTCGGGTTCAAGTTCGGGTTCGGGTTTGTAAAACTCGAGTTTTCGGGTTCGGGTTTGTGAAACTCAGGTTTTCGGGTTCGGGTTTGTAGTTTTCCAAAAACCGGGTTCGGGTACTGGCTTATGATTTCAAATTCCTGGATTAATTTTAAATTTACCTAGTGTATATACATATACAAACGAGAGCGATCAATTCATCCATTGGACATTACACGTATTGAATAAACTCTAACAAGTTATTCAGATAATCAGGCGGATTAGTGGTCTAGCTTACACACTCACCAATAAAATGACCTATTTGTGTTATTTGTTACGCAAAGGTGATAATACAAAACTTGCAGGGCTTGCGATTAGTATAATACGTTGCCTCTTAAATTATTTTAATTTATTAATTTTTTTCGCAGCTCGGTCCGGTCGGGTAATCAGGCGGATTAGTGTCCTAGCTTACACATTTGCCAATAAAATAACTGTGGCGCATAGATCATTTATAGACTTTGCCAGTTAAAGTTTAGGATTATGCAAGATTATCTTTATAACAAAGGGTCTTTGTTATATCAGAAAAACTTTGAGTATATGAATGAATAAATATAAGGTTATATAACTGAAGTAAAAAGTTTAGAGTCATGGCTATCCGCAATTTCTTCGACCGAAGGAGGCTTAATTATTTTAGTTCGTTCGCGGCTCGGTCCGGCCTGATAATCAAACGGATTAGTGGTTTAGTTTACACAATCACTAATAAAATGACGTATTTGTGTTATTTGTTACGCAAAGGTGATAATACAAAACTTCTACGCTCGCGATTAGTATAATATGTTACGTCAACAAAACTTGTAATTTATTAATCTCTAAGACACAACTTTTATAAAAATTTATTTGTTCACAACTCCGAGTTCGGGTATTAGACTTATAAATTTTCGGGTTCGGGTATCAAGTTTTCACATTTTCGTGTTCAAGTTCGGGTATCAAGTTTTCTCATTTTCGGGTTCGGGTATCAAATTTTCACACTTTCGGGTTCGAGTTCGGGTTCGGGTATCAGAAAAAGACCGGGTAGTACCGAACTCGGGTTCGGGTTCGGGTACCCGTGACATCCCTAATATTTAGACTGTATGACATCAAAAAACCTCGGTTGAAAATTTAAGCATAAGGACCATTGACAAAACAAATTGAGCTTGCTTTGAAAGCTAAAAACTTTAACTAAATTGTAGAAATGTTAACAGAATTGTTAACAAAACTTTATTTCACTAAAAATGACAGTAAACAAGATTATTTAAAGCGTATGTACGGAGACAAACTGTTCCAATGTTTAATAAATAAAATAAAGTAACTATGGTGACATCGTAAAATTTTCAGCCGCAAATAATAAATGAAAACGTCAAGCCCTGAAATAGCAGTCACAAAACAAAAACAAACCGAAATCAAAAGCAAATGCAATCGAAAAAAAATAAAGTTAACCAATAATACCGAACAGTATTGAAAGAGCAAAAGCGAAGAGGCATGAAAAAGGCAGCTGTGCAGAAGCGCATACCACAATTAATCGTAAGTGGAAATAACGAAAATTTCCACTTACAAAACAAATAATCGAAGCATAGGGCAAATAAACTAATTGCTTCAGGAACAACTTTTTGCCACAAATGTAATGCAAAAAACCAGAACTCTCTTTGGTGCATAGTTTTCGAGTTTATTTTCCTCACCAGCCAGCCACTGAGTGTTTTATTAAGCTCTCTTTTTAGAAACAAGTTTTTAAAAATGCGCTAAAAACATATAACTCTATTTTCCAACCTACATTTGAGGTCCCAAAAATCAAATTTTCAAAAAATGGTAAACTTGTATCATTTTGTTTCTTATGAAAAATCTAGATACTGAATTTCAACACTTTGACATTTTTAGTTTCTGAGATTTTAAGCAAATAATTCTTTTTTTTTTCCACCCCACATTTGAGGTTCCGGAAGCAAAATTATCAAAGAATGGTAAAGCACACATCTTTATTTTTTAAGAAGAATCTAGATATCAAATTTTTAAAATTTAACGTTTTTGGTTTTTGAGATATGAATTTTTTGAGAAAAAAGTTTATTCTCCTCCTGTTTTATCTCTTCAGGAACAAAATTTTCAAAAACCCTTTTTTAGTGGGTTATGTTACTTATGCTACAGAAGTAACATAAGTTCCAAATTTCACGTTCCTAGAATGAGGTATTTTAGCTCAGCGTTCAGGACATGTTCTTTTATATATATACTTGAAAGTGTGACATATTTTATTTACAGTTCCCAATGATCTTATAAAACATTTCAGCAAAATTATTATTTCACATTGAGGTACTTTTTATATCGTGTTGCTCACAATTCTTTTATTTACTAATTATTCTAGTTTATATTTATTATTAAGCTATTAGTGTAATTGATCTGATTTCACTTAAATTAATATAATTTTTTATTAGAAGTTAAAACACTCTATTTAGCTGGGTCATTAGTAAAAGTCTTTCATACAAAATATTGTTTTTTGATGGTTCCTCAAATAAAATGAGGACTAATCTAAATTTGATATCTTGTTTAACAGTGAGAAAAAATTTTGAGCTATTACTTAAATGCCAGTTGCTAGTAAAAATATTGGATTAAATGCTGGGTTTTAAAGGAATTTTTTCTAAAGAAGTTAATTTTTTGTTTTTAGTTTTTGATGTCTGATGTAGCAGCTGTATGGTGCCATAAGTTCAAATCTAATTTTAGTTCTACTCAGAGAAAAAACTGACATTCATGACTTTCATGATAAAAATGTTTTATTTTATCTAAACATTGTGGTGAAGGAATTTTTGTCTAATTATTTTTTTAAGTAAAATTAAGTTATTGTATATTATTATGTTTAAATTAATGAAGATGAATTACATTACCATGAACCACTAGTAGGACAGTTGTTGTGAATGTTTTGTACAGGATCACAGATGCTTTTGTTAGATAAAAGTCCGGTTTTATATTTCTGTGTGTTTTCGTTGAAGCTTGTAGTTGTGTTTTTTTGCTTTTTTTTAAAATTTTAGTTGACTCATCAAGCTTTTGCTTACTAATTAAATTGCATAGCCTTTGGTGTCCTGAGTTGTTTATTAAAGATATTGATTGAACTTTTGATTTAATTTTCAGTAAATATATTTTATGGTTGTTTACATCTTAATTTAGAATGAAAGTTCTATTCTGAAACAATAGAAAATTTTTGAAATAGATTTGTTCAAACTGTTCTCTGTTTTTTCAAATTGATAATGAAGGATCTGAAGATGATGAGGCACATGTCATCTTCTGAAGCCTCATGCACTTCTTATCAACAAGTAGCTGATAAGCTGGAAAGTGATCTTTTTCGTGGTTTAAGTAGAGATGAAGCTGCTTGCAGAAGAAGAAATCATGGGTTCAATGAATTTGAAATATCCAGTGAGGACCCATTATGGAAAAAATATATCAGACAGGTTGGTGCTAGATTTTGTTAGCTGAACTTTCTTTATATATATTTAAAAAATTACAAAAGCCTTCCTTTTATATCGAAGGGACTTCAGTGCATTTTTGACTATTGTATTAAAAAGCTTAGCTTTCTTTTTTCGTTTATCTATATATATATATATGAGCGGAAAGGGAAACGGGGAAACAAGAGGGAATGAAAAAGCAACTGAGAGTGGGAAAGCGAGCCGGAAAGGTAAAGCGACAAAGAGCGGGAAATCGTCCGGGATCAGGAGCGGGAAAGCAAATGAGAGAGAGAAAACGAGCAGGAGTGGGAAAGCGACCAGGATCAGGAAAGTGACCTAAAGCGGGAGCGGGAGAGCAAGTGGGGAAGGAAACGGGAGCGAGAGAGACAAACATTAGAAATCCTCTAAAAATCCCGGGCAACGCCGGGTACCCCGCTAGTAAATTTATAAATGCTTACGATTTAAAAATAGATTAGTTTGTTTTACAATTAATAAAAACTGGATTTTTTACAAATATTTCTTGGTACTCCCGTACATTGTTGTTGACATTGGGCGGCTAAATGCAAACTATTTCTCAAATATCTTTTTAAATAGCCATTTTCGGCTTTTCATTTTAACTATGTGCGTTTTATGATTTAATGACTAATAATATCGATATTTGTTATTATTTGCGTTAAACAGTAACGGAGAGACAAAGCAAATATTTGTTTTGTACCTAAGAAACAAATAATAACAGCTGAGAAAAATATAACCTTGTTGCACAAATCTAATGCAAAAAACTTGAACTTTATATTATTATTATTAAATGTAAATTTATAATGCGCTTTTTTAAAAAGTCACAAAAGCGCGTCGCGTCAAATCATAAATTTAAGAATAAAGTTTGGTCTTAAGCAGCTTCCTGAAACCGCCGAGGTCCAAAGCTGGATTCCTCAGGTCAGCAGATAGGCTGTTCCAAACAACTGGACCAGCAGTGGAGAATCCGCGCCTGCCGAGAGTCGTTGTCTTTGACGATGGAACGAACAAGTCGCCAGCAGCCGCCGATCGAAGGTGGGACCGACCAGCAAGCGTTGAGATCGGTACACACAATTGTTGCAGGTAGACCGGAGCCGTGTGGTGGAGGCACTTGTATACCATCAGACCCAACTTGAACTGAATTCTCTGCGGGAAAGGAAGCCAGTGAAGTTGCGTCCGCATGAGATCTGATACGGGAGACCAGCCGGGCAGCTGAAGAACAAGACGAGCGGCTGCTCGGAGAATGGATTGGAGCCTATTGATTTGAAACTGTCTAAGTCCGGCCATGACACCATTACAGTAATCAAGCCGGCTGTGCACGAGTGCTCTAATGAGTGAATGGGCGGAGTCCATGGTGAGGCTACGGCGGACGACGCGCAGTTGACGGAGATGATAGAAGCATGAACGAGTAAGATGAGAGATGTGTGCCTCCATAGACAAGCTACTGTCGACCATCACGCCAAGATTACGAACATAAGTGGAGGGCCTGACTGAGACACCAGCGATGACCAGATCCCCCTTCGGACAGAAGCTGAGTCGACCAGGCGAGCCCAACCAGATCACTTCGGTCTTAGAAGGATTGAGTTGCAAGCGATTGCTCGCCATCCAAGTGCCAATCTCGCTGATACATGCAGACATCCTAGGGACCAGATCGGAACACGACGCTGGCGGGGAGTGATCGTAAATCTGCAGGTCGTCAGCATAAGAATGGACAGAAAACCGATGTTTCGTGGCAATATGTAGGACGTCCGCGGAATAGAGAAGAAACAACAACGGGCCCAGAACGGATCCCTGCGGGACGCCACACAGGACAGAGGTAGGCGTGGACAAAACACCTCCGGAGTGGATGCAGTGGGACCGATCAGTCAAATAGGAACGAAACCATTCGAGGACGACGTCTCCGAAACCATACGAGAAATGGAGCCTGTTGACCAAAATTTGATGGTCAACAGTGTCGAAAGCAGCGGAGAGGTCCAGAAGTCCCAGTTGCGTGATCCGACCCGAATCAGCCGCAGCGTAAATATCAGACAGTACCTTCAGGACAGCAGTTTCAGTGGAGTGCTGATTTCTGTACGTCGACTGAAACATCGGGAGAAGGTTGTTTTCACCGAGGTAGATGTTTATCTGGGCGGCTACGCATCGTTCCAGTAGTTTTGACAGATAGGACAGATTCGAGATTGGGCGGTAGTTACCGGTGTTGAGCGGATCTAGATTCGGCTTCTTCAGGATCGGTGTGATGACAGCATTTTTCTGGGCAGGAGGAAACTGTCCCCGCTCTAGCGATGAATTTACCAGGAATGTCACAAACGGTGCCAGTTCACTAGAGTATTGCTTGATCATCCATGTCGGTATTGGGTCCAGGGAACAATTTTTGTTTGGTGAAGATTTGATGAGCCGGGTAATGTCGTCGACACTCACAGGTTTAAACCTCAGCAGATCGCAGGAACAACAGCCGGGGTAGAATCGTGGACTGGAAGCATGTGACGTAGACTGGCGGATATCTCTTATCTTATCATTGAACGCTCTCGAGAAATCATTGGCTGTAAGATCTTTTGGCGAAATCGGGTTGCTCCGAACCCGACCGAGCACCCCAGATAATGTCCGCCATAATCTCCCAGGACTCCCTCGGCTGTCGTCAATCTTCATCTTCCAGTAGAGATTTTGTTTCTGTCTGTTAAGGTCATGAGACGTTCGCAGGTGGTTGATCCATGAAGTGCGATCGATGGGATCTTGTGTTCGTCTATAACGTCTTTCTAACTTTCTTGATCTTCGTTTTAAGGCAGCGCATTCAGAGTCGAACCATGGGGTGAGGGGCCGGTCGCGCAGCCTGGCAACACGAGGCGGGGCATGTTTGTGAAGAAGTGATGACAAGGTTGTGTCGAAGGTCTCAAGAACATGACTGATTGACATCGTCTCATAGACCGCCGGATTACACAGAGAACTTCCCTGTAAATCAGAACGGAATTGCTCTGGGTCGAAACTTCTCCAAGCCCGGGTGTTGACGTCGATAAGCAGCGGTGGAGGATGACGGACCGGTATCCGGAAACGCACAAGCGAGTGATCTGACACCTGTGGTAGATCAACGATGATAGATGGAGGGGGAAGATCTGATCGGGTAATGACCAAGTCCAGAGTGTTACCATGCGTATGCGTAGGGCTGACGACAGACTGAATAAATCCAAATGAACGTATGAGGCTGAGAAAACGGATGGAGTGGGGGTCATTAGAGATGTTGACCCTGACGTTAAGATCGCCGGTAATAATGATATATGTTGTCTAGTTTTCGACCTTATTTTCCTCACCAGCCAGCCAACCAGAAAATTTTTTATTGAGCTGCCTTTTTAGAAACAAGTTTCCAAAAATGTGCTAAAAAATTCAAATTTGTTTTAGTTATTGAAATGCTAATGTTTTTTGTTTTTACACAGTTCAAAGAACCATTGAATGTCCTACTTCTTGCATCTGCAGCAATCAGTTTAGTGATGAGACAATTTGATGATGCCATCAGCATATCTGCGGTATTTTTTATGTTTTTATTCTTCTTTGTTTTTGCTTTAAAATGGTTAACTGCACTTTTAAATATTATAAATTTATTGGTAATTGTGTTTAATTTTACCAGGCAATCATCATAGTTGTTACAGTGGCATTTGTACAAGTGAATGTTCTTTTTTATCTTTAATTACTTCAACTTAGACTTTGTTAGTCTTGTTTTGCACTTAATTGGTGCAGATAAAACCAGTGTTTTATTGACAGGAATATCGGTCCGAAAAGTCACTTGAAGCGCTAACAAAGTTGGTTCCCCCCAAATGTCATTGGTTGGTTGTCTTTCAATGGCATAAATTTTAGAGATCCTTTAAAAACGAGTAGTTGTATGTTTTTCAACTGCAATAAATGTTTTATTTACCAGCCTCCGAGAAGGAAAGATTGAAACATTCCTGGCACGAGAGTTAGTTCCAGGAGATATCGTTCTGTTAAGTACCGGTGATAGAGTTCCTGCAGATCTTCGCTTGTTTGAGGTTTCTGTTTCTGATTGAACATTTTATCCATATCAAGTCCCTGTTCAAGTAAAAGTTCAGAGCAGACTGTCACTTTAGACCAAGCACATCCATGTCTTGTTTTGAGGCACTGGTGGCAGAGCGGTAGAGCGTTCGCCTGTCGATCGTTAGGTCGGCAGTTCGAGCCTCACTGGCCTCACCAGCGTAACTCCCTTAAGCAAGGAGTTCACACGCTTTTGCTAGGGGGTAGGCGCCTATAAACGCTGCCTCTTCTGTCTCCGCGTAGCCTAGAAGCCTACCTTACGTGGCCTAACGCCATGTTAAACATTGTCCAAACAAAAAAAAATTACATTCCTTGCAACATCCACATCTCAACATGGCGAAACTCAATCATCCACTTTCTTCCATTCCAAATGTCCGAACTACCTCAGTCGGCCACACAATGAACATCCAGAAAGTTGAAAAAATCCAAACCGTGTACACGATCATTTAACGACACATCCATCTAACCATCATATGCTCAGCCTATCTAAGCTTCTCAGATTCTCAACCTTCATTGATCTTGTTTCTGTACTAAAAACAGGGACACTTTTGATACAAGCTTTATACACCTATCCTTTCACGTGAAATAATGTCACCAAGATAGGTGATAATTCTTTGAATTTAGCCCAGAAAAAGCTCGCTCTGACTGCTTCTTCTACGCCTCCTCCTGTGTGTCACCCAAGTAATAGAACTTGGGTGACACACTATACCTCTATGCCCAGCTTAACCTCAATCTCATCCAACATCTATTCCTCAATCCCCAAGCACACATTTCATACAATGGAAGCCAACAAGACCTTTCAAACTACTCACACACACATACATATATATATATATATATATATATATATATATATATATATATATATATATATATATATATATATATATATATATATATATATATTCAGATATGCAAGCACTATTAAAAATACTCGCCATTTTGAAGATACTGTTTTTTGTATTAATTTTTTTAAATACTTAAAATGAAATAAAAGACTTTTCCTGGGTTTGTAATCTAATCTTTTATTAGCAACCAACTTGCAAGTTTCAGCCATTGCGGCCATCATCAGGGTTGTTTTGATTAGCTCAATGTAACTAAAAGTTAATGCATACAGTAAATAATAATAATAATTAAAATCGGGACGAAGAACGTTAAAATAAGCAGAACATAAATAAAAAGTAATAAAAGCAAAATAAAAATACTTTGAAAAATATATTAATTTAAATCAAGAAATAATAATTTAAATTTATAAAATTCATTAAGAGTTTCATGAAATGTGAATCAGACCAAGAAGCTTTTTTATCAAATCTCGAATTCTTGTAAAAAAATCATGGAATAAGTAAATTTGTTTTCCATCCAGGCAAATGATCTATCCGTCGACGAGTCCAGTTTTACTGGAGAACCGGAACCCGTTCTTAAGACAAATGAAATTATAAATTCTCACATCAGTGCAATTGTTCATCTCAACAATCTTGCTTTCATGGGCACTCTGGTCAGGTGTGGGAATGGAAAGGTTGGTTGGTGGCACAAGATGAAGTTCAATGTTTGTGTTTACAGCTGAAATAAATATTCAAAATATTTAATTATGATAAACTTTTCTTCAGGGTATTGTTGTTGGAACTGGAGAAAATTCTGAATTTGGAGAAGTTTTTAAAATGATGGAAGCAGAGGAGGTAATTTATTTTGATCATTATATGTATTAATTATTATATAGATAACATATTCTCAACTTGAGATTTCATGGTGCATTGTAACACAACTAAATATCTTAAGCTTTGAAACATCTTAACACAATGTGTTTCTTCATTCAAATATATCTGAAAGATTATCAGCTACTTAGCCAGACAGGAAGTATAGAATCTGCCATAGTCGAGTCGAGTTTCATGTACTGTAGTTGTAAAAGGCCATCATTCTTTGGTAGCTCAGTTGGTAAGAGTACATGGCTAAAGCAATGCTGATTCTATCTTGAGTGTGTAAATTTGTGTGAAATCAGAATTTTGTGTGTGTCTTAAGTGCCCTTGGTCAATAAGGGTTTAAAATTAGCAGTGTTCAGAGATACCCCAGCATATGATGATTAGATAGATATGTATAGCATGTTGTTGAACAATGTTGTATACAATGTGGGTTTGTAGAGTCTTCTAGATGTTTCTTGTGTAGCTGGTTTACAGACTGAGGTGTTAGTTTATAAAAATGAAAACATGGATGATTTGGTTTTAACAAGTAGAGGCTTGAAGGTCCTAGGAATGAAAAAAAAACTTTTTGGGAAATAGAATATGAATTTTCTTTGTCAGGAAGTGAGTTTGATCTGAACTTAATATGGGGAAAATGTCAAATCCTGTAGTTTGATGTGGAAAAGTGACATTTTAAAAATAAATGGTGATGATAATGATTGTGGATCATGACACATTGTGTCATAATTAACTAATGTTTTTTATTATCACCATGACAGGCTCCCAAAACTCCACTACAAATAAGCATGGGCATTTTAGGCAAGCAACTGTCTTTTTATTCATTTTGTATAATTGGTTTCATCATGTTCTGTGGCTGGATCCAAGGAAGGAAACTTCTTGACATGTTCACCATTGGAGTAAGGTTTGTTTTTTTTTTCAATTACTTTTTAAGCACATTTTCAGCTTCTTTTATTGTTTTTCATTTGATTTTTAACTTCTAGTTTGGCTGTGGCTGCCATCCCTGAAGGCCTTCCCATTGTTGTTACAGTAACCTTAGCGATCGGAGTCATGAGGATGGCAAAAAAAGAAGCCATCGTTAAGAAGTTACCAATTGTTGAGACACTTGGTTGGTTTGTTGACGTAATTCATATATAAAACAAGTGTTAAGTTGTGAATTTGACTAGTCTTGATTAGGTTTTATAGGTGAAGTTTTATATTATTTAAGCTTTTTTATATAACTGAATTATTTGGGAATAGTTTTTTCAGTATAACTAAATAGTTTGTTTATTTTTAAAAATACAGTGGAACCTCGCTATAATGCCTGACTCCCAAAATTTTGTATATTTATTCACACATGGAGAAAAGTATAATAAAAAAACGAAACAAGAAATTAACTTGACTTTGGGCATGAGATTAGTTGGGACTTTTAAAATAATATGATCGTGGCATGGTTCCTGAAATTTGAACTTCATTTACATATATTTTTATCAGATCGTGAAAATATTTGTTTAACGTATGAGAAATCGTGTGTAAAACATTTATTATAAAATTATAAAACCCTGCATTAACGCGACCTCAATTTCATCGAGATTTGATTTTAAATACCCGATAATCGCTTTTTAATGGGGTTCCACTGTAATTGAATGAATGCAAAATACTTCAAGGTTGTGTTGATGTGATATGCTCCGACAAAACTGGTACCTTAACGAAAAACGAGATGACTGTAACACAGATTTATACAAGCGATGGACAGTTTGCCGAGGTAATATCTGGCTTTGTCAATTTTTACTCACATTACACAATAAAAGATAATGTAATATTAGAATGATAAAAGATAATATTTGAATATATTATAGGTGACAGGAGTGGGGTACAATGCTACAGGTCAAATTCTGTTGAATCAAGAAGTCATTAATGGATATGAAAACAAATCAATATCTAAACTATTAGAGGTTGCTGTTTGAACTGTTGTTAGAAATGTCATAACTAAATTTTATTTGGTCTCTATTTTTCCCATCCATCTGTATTTTTTTACTCAAGCCCAGTACACACTGACCAGTTTTCGATAGAACCAATCGTTCAGCCTCAAAATCTGGAGTGTATGTCACGAAAAACACATCCATTAATTATGTAAATTTATGTGCATCCAGATTCTGTTGCCAGTTTTTGTACTGTTTGAGAAAACTTAGGCTCTTAATGGATGATTGGTTTGTCAATTGTAAACAATAAAAATTACAATGGAGTGGACTGATGAGAAAGTGTTTCAATTGATCAGTTTTTTCAAAGAAAATCCATGTCTTTAGTCATAAAAAGCTTATTATATCATAATCCAGTAAAAAGAGCATGCGGTTAAAACACGATTGCACAAAGACTCAGAAGTACAGTTTGTGTGCTATGAATTGCTTTATCTATTAACCCATATATGCCGAAGTTTGAATTTGCATTTTATATTAATATGAGCTATTCTTCATATTGGTCTTATTGATAATTTGAATTTTTAAAAAAATAATTTTAACATTTAGTATTTTTTTTCTCTTATGAAGATTGATCCTCTGTAAAGGATTGTCGGCACACAGCAGAACATTTTTTTTTTATATTTACATTTTTAAAAGATATTTTGCATCAACATAACAACACACAAAAAAACATTATTAGGGTTCTAGTGCACTGTTTCTACAAAACTTTATGGGCTAACCTATTTCCGGTTTCCATAAAAAAAAACAAGTGAACTTCAAAACGTATCTATATTTTAACCAACAGGAAAAATATAAATAAAACAAAAAATACTATCGTTTTCTATAGATATCACCTAACTGATTTTCACTGCAACATTGATATTATATTGAAAAATTAAGAATTTGCAATTAGTTTAACATAGATCCCTTATAAAGGATTGTCGGGTTATATGGGTTAATATATATATAATAGCCCGTGTCTGTGTAAGACGTTTTTTGTGACGATCTGCTATCTATGGCAAATTAATTTATATATAATAAATAATTATATAATTTTTTTTTATATATTTTATATAATTAAATAAATTAAAAAATATTTACCTTACTTAAATTCATTCAAACTATAAAAAATTTTAATCTATTTTTTTTCATTTGTTTTGGAATGCATACGAACAATGTTTTCATTGTAATGTTATAAATTAATTAATTAATTAATACATAAATATACAAATAAATAATTAATGAACTTATATTAATCCAAAAAATGTATCCAAAGTTCATCCGTCCTTGGGACGGGCAAAACCACTAGTGTATATATATATATATGTATATATATATATATATATATATATATATATATATATATATATTACTGTTTGTTTGTTTCTCTGTTTTCTATTCAAATCCCAACTGCTGGACCAATTTCAACGAAATTTGGCATGAAGGTAGATTTCAAAGAGTAAAAAAGATAGCGTAGTTTTTAATTTTTTATGGCCAGAAAATCTTCCAGGCCAAAAGTGCCTAAGTAAGAACATCAAAGGTTATTGCATAACAAAATTCAAATTTAGTTTATGTAACAAAGAAGAATATTTTAAGCAACTTTTAACAAATCTATTTTACTTTTTTGGGCAAAAAGAAGTTAGGAGGGAGAGGAAAAAAGAAAAGGAGCAGGAGCGAGAAAGCAAGCGAAGGAGCAAGTGGGATTGGGAAAGCGAGCTGGAACGAGAGAGCCGGTGGGAACAGGAGAGGGAGAGCGAGTGGGAAAAGAAGAGGAAGCGAGAGCGCAAGAAGGAGCAGGAGAGCAAGCATGGAAGGAAACAAGAGCAAGAGAAAAAAGTGATAGAAAAACCTCTAAAACCCCGAGTTACTCCCTCCGTTAGTGTTAAATAAATGGTAGTTTAGACTTAGACACTACCTGCTTTGTCTCGAACTATGATACGTTTGGAGTTATATTTGGGTTTTCGTTCGCGTAATTCAGTTGTTTAGAAAATTAACAGCATGGTCTCTGGCTCCAAATAAAATTATCATAATCTATGCAACGGTTTAGAAAAACTGGAGCTGTTTGAAAAAACAAGTCAGTGTGTACTCGCCTTCACGAAAGATGTAGATGGATGGGAATGCTGTCTTCAAACTCCAACTTGAATTTTGTTATTGGGGGTTATCTTGGTTTAAAAATGGTGTTAATCATTCCTGTCATGTTTCATTCAAGTGTATTTTTTTGTTTTGTATAAATATAATTTATTATAATGTTGTTATTTTCAGGTAGGTATTGTATGCAATAATGCATTTATAATTGATGGTCAACTTCAAGGACAGCCAACAGAAGGAGCTTTGCTTGCTTGTGCATTGAAGGTTTTTATAATTGTATATTTAATTGCATTACAATTTAATATAATTATAATGCAATACAAAATAATTATATTTTAGTAGAATATAATTGTAATGCAATACAATATAATTTTAATATACCTAATGTTGTAATATAAATGAATATTATATTATTATTTTGATTGATGTTTGTTAGCAATGAATGAATTAATTAGGGAGCTTTGCTTGCTTGTGCATTAAAGGTTTTTATAATTGTATATTTAATTGTATTACAAATTAATATAATTGTGTTATAATGCAAAATAATTATTGCAATAAAATATAATTGTAATACTAAACAATATAATATAATTTAAATGTATTATTTTTATATAAATGAATGTTACATTGTATTTTGTTTGGATTTGATCTAAAAATATTTTCATTGATTGTATTGTGGTAGGCTGGCATGGAAAAAGTTAAAAGTGATTACATTAGAATACAAGAGTGGCCTTTTAACTCTGACAGCAAATATATGATGGTTAAAGTCGTTTCTTCTCTTGATCAGGTTGGAAAGATTTTCAATTTTAATAATTTTTTATCATGCTTATAAAATTCAATAATTTTTAATCATGCAGTCGAGATACCTGTACTTTATGAAAGGATCTTTAGAAGCAGTTTTGAAGTCATGTACAAAGTACTATTGTTCGGGTTCCGAGGAGATCTTGCAGCCGAGATTTTTTCAAACATTCCATCAACAAGCAGTTTATATGGGGAAATCTGGTCTCAGAGGTTTAATGATATTTAATTGGACATATTATGATTACTTTCTTTTTAATAAAAGCATAAAATAACGTATTAATATCTTATTATTTCAACAATTTGGCAATTTCATTAATTAATTTAAAGGATGAAATATTTAATAAGTAGAAAAAATTTTAGGCCGCTTTAAATATAATTTACATTTCTATGCATTCATTTCAACACAGTTTTGGCGATGGCATATGGAACGCATGAGATGGATATGGTTTTTGTGGGGTTGGTTGGCATAATTGATCCACCAAGAGAAGGCATCAAAGATTCAATCATCATGCTCCAAAGTACAGGTGTTAGTGTCAAAATGCTCACAGGTGATGCTGAAGAAACTGCTCTGTCTATAGGTAAGATAAAATAAATTAGTTTCTGTAAGTGTGACCTAATTGATTTATTTGACTTATTAAATGTCTGTCTATTAAAAAACTAATTATTTTAGCTCATAAACTGGGTTTGTGTGTAACTGAACATGAAGCCCTTTCTGGAGATCAAGTTGAAACTCTCGATATAGAGCGATTAAGCAGCATCATCGATCATGTCTCTGTGTTCTTCAGAGTCAGTCCAAGACACAAGTTGAAAATCATAAAAGTTGGTTCAATATATATTGAAACTATCCAATTACTTAGGACTTTTTAAACTGGATAGCTTTGATTTTAGATTCAAAATTTAAAACTTGTCTGTAGACAAGTAGTTCATGGTTTTAATTTCTGTCTCTAACTTTATCTTATCTATACTTGTACTCCTTTAATTTAATTTTATTTTATTATTTGGAATGTGAACCGCTGTGCGTCATTGTCAGGCTGGTTAATAAAGATTTACTTACTTACTTACTGTAGGTTTTGGTAATTTTCAGCACAATGAAACATTTTATTTTTTTTGTTTATTAATGGAATGAACAAAATTGGGTTCAAATGAAGACAACATTCCATTTTAGCTTAAAAATGTAGACATTTTTAAGATCACAAATCTCAATTATAGTGAATATGTAATTATTATCACCAGGCTCTTCAAAACAAAGGCCATGTTGTTGGTATGACGGGTGATGGAGTGAATGACGCTGTTGCTCTCAAATGTGCAGACATTGGAATTTCAATGGGAACCACAGGCACTGATGTTTCCAAAGAAGCTGCTGATATGATTCTTGTTGATGATAACTTTGCTACAATATTGTGGGTAGTTTCCTGTTTTTTTTTTATGTATTACTTTTTTAATTATTTTCAATTATAGAATCGCTAAATTTTTGGAAATCTGTAGATCCATAGGTTATTGGAGATGTAATAGGTTAAACAACTTTGAAAAATGGTTATATCAAAAGATATAACTTTAAAGAATGTTTATATTGAAAGGTATAACAGCTGTATGTAAAGAATAGTTATATCAGAAGGGATGGGATTTATATTGAAGCATTTGCTCAACATATATTTGTTGATGGTTTTTCAGGTCAGCTGTGGAAGAAGGAAAAGGAATATTTTATAACATAAGAAATTTTGTCAGCTTTCAATTGAGCACGTAAGAAAATGTGTATTATGAAAACAAAATGAAAAAGATAATGTGGATGTGAAAAAATGTTTTATGCAGGAGTATAGCAGCACTGACACTTATAACTCTCTCAACAATTATGCAACTCCCAAATCCACTTAATGCTATGCAGATTCTGTGGATCAACATCATTATGGATGGCCCTCCTGCGCAAAGGTAGCAAGAAATATTTTAAGATTTAAAATCAATTGCAGTCTCGTTTGTTTATTTGTGTAGCTGCATGAGTTGCAGTGATGTAGTGATTTAAAGAATTGTTAGTTGATTTATTGATAAACGTCCACAATTTATTTTCAGTCTCGGAGTCGAACCAGTCGATCATGATGTTTTGAAACAACCTCCAAGAACGTCCAAAGAACGAATCATAACAAAAAATCTCATTTGTAATGTCATCATTTCAGCTGCATTTATCGTTGCTGGCACTCTATGGGTGTTTTGGAAAGAAGTGAGTGTTTATAGGATGAGACAATTTTATAATTTGATTGAGTGCATTTGTCTTCATTCAAACATATCTTTATTCTTCTTTTTCGGTTTTTACTTCCGTTTTTCCGTGCTTGCACGGGTTGGACGGCTCCTTCAAACATATGATTATTTCATAATTTGATTGAGTGCATTAATCTTCATTTAATCATGTGATTATTTCATAATTTGATTGAGTGCATTAATCTTTATTTAATCATGTGATTATTTCATAATTTGATTGAGTGTATTAATCTTTATTTAATCATGTGATTATTTTATAATTTGATTGAGTGTATTAATCTTTATTTAATCATGTGATTATTTTATAATTTGAATGAGTGTATTAATCTTTATTTAATCATGTGATTATTTCATAATTTGATTGAGTGTATTAATCTTTATTTAATCATGTGATTATTTTATAATTTGATTGAGTGTATTAATCTTTATTTAATCATGTGATTATTTTATAATTTGAATGAGTGTATTAATCTTCATTTAATCATGTGATTAATTTATAATTTGTATCAGTGTATTAATCTTCATTTAATCATGTGATTAATTTATAATTTGTATCAGTGTATTAATCTTCATTTAATCATGTGATTAATTTATAATTTGTATCAGTGTATTAATCTTCATTTAATCATGTGATTATTTAGTTGAGTGATGGGAAGACGACGAGACGTGATACGACCATGACCTTCACTTGTTTTGTGTTTTTTGACATGTTCAATGCTCTCAGTTGTAGATCTCAGGTTTGTTTTTTACGTTTTCATAGAGGGAATTTGTGTTATTCAGTTATCTATCTATTCATTGTAATTTAAAATGTTAGAATAAGGCCACAGTGTTAATAAAATCGACTTATTGGAGGTTTGCAGGAATAGGGATGTATAAATTAGGAAAAACTCATAAAAATGATACTTTTTCATGTTAAAAATTTTCCTTACAATTGAGTGGTTATTTTTCTTTTAGTTTAAATAATTATAATAACTTCGAAGGATGATGAAATAATTCACAGAGCATCCAATAGTTGTTCTTTTTCTTTTAAATTGTTTTTTTAATAAAAATATTTATTGCATTTTATTTTTTATCCAGCCTGAATTTTTATTATTAAACTTCTTGCACCTAAATAAACCCAATCTACTCAACTGATCATGAAAAATTGTCCTGCAAATGTATTCTACTTTTAATATGTTTGTTAGTTGTAGAAATTACAAACATTATATTCTGAAGAAAAATATGTCATTCATATTTGACTTATTCTAACCTTCAATTGCTAGAAATAATTTGCTTACTTTTTTTAAAATTCATTTTACTGGTTGACTTTACTGGTTCTGTTTTATTAATAACCTCATTTATTAGAATTTTGTTTTATTTTCAACCTGCCTTGCAGACAAAGTCCATCTTCACAATCGGCCTGTTTACCAATCGGATGTTTTTATTTGCTGTTTGTGGTTCTCTGATTGGTCAGTTGTTGGTCATATATGCTCCTCCTCTTCAGCTTATTTTTCAAACTGAAGGATTATATTTTTCTGGTTTGTCGTTCATCTTTTAGTTTTGTTTCATAATCTCTTTATTTTCAACACATTTTAGGGAAAATTTTTTTTTTCAGATTTTGTTTTCCTTATAGCACTAACGTCAAGTGTGTGTGTCATTTCCGAAATCAGGAAAGTTATCGACTTTTCATTTCAAAAAAGAAAAGACAAGAACGAATCAAGAAACTGTTACGCAGATGAAAATTTTATATAGAGTCTTTTTTTTAGGAAATGTTGCTTCTTCAAAATTCTAATCATTTCTTCTACCCACACATCTTTCATAGGTTTATTGAGCACATCGAGTTACAAGCCATCAGCATTTCATTAAAAATTGCATCTTTTTATCCAAGAGATCAAATCTGTCTGACGAACTTGCAAGTTGTAGATATCTACTTTACCACCGTCAATGATGACTCTTATTTTGTCAAGCATGTGCCATATTGATCTATGTTTGGGTTTTTTTCAGCAGGACAGATTGTTTATTTGTGTAAATGTGGGTTTTTTTAGAAATTTGTGTATGAAATATGTAAATCTGTTGCTCAAAGTATATTATTTCATCAAGGTGTTTTTCTGGATCTAAATTATTTAATCTTCTACACTTTTCTATAACATGTTGATAATATGGGCGCTAACTTGTATATGTTGCAAAAATTATTTTTTCCTGTTAAATCTCACCAATGTGTTTTTATTTTGAAATACTCTGTTTTTTGTACGGTTGTGTTTTATAATGCCAGCTGAAATCTACTGGTGGGGGGGGTTATGCAGATAAACATAATTATACTGAAAAATAGTTAAACATAGTTTTTTAATGTCTGTCTTCTTGACTGGACATTTAGAGTTATGAGGAATAATGCACTATGCCATGTATGCTGGAAGTGTACATGGTCTTTTTTTCTAAGTGGGGTAAATTAGAAATCTTTAGCTATTGACTAACGTCACTTCAAATATTGTCAAATTTTAATTTCATTTCGCTAGTTTCGAATGACGACGATCTCATTTAAATAAATTTGTGACAAAAGTCCTACTCAGCAAACACCCGCGCGGGATAGAGCCGGGGAACCAGCGGGTTCAGCACGGGATCCCCAGATCATTAGAACGGCATCAACAGCTAAATCTCGCATCATTAAGCACGGAGACACAGCCATATCCCGGCATCATTATTCACGGGACACAGACAGCAAATAACGCAAATATATACGTCTCACCTTTGGATTCGAACCCATGACTGTAGGATCGGCTGTTCGACTTGCATCATGCCAACTACCTTACCATCTGCGCCACCGGGGTATGCTGAACACAACAATCGACTATGAATGGGTTACGAATCATGGCTCGGTAGTATTATAAGTTGTATGGTTTACAATCCGTCACTAGCTAATTTAATAGCTACCGAAGATATATGTTATAAGATATATATTATATGGAAATGTTTTTACAAGCCACATAATCAGAAACTTGGATGGCTTACAATCCACCACGAAATAACGCAAATATAAATGTCTCAACTTCAGTATGTATGTATGTATGTAATAGTTACTAGTGGGTAAATAATGTTAATAGTAATAATAACATGAATGTGAAGTCAAGGCATTTTACGAATAATAAGTAAGTTTTATTCTAATTTACTCAAACTAACTTTGAACTAACTAAATCAACAATTCATGGTATTTGCGACACTTTTTATTAATATCAAAAACATAACATTGGAAATGTGGAATTGAGTGCGATTTACGTCTAGCCTTAAACCACGCCCCTATTAGGCTGCTAGTCAACTTATCTGTATTGCTGTGTAGTCGCTGACTACGTTATTTCGATATACTTTGTAGTACCAACTCAACACAGTTTGAAGGCGGTTTGAAATAACTTTATTTAATTGATCGACGACAATAGACAAAAATAAACAATTCTTCTCGGGGCCAACAATGGTGAGAAATGAAAATAAAGCAAAGTTTAAATTCTTGATTAAAATAGCAATATGGCGAACTACGAGAACAACGAAGAAGAAAGGGAGAGAACATTCGAGAGCAAAGGTTTTTTAAGCTAGCCACTAGCTAGCGCGCGCCAAACAAGTGAAGGAGCGCGAGCCTAGCAAGCTAAGGAGCGCTCACCTGTAATTACCTGTATAACATGCGTTTGGCACACGTGTGCGTGGACGTGCATAAAATACCGGTACACTACAATAGTCCCCCCGCAGATGGCGGAGCCATAAAAAAAGAGAAAAGTACAAACAAAAATCATACGCAGAGAAATGATCAAGGAAATAACGAACGAAAACAATGCAAGAGAGAAACAAGAGAGAATCATACTGCAAATCTAACACGACGCTGCGCTCATATATTTGACTGTTGCTGCTCAATATCGCTTTTCTGTACAATGCTGTCCGAGGGTTGATTCGCTGATCTTGGACGAATTGTATATTTTCGAATATGAGCCAATTTAATGCGATCACGTGAAACAATCGAAACTACATCATCGGGCATCTTAAGTTTTACAATTTTATCATTCAAATCTAAAACCTCAAATGGACCTTGATAAGGTGACTCAAGAGGGCGACGTACGCGATCAGTTCGAATGAATACAAAATCACCTTTATTTAAAACTAGAGATAGCCCGTCAAAAATGACGGAAGTTTTAAAATACGGCGCCCGTTATTATAAAAATAGTCAACAAAAACAAAATGACATTTGATAACCATAAAAAAATTTATATATAAACAAATCAAAATTTTTGCGCCCATGGAAGCGAAAGAAACTGCGCTGTTGTATGATCGAATATGTTGTCGAAAATTTTGTCTATCTGGATTGGCCGTGTCTGATAGTAGGCTTTTAAGAAAATCGGGATATTCAAGTGTATTACCGTGAATGTCAATTGGTTTTGACAACATTACTCTGCCTTTTTGACAACATGAAGTGAATAGTCCATCTGATGGCTGCTCTGCAGCAAAATTTCTTGATCGACATGAAGTACATAAAACATCAAATTCACCACAATCATGTTGATCGAATTGTGTTTCGTTGAAGTTAATTGCTTCGTTACGAACTGCCTCACTCGCACGATCTCGTGCTAAACGTTGGGAGATCGCATTAGCAGCTCGATGTAGCTGCAATTCATTGGGAGACATTTGTTCAACTCGATGGCGTTGCGAGGCAGCATTGGTTTCTCGATGTAGTTGCAATTCATTGGGAGACATTTGTTCAACTCGATGGCGTTGTGAGGCAGCAATGGAAGTGTGAAGAGCTTCTAGATGTTGAGGAGTAAGTCGATAGACATAACGTTGTTGTGATGTGGCATGAGAAGCATGAAAAATTTGCAATTCCTCAACAGACATTTGTGCAGCGCGTTGTTGATGAGCTTCTGCATCTAAAACTCGAGTTTTTGTTTTTGATTGTGGAGTTTGTCTTGCGCGATATCTCTGCTGCCTTTTTTTAGCTAAACGCCGTTTTCTCGACACAGGATCTTCGTAAATGTATAATACTTTCCTTGTTGTAAATTAAATCCTTTATATTATAATCTTGAGTTTAAACAAAAATGATTTATTATATCTGAGCTTTCGAACTAACTTGCGTTCCTTTTCAAAAATTGTAAAATCTGATCTTAATTAATAGGAAAAACAAAACTAACTAATATATATATATATATATATATATATATATATATATATATATATATATATATATATATATATATATATATATATATATATATATATATATATATATATATATATATATATATATATATATATATATATATATATATATATATATATATATATATATATATATATATATATATATATATATATATATATATATATATATATATATATATATATATATATATATATATATATATATATATATATATATATATATATATATATATATATATATAAGCGTTACAGAATCAATGAGTGACGTGGTCTACTATTATATTAACTAGATTGTTTAACAAACGAGCAGGTGTATGATGGATACCTTTTGATAACGATGAAAAATCTATATCAGACATACACTGTGCCAATCGCAAAACTAATTCAGGCATCCTCAGCGCCGAGCGCGTCGAGGAAGTAGAAAAAATGTGTGTGGCATAAGAGCAGGGCCGTAACCAGGAATTTGGAAGTGGGGGGGCCCAAGAACTTTCTGGGGGGGCACTGTATAAATTTTTTGTTTACATAAGTTGCGCGTGTCAGTGATTTGACCCTCAAAATGAGCTTTACGCAAAAAAAACAGGTTCAGCGATTGAAATTTGAATCTTATTCTACCTTATTCTACCAAATTAATTTGAATTTGAAATAAAACAAATGCTGAAGATAAAATGTCGATCTTGAACGCTGAGAAAGAAAGTGACGAGGACGCAAACAAACAACAATGAAATTTATGTTAATGTATAGTAGAGTGTTCTTGCATGCGGTTACTGCATCCGGTCACTGTGGTAAGTCTCTTCTATTAGCATCTCTCTTTTCCTCTCTCTGTGAGCGGTGATATTCTCTAGTTATTAACTTATTTAGCATATCTCATTCCTTCTCAACGTGAGCTGCCTATTCCGCTAGGCTCCTAAGTTCTTTAACAGTACTCTCTCCCTCTATATGTTAGTAGCCTAGCCTCTTTACAGTTTCTCTTTCATTCTCTACTGGACAGTTTATTTTGCTGGTTCTTTAACTTTTCAGCATCTCTCTTTTTCTTGCCCTCTCAGTTGCTCTTTCTCTTGTATTATTATTAGAGAAATTGTGCGGTTTTATATTAACTGAACAGCAATACAAAAACTGGGGGGGCCTGAATGAGCTGGGGGGGCCCGACCAAAACTGGGGGGGCCTGAACAAAACTGGGGGGGCCTGGGCCCCCCCGGCCCCATAGCTGGTTACGGCCCTGCATAAGAGGCGAAGCGCCAGTGACAGCTGTAAAAGGACAAATACCATGTTCATTTGGTAAACACCGAAGAGCCAGCAGAACCGAGGACAACGCAATCAGCCAATCGTCTTCCCGAGCCTTTAAAGCATTCTTTAATGTACGATGAAATCGTTCGATCATCCCGTTTGATTGCGGATGGTAGGCTGTAGTTCGTAAACAGTGAAAGCCGATCAGCGAGGAAAGATGGCTCATGAGTTCGGATTCGAATTGACGTCCTCGGTCCGTTACAATGTGAAGCGGGATACCAAAACGAGAAACCCACACCGTCAGGAAAACATCAGTAACAGTTTCAGCAGTAATGTTAGAAGCTGGCACTACCTCAAACCATCGAGTTGCTCGGTCGATCATGGTGATGAGGTATCGCTTCTCGGATGGATAAGGTGAAATGGTATCTTTTGAAGGCTTCAGAGGTCCAACAATATCTATGTGAATTGTTTGGAACCTATCGGAAGCTGGAAACTGCATATGCTGCACCTGGGTTTTGTTGTGTTTGAAGACCTTCGATTTCTGGCAGTTGGCACAGTCTCGAACCCACTCCTTGATGTTTCTTTTCATGTCTGGCCAAAAGTAGCGTTCGACTATCAGTTGTTTAGTACCTTTAACTCCAGGGTGCGACAAACTGTGCAGCTGATTGAATATTGCCATACGATGCTCACGTGGTACAAAAGGTCGAGGATATGGTAGGGTGGTGTCACACCACAACAATTGCTTGTCTCCGATCGGAAAAGATTTCAACTTTTTTTTATATTCTTCAGTTTCAGCATCATCCTTCTGTGCGACACTAAGTGTGGACAATGCTGGAAGTATCAAGTCTAGCGAACATGTAATAGTTTCATCTGTATCGGCACGAGAGAGGGCATCTGCCACGATATTTTCCGAACCACGTATGTACTCATTTGAGCAGACGTATTCCGAGATATATGAAAGGTTACGTTGTTGGCGATCAGATTTCGGTGGGGTTTGACTGTAGAATGCATTCACTAAGGGTTTGTGGTCTGTAAAAACTGCAACAGTACGATCCTCAATAATAAAATAATAATAATAATGTTTGACAATATTTAGAGTGGCGTAAATCCTAAAGGACTTCAAGGCCACTGAAGGGTTCTTTGCAGAGGCAGCCATTTACAGGCGCCTACCCCTTTAGCAAATGCGAGTGAACTCCTTGCTTAAGGGAGTTACGCTGGTGACGCCGACCTAATGATCGACAGGTGAGCGCTCTACCGCTCTGCCACCAGCGCCTCTAATAATTGGTTTGAAGTGAACTACTGCAAGGTAGACGGCTAAAAGTTCGCGGTCAAACGCAGAGTAGGAACGTTGAGGTGTAGAGAGACGTTTCGAAAAAAATGCCACTGGTCGAAGTTCGTTCCCGACAGACTGGTGCAAGGCTGCTCCAACGGCATAGTTTGACGCATCGGTGACGAGGTGAAATGTGTCAGACTTCGGATCAGTGAAGTTCAACTGGATCGCTTGGGTAAGATTCTCTTTCAATTTCTCGAACGCTCTGCGTGCATCATCCGTCCATAATAATTTCAAATTTTTACCTTTGCACGATGCAAAAAGTTGATACAGGGGTTCAGCTATGTCAGCAAACAAAGGTATAAAGCGTCGGTAAAACCCAATCATGCCAAGAAAACGACGCAAGGAAGCATAATCAATCGGACTTTCGTAATGTTTAATTGTTTCAACTTTATTCGCCAGGGGCACAATACTTTTTGGGCTAACTGAATAACCAAGAAAATCAACCTTATCTACCGCAAAAACGCACTTTTCCAACGCAACATGCAGCCTGTTATCGCATAAACGATTCATAACAATTTCCAAGTGAATTTTGTGCTCATCTAAATTCTGCGAAGCAATTAGGATATCGTCGATGTATACAAAAACAAATGATAAATCGCGAAAAATGGAATCCATGAAACTCTGAAAAGTTTGCGGTGCGTTGCAGAGCCCGAATGGCATACGCGTGAATTCAAATAAACCAAACGGCGTAATTAGTGCAGTTTTTTTTAGCATCCTCAGGAGCCATAGGTATGTGGAAATACGCTTTAACAACGTCGAGCTTGCTGTAAATGGTCTTGCCTTAAAAACGATCGATGCATGAATTTATGTGCGGCAATGGGTAGCGATCCTTTTTGGTAATTGCGTTCAATTGTCGGAAATCACCGCAAGGTCGCCACGACTGACCATCTTTCTTTTGCACTAAATGCAGCGAGGATGCCCAATCACTTTTCGAAGGGCGCACAATACCAGCTGCAAGCATGAAATTAAATTCCTTTTTCACAATTTCAAATTTATTGGGGGGTAGCTGTCGCGCGCGTGCAAAAACAGGGCGTGCAGAACCCGTATCAATTGTATGCTGGGTCGAAGAGCCATGAACACAAACAGAATAATCTATTTGCCCAAGCATAACCAAAGTGGGGTATTTATCAAATAGCGGGGGTACGAACGCTGGAAGATTGTCCGGAAGTTTAATGCCACATGCCAAATACTCTGGCACAAGTTTAGAAATACACGGCGCATGAAAATTTGTGTTAGTATCAACAATCGCACGCTCAAAACTATTTACGCTAATGCAAAATTTAGAGAGAAAATCAGCACCAAGAATTGGCTTTGCAACGTCAGCCACGACAAAAACCTAAATAAATGACCTGCGCAATGATCAATTTCTAAGCGTTAAATGAGTTTGTCCTTGCACAGCAATAGAGCGACCATCAGCAGCTTTCAAAAGAATCGATGATGACAATAAACATGAAAGTGCTTTTGATACTGATAGTGGGATTAAAGATATTGATGAACCCGTATCAATTAAAAATTCAACTGAAAAATTTTGAATGCGAAAAGCGGCCAACAATTGTAGGGCGCCACCAGATGCCGCAGATTCTGGAGCGCCTAGATATTTAAAGATTGCACAGGAGAACTACTTCTCGAGCTTGCAGGGGTTGCGTCACGCGACTGAGTTACTTTAATACCAGATTTATCTGGCCACTGACACCAGTGGCGACATGAGCGTGCTTTTGCCCCATAAAAAATATGACTTTGGCAAACCTTAGGCCGTTGATTAGCAGAAAACGGAACTAATGTATTTGAAAAAGCGGGTTCAAATGATTTACGCACCACCTTATTATTAACAAACGAGTTACGCGCAGCATTTTTATTATTACCAAAAAATTGGTCGTTTGATTTCATCGATGCAGGTTCACTCACGAAGGATGTATTTTGGCACTTTAGCAATGGGAGGAGTTTGTCGGCAAGTCGTCCGAGGTCGTCCAGTCCCAGTGTTTTCTGTGACGCGATGAGAGGTGCGAGGCTGGGTGGAAGAGCTTGTTGGAAACGATGACGCACCATTTCGTCTCCACGCCAACTTTCTTTGCCACCTTTGTCATTTGAAGAAGGAAGTGTGAAGGCTTGCCGGTGAGGGGGGTTTCTTGTAAGAAGGATTCAAATAGCTCCCCTCTACTGGTCTCGTGGAACCTCTTGACGGCGTCTTTGAGTTGGTCGTAATCGGCGGCCTGCAAGATTACGTCGTCGAGGTTGCTCACTGTCTCTACTGGGAGATTTGCTAACGCGTGGTAGAATCTTGTGGAAGACGTCGTGATGCCGGCGATGTTGAACTGCGCCTCAAGGATCACAAACCACGTAGCAGGGTTTGACGGTATGAAAGGAGGCGCTTTTACTGAGACGGCCAGAGGTTGCGTTGAAGCTGATGCCATTTTGACAATGAGTCAGTCGATAGAAAAATTCTTCGAGCTGTAGTCCTCGGGTTGTAGACGTCGGAGGTTCAAAACGCTGAAGACTGCAAACACCGGTGGTCAAGAACGTCGAAGCTAAAGACTTCGCAGGCTGAAAACGTCGAAAGCTGCAGTCGTCGGTGTTGAAGAACGTCGGGGAAAGAAAACTGACGTCGTCGGAAGTTGGGGTCACCTTGTGGTGAGCCTTTCACTGGACTTCAGAATTCTTCACGTTGGAGAAAGAAACGTCGGGGTCACCAATTGTAGTCGCTGACTACGTTATTTCGATATACTTTGTAGTACCAACTCAACACAGTTTGAAGGCGGTTTGAAATAATTTTATTTAATTGACCGACGACAATAGACAAAAATAAACAATTCTTCTCGGGGCCAACAATGGCGAGAAATGAAAATAAAGCGAAGTTTAAATTCTTGATTAAAGTAGCAATATGGCGAACCACGAGAACAACGAAGAAGAAAGGGAGAGAACATTCGTGTGCTCCACGCATTTAAGTGGGCTTCGGTCTTACGTGAGCCTCTGCACTTAAGTGGGCTCCCGGCACCTAAGTGGGCTCCCGGCACCTAAGTGGGTCCCTACTTACTTAAGTGGCCCTTCCCGGACTTTTCAGTGGGTTTCTCGGCATTAAAGTAGTTTCCCGCACTTAAGTGGGCTCCCCGCCCTTGAGTGGTCCACCGCACTTAAGTGGCTCCCACCCCCGTTTTCACGTGAGCCACCACACTAAATTGGTCTCCCGCACTTAAGTGGGCCCCGGCACTCAAGTGGGTCCCTCTTAACTTTTAACTGGCCTTTTCCTGATTTTTGACTGGCCCTTTTCTGACTGTTAAGTAGCCTTCCTGACTTTTATGTAGGCTCCAGGGGCGTAGCTAGGGAGGGGGGGGGCGAGCTGCCCCGGGTGCCATCTTGGGGGGGGCGCAGTGGCGTAGCCAGGTTTTAGCACCAGGGGGAGCGGTGAGCACATATAAAAGGCCACTTACCAAAATAAAGAATTTCAATTAAATACATTGCATTTATTACATACGTATTTATTTTCGTATTTCAAAGAGAAATACTGGAACACCCAAAAGGTAGAAAAACAATATTATGTATTGTTTAGTAACAATTATAGTATATTATACAGTTTATATACTTACTCAGTGTAAACTAATTACAACAGTTTTTTTTCGTCTGGGCTTCATTCTTGCAAAGTTATCGATTACTTCGTTATAATCCACTTCACTAGCAAACTGTCTTTCGATCGTAATCAAGGCTAAACCTGACAACCTGTCCTCACCAATTGTAGAACGCACGTACGATTTTATGAGTTTCAGTCGGCTGAAGGAACGTTCCGCACCAGCGCTGTTTATTGGCAAGGTCAGAAAAATACGGTACATTGTAAAAAGGCCAGGAAAAATGGAGCACATGTCATGGGCGGTCATGGGCGATCATGAATTTGAGCACATTGTTGATGGTCATTTCTTCGACACTAGAATTTTTTTCCTTCTTGATTATACCTAATATTTCCTTGTACATGTCTTTAAATGAAAAAAACTCTTGCACAATTTCATCTCGACTTTCGATGACATCTGAGTACATGTCATCTTGTCACATTATCGTCATTGCTAAAATGCTTCGGATCTAAACAACTAAATTTGGAAGCAACATTTTGAAAATGTTCAAATCTTTTAGTTGTGCTATTTATAATGCAATCGAGTGATACTATGTAGGTTTCAACTATGAATTTTTTTCGGGCATCAGATATTACATCATCCTCTGAAATACCTCGTGGAATCTCTTTCTTTTCCGAATTCTTTGTTGCTTATACTCCGTTGTAAAATCACATTTTTCAGCAAGTTCAGCTGCTTCATTCTCAAGACGTTCAAATTCAGATTCAAATTCATCTCTCATGTTTTTCATATCGTTTTCAAATAGTTGAATCAAATGAGAAGCTGTTACCAAATCAATACTGCTTTTCTGTAAATATGTGGATAAACTGAAAGCCTTCTCTAACACTTTTTTCCAGAATATTAGAAGAACTAAGAATTCATACGTATCAATTGTTACAAGAATACCCTTTGCCTCAGCCAACTGTTTAGCAGTGCAGTTTTTTATCTCACCATCCACGATTCTTTGCAGGGCAACTATTAGTGCTGGTAAATTCTGCAAGACTGCATCTAGTGCTGACTTCCTGGATGCCCATCTAGTATCGCAAAGTCTTTTTAGAGTCAGCGCAAAAGATTCTATACATTTGCATTGTTCTTCTTTTAATATTGAAAGACGAGGTAAACTGCTAAAAAAAAATGTATAGATACTTTCTAGAGTTCCAAAAAACAACTGAGTTTGAACATTTGAGGTTACTGAGTCAATTAGAATTAAATTTAAATTATGTGCACAACAGTGCGTAAAGAGCGCATTGGGGGCAATCTCCCTAACCCTTGCTTGGAGACCCGATATTTCACCCGACATTGTGCTAGCTCCACCGTATGACTGGCCATAACACATAGTTATTGGGATTTTAACAGATTTTTGACAGCCCTAAATTTAATAAAATATTTATTTTAATTCTTGAGAAGGCCAAAAAGGCCCCACTTTTTGGAAAATGGTCTCAGGGGGAGCGGCCGCTCCCCCTGCTCCCCCCTAGCTACGCCACTGGGGGGGCGCCGAAGAGGAAGATACAGTATATTCATGCTAGACTAACTCTCTCTCAAAGTTTGCGTAAGATGCAAGAAAAACAGTAGTTTCCTTCCTTGCATCAGGATGTCGTCCACAGTCTAGTTGTATATCTGCTGCTTCAGTCCATTTAGTTGTTCTGCAGCATCAAACTTGTTAGGTTCTTAGGAAGGGAGAGACCCATGTCACTCATGTGTTTCATTTCAAACCCACCAGCCACAATCTAGGCACAGATCTCCGGCTCAGGCAAGGTGGAACTTGGTGACCCCTTCATGCTCCAGCCACCAGTCATTTCACATCGTTGACGTAGAGCCAATGTTTTGAAAGCTGCTCTTGCTATCTAGAACGTCTGTGCCCTGTGCAGCACACCTCCTTTATGACATCAAGTTTATGACACACAACCTAAGGACCATATTTAATTTCATCAGTGTGTGCATTTATTGACATTTATTTATTACATTTATTCTCACTGAGTTTTGTGGATTTTTAAAAAATTTATTTCTGTTCTTTATGGTATTTTAAATAAAATTTTTGCTTGCCGCATTTTTTTTTCAAATACTGATCGCGAAAAGATGGCGCCAAAACGCACGCATATAAACCTACACTTTTAGTGCTTATAACAGTTATGTGTAAAATGTGTTAGATCTGCCTCGTGGCCAGTCGCTTGTTAAACTTGAGGTTGGATTTCAAATAAATAAAATAAATTAATAAAACTAATAATTCATTGGCATTAAATTTTTCAAAGAGAAGTTGGCGTCATTTTGAACAAGAAACAACAAGAAAACGGTATGTTGCTGTTAACAATTTGTGTACATATATTGAATTAAATAAAAATAAATTGAACATTATCATAATCAGATGATCAGAACATAATAAATGAATATTTATTTTAATTGTTATACGTGAGATTACTGATTACTGTGCAAAAACTATAAAGTATAATCAATGATTCAATGTATGGTTTTGTAACTCCGCTATAACGCGTCTCGCCACTCTCGTGTAGGCATTACTGATGAGTAATATAGATATATTATAAATAATTGAATAGAAAGTTAATTATCTTTTGCGAAGTTTTCCAATGTTTTTCATTTTTTGATTTTCAGATCATGTCAGGAAGAAAATTGAGTGGCGCTCAACGGCGAAAGAGGAACGTTGCCTTCGATAATGAAGCCAAGAAGTCCAGTCACTTAGTGGAACAATTTTTGAAAAAAGGTAAAACTGATGATGAATCTCACAATTACACAGATGAATCCGATGAATCAGGAGACGATTCTGAACCGGAAACTCAAGACCAAGACGAGGAAGTAATTGATCAAATGGAGGCTGACACTGCTGAGTCCATTCTCTACTTTGATATGCAGCGACAGGAACGGGAAGAGACTGCCGAAAACAATTATAGGAGTATTGATATAGCCGAAGAATCAAACACCGGAGGAGATGATGAAGACGACGATGATGTTGGAAATGATGGTTCTGACAACGGCGATGACGACGACGATGATGATGATTCTGCTGATGATGATGCTGATGATGCCCCTCGAAATGCCATCCCTGAAGTACTGATGTTCAATGACATTGGATATTTAGATTTCGACCAAATATCTCAACTAGCCACGGTGTCACAAAAACTTCGAAATGAGCTGATAGTATGTGGAGCTTCAGTATTTCAAAACGCAGGAGGTCCGTTCCATATATATAGAATATATATGGTCCGTTCACATCTGTTGATGGACGTTCAATGAAAGCAGCGTGGTTCAAGCGCCAGCTTGCCAATGGAGAGGAAGTCAGTCGATCATGGTTTCTGTATTCCCCGACAAATGAAGCTGCTTATTGCTTCTGTTGTTTGTTGTTCAGTTCGTCAAGTTCGAATTCTGGGTCTGCTTTTGAATTGGCTGTTGGATTTAAAAATTGGAGAAAAGGCGTAGAAAAACTGGTTGCACATGAAAACAGCCCCAGTCACCGTCAGTCGTTCACTGCCTGGAAAGAAGCAGAGCGAAGGATCGTCAATAAAAAAAGTATTGATACAGAAGTTGAAGATCAGATTCAAAGAGAAAAACAAAAATGGCGTGATATTCTGAAACGTTTGCTAAGTGTTATCAAGTTCCTAGCGTATCAGAATTTGGCATTACGTGGTCATACTGAAAGCTTAACAAATGAAGATCCAACAAATGCTGGTAATTTCTTGTCTCTGCTGAAACTCATTGCTCAGTACAACCCAATTTTGGCAAACCATCTAAAACAGGCATCAGAAAATCCAGGTTCAGTCTCATACCTGTCACCGGAAATCCAAAACGAATTCATTAGTATTCTAGCGTCAACTGTTCGAAATCAGTTGCTGATTGATATCCGGAACAACAAGTATTACGGCATATTACTTGACTCAACTCCCGATCTCGCTCACAGAGAGCAGTTGTCTGAGGTTATCAGGTTTGTAGATATCGATTATGTAACCAAGAAAGTCACGATAAAGGAGTCATTTCTGGGATATATTCAGCTTCGCGCTAAGGATGCAGCCTTTCTTGAAAAAGTAGTCACTGAGAAACTGGATTCTGACAACTTACCTCTAGAGGTGGAGTGCAAGAGTGGAGGCCGTCAAACCAATCTTCGAGGGATTAACTGAACTTGTGGAACTGCTAGAGAAACTATCAGATGACAGAAATCAGACAAATGACACCAGAACTGATGCAGAAAGGTTGCTGCCGTGTATTCTGGACTTCAATTTCCTCGTGCTACTTTATTTCTGGAACACAATTCTACGAAAAATTGATCGAGTTCAAAAACGTCTTCAAGACCCCACCATGAATTTCAAGGATGCAGCGTCTGATCTGGATGCATTAGAGAAAAACATCAACTTGGAGCGCGACGATTTGTGTGAAGGCGCAATTAACAGTGCAAAGATCAGATGTGCAGAATGGGGAGTGGAAATTCAACGACGAACAAGAAGAAGGAAACGCATGCCTGGAGAGTTGGCATGGGATGCCGGGCTTTCAGCTGAAGAAGAGGTATCACGAGTTATGAAAAGTGTGTTGGATAGATTTCAACAGGAACCAACAACGAGATTCATTCGTCTCACTGACTTAAACTCAAAATTCGGATTTTTACTGGATGTTAAAAATCTCATCAAGAACGATGATTTGGATATTCTTCGCGCAAATTGCTTAGATCTAGCTATTTTCTACGACACAGATGTTGATGGAAGAGAACTATTCAACGAAATATGCGACTGCAAAATGCTGCTAAACGCGAGAGGTGATGCTGATGCTTTACCATCGACTCCCTTGGAACTCATTTCTTTCATTGTGTCATATGGTGATGATGTTTTTCCAAACTTGCGCATTGCTCTGCAAATTCTTTTAACAATTGCAGTATCAATAGCCAGTTGCGAGCGTTCCTTCAGCAAGCTGAAGCTAATACTCTCGTATCTTAGAGCATCTATGGGTCAGGATCGTCTTTCTGATCTTGCACTGCTAAGTGTCGAGAAGGAAACAGCTGAAAAAATCAACTTCGATGATATTATTAACAAATTTGCAAGCATTAAGGCGAGAAAAATAAATTTGGTATAACGTACGTTTATTATCACGATAATTTTAAGAATGAATGGGCCGTTGTTATAGCTTGTAACTCAACTGTTGGTTAGGCAAAGTACTGTAACGAACACGGACATTTTTTCTGCGTCTGTAATACTCTGTATATAGATTAAAATTAAAATTCGTTTCACTTGAAATGGCTTCAAATTGTGTTTAAGTTAACTTCTTCATTGCAACGGGGGGGGGGGGCGCAAAATTTATAGTTCCACCCCGGGCGCCAAAAACCCTCGCTACGCCTCTGGTAGGCTCCTGACTTTTAAGTGGGCCATGGTTAATATATGGGCACCTTTCAGACCGTTACTTTCAAAACTCAAGGACATCATTTAAAGGGACTGGGCTTCGGACTTTTATGTGAATCAATAGTTATTATATATGGGCCCCTGTAGGATTTTTTGGTGTTTTTAGTGAGATTTGAGAAGAGAAAAACAGAAGCCTTTGTAATTATAGGATGCGGCCGTATGTAGAAAAATGCCGTCCCGGTTATAAAGATGGTTAGCGTTATTCATAGCCTGGCCAAGTAGGTTGTCCATAGAAATTAAAAGAGAGAAGAGATGCTAAAGAAACTAGGAAGCTTGATCGTCCACGTCGAGATGGAGAGGTGTTAAAAAAGTTATGAACAGTTCAAAATGGAACAGATTTTGTATGCGTGCATCGATCGCATTTTGTCTAAGTTGAACGCACGATTTACAGAAAATAGTGATATTCTTGCATGCCTGAATTCCTTCAATCCGCAATCTGGTGATTTCCTCTCTGCACTCTGCAGACCGAATAAGAACACTTTTGCGGCCAGTCCCAACCCGGATAAAAAAATATTAAATTATGATCCACGACAGGATAATTCGATATATATTACATATACTGATATTCGAGTTTTAAAACACCTAGTATAAAGAATGATAAACTATTATCAAATAACGATATTAGAATTACCTTAATTTAAAATGCCAGCTTGATTAGGTTAACCAAAAAAAAAAAAGATATGAACTATTAGCCTAGATCCATTTCATAAAAATTCAGTAGATACTTGCATTATTGGGCCCAGAGGCGTGGCTAAGAGGGTGGGCAAGCTGCCCCGGGCGACATCCTGGAGGTGACAGAAAAAGGGTTCAGTGTATTCATACTATACTAACTTTTTCAGAAATAAATGACTATAGCTTCTTTCGTTCATCAATATTAATTACCTTTCACAGCAGATTTTGATAGCTATAGCCTTGTTCGTAGAGACAGTTGGAAATGCTCTTATGATCACTCAGATGTTATGGTATGTGACCTCCACGGTCATCAGGTTTTTGGGAGGAAAAATAAAACAAGAGTTTTAAATTTTTTTTAAAAAGTAGCTCCAACTACCCCCCTCCCCGGTCATCAGGTTTTTTTTGGGAAAAAGAAGCAAAAGATGTTATGGAGGGGGCGCAGATTTTGTGTTTTGGCCCAGGCGCAGAGGACCCTGAGTGGGCCCCTAAAACATCTTGCCCCCCTAAGGTTTTGCTGAAATGACGTCCCTGGAAAAAAGCGAAATTGCAATGAAGTAGGCGAGGTTAAATGCTGTTACTTTAATGAGCGGTCATCAAACAAATTCAAAAAAAATTGATATTAACATTTTAATCGATGACTTCATTAAAAAAAACAACATGAATAGCACATTTATAAAAATATGTTGTTGAATAACATGTCTGCAACTGCTTTTTTTAGATTCCATTCAAAGCCTCATGGCCAGCAATTTTTAATAAATTCATTTGACAGAAAAGTTGCTCCGATACTTGACCCTTGTCCCCCTTCCCGGGAAAATGGATACTCTACGCCCGTGCATTTAATTATACATATTATTATAAATTAATTAAATAATTGAAATTATTTCCAAATAGCTACTTGATTTTCACTATATTCCTTCAAGTTGGAATTTTTCACTCTGGTATCATCTGCCGAGTTATGGTTCTTTAACGGTTAAAGTTTAACCAACTTGTTACATAAAGAACTGCGTTGCAAGTGTTCAATGAGCGACCATTTAAAAGAAAGCATAGACAGAGGAAACGGGAAGGAAATGCTCCCCAATTTTCAGGCGTCCATTATTTTCGGGCAATAAGGGGTATGAGATAAGATCAAGAGTAAAATTTTGGTAATAGTGACTAGGCCACACAACCGACAATTAGATTAATTGAAAGTAATTTTGTTCTGATTAACAGGGGCTTCGCAAGAACCATAGCATTCACATCAGGGGGTTCGCGCGAACCCCTGCGAACCCCCAGGAAAGCACTACTGACTCTGGCTCCTAAACGGTTTCGAAAGTTTAGACAGCTTAAATTAACAGCAAGTTCTTACACTTAATCATTTTGTAATGTGGATAAAAATTAAAACAAAATGAAAATGTGGCCGGATCTCTTCATGTTGTGGATTTAACAACTACCCCAACTGTTGACTGGCTTTTTGGACGTGTGGGTATAACTTGTATAATTGTAAATTATTGCTGATAACCGAAGTAGCTACAGCGCAACAGCTATACTGAGCAGGTTTAATGGGTGTACAGCAACCATCATGTTTTATTCAATAATCTGCTTCAACGACCGCCTAAACCGTGTTGGCTCCAAGAGCTGTGATGATCCGACAATCAGGAATATGTTCAGATGTACGAACGAACTTTATAATTGTATTCTTTTTTTCTCCAAAACAAAAAAAATATTAAACTTAATAAAAAAAATTAAAGCTATATATATATATCTATATATATATATAAAAATGAATGTTTGTATATATATATGTATATATGTCCTTTATGCATTGCTACACCATTCATCCGATCGTAATGAAATTTTCATACAACCTTGAGAGTCAAGGGGAATCAAATATAGAGAAATGTTTTTTGAAATCCGTCACAAAATGAGCGGAGCGGAGCGGGTGAGTGAGCGGGAACTATATATATGTATGTGCGTATGTATGTGTGTATGTATGTATGTGCATGTATGTGTGTCTGTGTTTATGTATGTATGTATGTATGTATGTGCATGTATGTGTGTCTGTGTTTATGTATGTATGTATGTATTTATGTATGTATGTGTTTTTTACAATATTTCGGCACTAAATGCTCATTCAAAGTATGTATGTGTGTGTATGTATCTATGTAGGTATTATATATGTATGTATGTATGTAGAATCGGATCTAGGGGGGAGGACTGAGAGCGAAAAAATGAGCGGGAAAGCGATAAATTATTTTCGTGTATTTTTCAAACATTTTTTTATAAATTGTATACCAATAGAAAAAAAAAGTTACTAATTTTTTGATCGAAAATAGAATCTCTATTAATTAAAACAAATATCGAATTTTTCTGGAAAATACCGTCTAGGTACGTCAGGCAACGATAAAATCTCGAATAGCAGGTTGACAACAAACTAAAAGTGAAGTAGAATATGAAATAAAAGTAAAAAATGAAATTGTATGATTTGTTTAAGATAAATTGGACAAATATAAAATGAGAGGGCCTAGCGGGCCGCATTTGACCCGCGGGCTGCAGTTTGGAGATCCCTGCCGTAGAGCGTAGGGACGCCCGACCGGGAATGCTGGCCACAGGAGTAAGCAGCTCGGTTAGGTAAGGTGGTGCTCGACGATTGACGATAAGATGAGTTAGGAGGCAAAGTTTGTAGTTAATTCGGTGAGAGATTGGCAGCCAGTGAAGTTCGAAGAGGGCCCGAGATACATGGTCTCGAGGTTTAAGCTCCATTACCAACCGAGCCGCAGCATTTAAGATTCGTTAAAGTGGCGCTAATGTAGAGGCTGGTAGATGGGCGAGAATAAAATTGCAATAATCTAACTTTGAGATTACAAAGGCGGACACAAGCCGTGCAGTCACTTCGCGTCCGAGACTGCGCCGCACCAAGCGACAGGATTTAGAGACTTGGGCAACATAGGCAACATATCATTCTTAGAAAATTAGTCATGCTGAATTGTGTCTGAATGCAACTATGTTGAATTACTAGAAAAGCTACAAAAATTTCTGAAAGAATTTGATTAATTTAGCAAACTTGTTTTTACCTGAATACTAGTTTTATCGCTGGTCCCACTGATGACGATAAAAATCAAACGCATATGCTCAGCGGCGGATCCAGGAACTTCGTAAGGGGGCCGAAATTTTTTTATGTTTTTAAAAGTTTGATTACCGTATTTTTTCACACACACACACACACACACACACACACACACACACACACACACACACACACACACACACACACACACACACACACACACACACACACACACACACACACACACACACACACACACACACACACACACACACACACACACACACACACACACACACACACACACACACACACACACACACACACACACACACACACACACACACACACACACACACACACACACACACACACACACACACACACACACACACACACACACACACACACACACACACACACACACACACACACACACACACACACACACACACACACACACACACACACACACACACACACACACATACACACACACACACACACACACACACACACACACACACACACACACACACACACACACACACATATATATATATATATATATATATATATATATATATATATATATATATATATATATATATATATATATATATATATATATATATATATATATATATATATATATATATATATATATATATATATATATATATATATATATATATATATTAGCGGGGGCACCCGGCGTTGCCCGGGGTTTTTAGAGGTTTAACTAATGCGTTTCTTTTTCGCTCCCGTTTCCTTTCCGCTCCAGGTCGTTATCCGTTCCCTGTCGCTTTCCCGCTCATTTTTTCGCTCTCAGTCCTCCCCCCTAGATCCGATTCTACATACATACATACATATATAATACCTACATAGATACATACACACACATACATACTTTGAATGAGCATTTAGTTCTTTCTTATATTGACCTCTAGTGTGTAGTCGGCCCCCCAAACTGCTGTTGATAGTAAATGCGGCCCTCCGGCCGAAAAGTTTGGAGACCCCTGCTCTACGGGAAGATACGACCTAAAGATTCCGCGAGCAAGGCTGGCCTCTTCAGCTAGGGCATTTTCCGTTGCTGCCCCCGAGGCCTGGAATCATAGGCGCCGACTCCATTGGGGCCGATGGGCTCAGGCCCCTCCAATCTTGGACGCCAAGGGCCCGTTATAAGGATGAACCCCATCTAATAATTTGCAAATAATAAAAATGCTAAATTAATATTTAGCTTTTTAACAAACAAACTGGTTGAATATTTTGACAGACATTAACGAACCACGTCTCATTCTTCACTTAGAAATGCTACGAGATGTAATTTCACATGACCAGGAGGCATCAACAAGTACTCAACATCATGGAAATCCTAGAAAATATTCAGAATGTGATCAAACTTATGCAAAGTAAAACCAGACAGGAAATGTTCTCTGAAATTAGTCTTCTACTCAACTTTTTTCTGACATTACCAGTGACTACCTGCACAGCAGAAAGAAGTTTTTCAGCCCTAAGACAGCTAAAACCATATCTCAGCAAAAACAGTTAAGAATCTCGGAATCTATTATTTATAATGTAAATAAAAAGTATTTTCAATTGAATTAATAACTGAATAATTGAATATGTTTGTGTATAACTTGGAAGCGGAGTCTTCCGTTAAATTATATAACGACCTAGTTGGCAAGGAAACCATAGTTGCTGGGTTATCCAGCTCTCTTAACCTCTTTCCACATAGTAGGTATAAGCTTTTAGTTTTCTCGGTTGCAGATTAGATCAGTTTGTTATATTATTGCAAGTTTGAGTTTGAGTTTGTTTATTCAGTTATCAATACATACATTCAAAATCACGAAAAAGACAGAACAAAAAAAACAATAAGAAATAAATAGTCAGGATAATAGCATGTATGATTGATGAAAGCGGCAAACCATAGTTTTATTAGTTTTATTAGTAAGAATAGAAGCTAGAAACTAATTACAACCGATGCAAAAAAGTGAACATCTTGGAGTTTCGTTTTTAACACATTTTACAATTTTGATGCTTTGAAACTTTTACGAATTCATTGTCACGATAATTTAATTTTAAACATTTTTTTAAAGACCAAATATATAATGCTAACGGACGCCGCCTTAAAAAATTAAATGTTAGCGTGAAGACCGTGCACCTTCGAGCATCTGAATCCTGCGTGTACCATTTTCTGTATGTCGCTGCAGTTTGTTCAACGGTTCGTTGCTGCTGAAGCATTTCATTGCTTGCTGCATTTGTGTGCGACACCAACAGCAGCAAGATGCGTGCAATATGGACGCGTTCATACTGTTCGTGTAAGTCTAATCATATATATATATATATGTATATGTATATGTGTGTGTACATACACACCAACATGCTAATCGTTCATCTTGTCGCCGATACAAACGTTTTAATATTTGGAAACTGCAATGAAGAAGCGAAATTATTGTGGATATGTTGTAATTAATTTTTTTCACTTACATCGTTGATACAACTTGATTGGTTTGGTATTTGCTTCAATTTCAATAGTCTAACTTCACATGGAGCCATAACAGGTGCCGTATAAATAATAGGAGACAATAATCACAAATGGTATTCCCACTCAAAAGCAATGTAGACAAACTGAAGCCAGCCAGGAAGAGTTAAATTGTAGAGTCAACAGGTGTGTGGACATTTTTTTTATTAATTATTTGAATATCTCTAAAATATCACTTTGAGACAATTAAAAGTTTTATCAATTACTTAAGTTTTCAATAAGTAACATTTTTATTCATATGAGCATGTATAACAAGCGATGATTATATTGCTCATAAAAATATTTATTAAATCGCTATTTGTTGTGATTTTTTTCTTTGATTAATCGCTTCTATTGCCTCAAAATTTGTTTTAGGCTTTCTGAACGACTACTTTGAGCATTCTAAATTAAAGCGTCTGTCTGATTGTCAATTTTTACAAAAATGGAAGAAGTGAGGCAAATACAAGACGACGCAGTGAGCAGCAACGGAATAAACAGTGGAAACATACTAAACAACCTCACCCAATGGGACGTCAGCAACATGGCAACTCCGGTTTTCAACGAGATATATGATTGTTCTCAGGATGACGACGACGACGATGATGATGTACTTCCTTTTGAAGGACTACTCGACAAACCAAGTGACGTCAACAGTGCAACAACGAGATCCGTTTGGACAGATTCTACTTTGAACTTTGCACCTTCAAATTCCGGAAACTCCAACTCCTCACTTGACAGAAATGATATTCCAGTTATGAAAAACCTTGACATCACTGATTCAACAGTTTCTCTTGAAGGCGTGGAATCGGGAGAAGCTTTTTCTTCATTTAACGAAGATCTGACTATGCTCAACAAGTCTGTCACGCTTACCGAGAAATCAAGTTATATAGTAAAAATGACAAGCGATGGTAATGTCAATAGACATGTTGTATTTCTGAACACACCGCGAATTGTCAAGCCGCCTGAAATAAGTCAGATTTCACGTACGACGTTTGAAAATTGCACAATCTCAATAAAAAGCAGCCTCACCGGCGATCTTTCTTGCTTCGATTCGAACAGCGAAAATCAGAATTTGTTATACAACACGAACTTAGAAACAGATGCTACATTATCAGGAGACTGTAGCTCTCAATCTGTCGAAATTGCCAGTGGAAATCTTTCGATTGCTGATGCTCTGTGCGTGAATGGATCTTCAGAATTGTTCGGCAGAGATGATAATTCAAGCAGTTATTTAGACCACAGCAATGCTAATGAATCCTCTCAATACCACTCTCAAGTAAGTTTATAATTCTTTGTTAAATTATTAATTTGTTTTTTTTTTATTATTATTAAAAAAGATGAACAAAAGAGAGCAGGTTGGTTCAAAGATTTTCAGATGCTGCGTCGGTGTTATTTAGTTATTTTTAATGTTTAAGTAATCATCATTGATGATTATGGAAGAGTAAAAATTATTGCTGAAACCCATCTTAAATTAATTATCGGTCGTCGTTAGAACTTGTTTGGCTGGCGGCAGGTTGAGTGCAGCAAGAGTCAAATTTATATCTCCAATTGTGACTAATAACCACTTGTAGATCAAATGCAGCAACAATAATCGAATAAAAACGTAGTATAAAAATTTTCCTTTATTTGTTTTGTTTTGTTTTTTGTTGTTGTTGCTAGCTGGTCTATGCTGACATTAGTGGATCAACTGGGAAAGATTCCAACGCTCAGAACGCTTTGCTAACTTTAAATTCACGTAACCAGCAAGATCTTTCTATCGGTCCTGAAGCGTCATCCAATTTATTGTTTCAGTCTAAAACTCAAGTCGTTCAACAACCAAACTCGATTCCTCTGAATCAGCAGTTTATTTTGCAACACGGTTCACAAGTCGTTTCACCACAGCTTCAACCTTCTCTTCAAGTTTTCCAGCAGCTCAAATTTCCTCAGCAAATCATTCGGACATCATTTTCAAAAAATATTTTTGAAAACCCTCAAAACTTACTTTCTGGTCACTTAGCTCTTAACCGTCCCAGCCTAGATGACTCGCAGGGAACATCACTTTTAGTCGGTAACCAGATGAAACAAGCAAAGCCGTCAAGGACAAGAAATCAAACCAATCGCTCCAACAGAACTGATACAACTATAACCGGGAAACCTAACACTACAGGGCCGGCCAGTGAAAAAGATTCGCAAGAGTTGGAGCGCGTCATGAATATTTTAAAACATTATAAACAACAAATCGCAAGTAACGACCAAGAATCTCAATTTCTTCCGTGTAAACGCAAACGAAGTAAACCTCCAGAATGCACTGTTGGCGGTGGTCTTCCCGGAACAAGTAGCTACGTCAACAACACCCCTCAGAACAAATTAGTTTCGTCAGCAGTTATCCCAAATCTCAACTTATCGTTTTCTTTGCCAATCAAACCTTCCGATTCCAGAAGTGATGGTGTTGCAGTTAACTTTTCATTCAGTCAGTCTCTCATAACAAAAGCTTTGTCGAATACAGATATCTATTCGTCAGATCAGCAGAGCACCTTTTCAACTCCATCGCCGATGCCAATAAGTTCAAATTCATCTCACTGCGTTACCACGCAATCAAATAATGTAAATACCCCAACGACAATTCCACCAAACGTTACAACAATAAAATCATCTCAGCCCAATCTTCACCCTCTTTCTTCAGATGCGGCAGTCAGTCGCACTCAGATTCTTCTCAATTCCTTGCAACCAAACACATCGACTCTGCAATTTTCTCTTAAAACCCTCAAAAACCTCGTAGCATCACAAACACCTAAAAACGTGACTAGCATATCAAGTATCACAACCACATCGAACGAAATATTCCAAACGAGTGAACAGATCCAGTCATTGTCAAAAATGCTTTTGCCAGTTTCTAATCCTTCCGTTCGACAGGTCAATACAGCGTTAATACCGAGTTCAAGTAGTCAACAACAATTTGTCAATGTTTCTCAGGCCTTATTAAGACTTCCACAAATAAATTCAAATCAAAAACTGGGTAGTTCGCAGCAAGTTCTAATTAATTCTCTTTTACAAAAGAACTGGTCTCAACTATTGCAACTGTCAGCAAAACAGGTGCTTGGTACATCCTCCAACCCATCTGTTTCTGGTAACCAAATATCTCAAATAAACGAACCGCTAGTGTCTCTTCCTCATTCCACTGGTACAAACAGTATGAACCTTATTGCATCTACATCTCAATGTACATCCGTTCAATCGTCATTAGACAATTGTCAAGTTTATTCTGTCGATGATTCTGAACAGACTGTCAAAACGACAATGGCATTAAAAACAAGTAATATTTTGAATGTCAGCAGTGGAACTTCAAAACAGGTCGAAGCCGAATTTGACTCAAATTTACCGCATGAGAATTTAATTCCTGATCAAAATACACGAGATGGAAACGCTGTTTCTGTAACAGCAGCTTTTACCTGTAAGTATTATTAGCATAAATAACTTCATTCCATATAATGTCTGACTTCAATAAATATCATTGCAGGTGTCGACATTTGTAATACTACAGGTCTAAACAATCCAGTACTGAGTTCGGCATTTATTTTACAGAACAATAAAGTTAAATTAGATTTAAATAAAAAATTAAAAACATCACCTGTGAACAAAATCTTTCTTCAATCTTCTCATCAAAGTTTACTTCCCTCTACAAAATCACAAGAGCTTCAAACTTGGATCGTTCCAACGAGTTGTCACAGTGTAGAAAGTCAAAAGGTTGCCGCGGAAGTACATGAGGTTTCAAATAATGAAGGAATTTCTAATAGAAAAGATGGAGACTTCTTCCAAAAATCTTTTTCTACGGATGCACACTGTAAGAAATAAACAATCCTAATTAATTTATGCTTATATAATTTATTTAAATTAAATCTATATTTTGTTGTTGCAGCGGGTTCTGGTTTGTTTGAAAAAGGAGCATGGCTTTCTTCTCTTGAAAACTATAAAACCTATGAAGACATCCGCTGCTTACTGCAAGAAAGGTTTGATTTAATTTGTAATGTTGTGAACATATGGGGAAAGATTGTCTATTTAAAAGTTTCTGTTTTAATTCAAAAAGAAAAAGAAAAAGGGCAGCCACATGCTTATGATAAAACGACCTTATTAGATTTTTTGAGTTTCACACAGAAAAACAAAGGAGTTCCATGTAGGAAAATAAGTAGTTTAAATACGTTTGGCAATTTTGTTGTTTTTATTGCTCTTATTTTATCCCGGAATGTAAAATTGTTATAAAAAGCTAAGCGAAATTCAACGGTCAACTCTAACACAATAAAAAATGGGAAATGTCTAGATGTCTAAATGTTATTTTTTGCTGTTCATAAGTTTTTTTATTCAGCAACTAGCTGTACCCGGCCACACGTTGCTGTGGCTCAGTAAGTCGCTCCTCCGCTCCCGGTCACTCTTCCGTTCTCGCTTGCTCTCCCGTTCCCACTCATTTTCAAGTTCCCGATCGCTCTCCCGTTCTCGTTTCAGCTTGCTCTCCCGCTCTTCTCACTTTGTGACCGATCATAATTTTTTCCCAAAAACCTTCCTCTATTAACATTCAATGTTTTGTGAACATTTCATTACGATCGGATGAATGGTGTAGCAATGCATAAAGGACACGCAGACAGACAGACGTACATTTATATACATATAGATGAGGTCTTTAATTGGGACTTAAAAATCTGAACAAATTTATATATTCGAAATGTTTGTAAGTTTTTAAATTGGACATGCTTATTTTTTATCATTTTATCAGATTTAAAGTCGATGCTAAATCGATAAGAATTGAAAAACTACAAAAATCAGGAAACCGTAGCAGTACTTTTTCGTGGGATCCAACTTCTAAATCGGTAATAACAAGCTTTTATCAAGTAATACAACTGTTTTTATCATGAAAACTTGCTATAATTAATTTATTTAGATTCTGAAAAGGGCAAACACTGAAGAAAAGCTGTTATGTTTGGTTTCTTCAATGAACGATTCATACGACAGCAATTTGAGAATTTTAGGATTGGTTGTGTGGGAAGCTTTAAAAGAGGAATCGATCAATTCAACTTTTGATTCTTTGTCGACTTTAATTCAAATGGAAACTGAAAGAAAACGGAAAAACCGACACGACAAACCCTCGAAGTAAAATTAAGAAACAAAATCCGTATATTAGTTTAATTAGTTTCTAATAAATAATACAATTTCATTATCTGCAGTAGTATCACGGGCTCTTACAATATAACCTGGGACTTGGAAAATGAAACGTGCGACCTAAAAACTTCTTCGTTTGATTGTTCTTCGAAATTAAGACGCATTAAACAGGTAAGAGCTACTTGATTATTTTGATTAATATTTTCAAATCCTTAAAAAATTTACCGGACTGAAGTGAAATTATACATTCTGCAATTTCAGAGTTGCGAATCCGTGACTGAATTAGCAAGAGAAGTGTCATACGTGTTTCTATTGCTCGCACCTGAAAAAAGTCTGACACAGGTGAGCATTATGTTAATTTATTGATTGAGAATAATTGCCACTTGAGAAAAAGATAAAAGTTTAGGAGAAAACATGATCTAATTTTAATAAGTGATCATTACAGACATATCCTTTTACTTCATTTAAACGGGAAATTAGATATTTGCACAAACGGTGCTTCACATTTTTTCATGAGAACAATTTTGAAAGAAGGAATTTTATAAAACAAAAATAGTGGTGTACCTTAGTATTTTTAAATATATAAGAACTTGCTAATTTTTTTTTCTATTAGTAAATGAGCTTAACTAATAATATAAAAACTTGGTTAATTTCCCTACAACAGTTTACTGTTGATCAAAAAATTGCCGACATAATGTACTACAAATTTTGCGAGGGTTTTAAGTTTTAACCAGCTTTAGTTCTATTTAATTTACTTAATTGGTGCTCTGCTGTACGATACAGGATTCGAGCAAAAGTACGACTGTTACGAGAAACATCTGGAAGAATGCCACAATGCTTTCGAACAACCACGATGATAACAACAGTGCTGCAGCCAGAGAAGAACAGTGGGATGTTTGTTGTGTAAGTTAAACTTAATTAAATTCAAATTCATAAAAAATATTTCATCTTGCTTTGAAAAATGACTAACCGGTTTTATTTATCAGTATGTGCCTTTGAGTCACCGAATTTCTGAGGAGTCATTCAAATCTAAAAAAGACTTGGGCATTTGGAGAGTTTTTCCGTCGTGTATTTTAACTAAATACGATGAATACAAAGGTAAACTTTTGAACCTAACAAAGTAGTTTTTTTTTAATTTGAATAAATGTAATTTCTTTTGAACATATTTCAGAAACAAAATGCTGCTCTCAGAGCAGAAACAGAGAACCAGACGTGACAAGCGATGCAGAAGATTCGTTTCAGCTGCTTGGAGAACCTTTCACTCCTGATGTTGTTCAGAAAACTTGTTCAGGAGAAAATGTATCGTGTGCTGGAGAACAAATAAAACAAAAAGAAGAAACAGATGCTAGCGAAAACAAAGATGAACTAAAAAGCTGCTGGAATGAAGAAATTTCTCAAGATAGAAGGAAACGCAAATGTAACGAAGTAGAACCCACGCTGAAATTAAAGATAAAAAAACTCAGTGGCGATGAAAATTGTCGTCTGAGAAAGAGTGAGACAAACACAGAAATTGAAGAAGAAACAGATCAACCTCGTCAACAAAGATATTACTGCGTCAGACCAAGACGTCAGAAATCTCAGAAACAAATTGAAAACGAAGAACTGCAACAGCAAAAACTTACTCGCAACTCAAGTTCTAGAACTCGTCAGCGAGTACAGCAACAAAAAATTGAAGAAGATTCTATTTCCGATGTCGGCCAGAGAAGTGTGCAGAGGATTGGCTCAAACAAAACAAACAAAAATTTAACAGAAGATGTTAAAAGGTCAGCGAGCAAGGATACACGTAATCGTTTGACGATGAAACTCCGTGATAAAATAAGTCCACGGATGAGATATAATGGAGGTGTATTTATGGCATTGACGCAGGGTTCAATTTACTTTGAAGTTTCTAACTCAAGTATTTACTCAACTTCGTTAACAAATTGTTCAACAAGTCAAATATGCTTGAAATTGCAAAGCCGGCCAATTTTTAAATCAGAAGTTGTTGATGATGACAATGAGGAAGAAAAAGTCTCTTGTATAGAGGTGCCAAACTCTATATCATCAGACGACGAGTCTGTCGAGGCATTGCAATTAGATCATTGTTTACCTCACAAACAAATTTCTTATTTTCAAAACTCGAACGTTGAACTTCCTTTCCAAGACGGAAGAAATGTCCGTCAAAGTGAGGTTAAAAGTCTGTCGACATCTTTGCCGGAATCTGTAGAAGTAACAACTTGTCCGATGTCGTCTCCGTTAACATCACAAGTTTCACTGACTTTCTCGAGCGCTCCTATTTCATCACCCTTTGATGATGGAATTTCAACGACAACATCGGCATTTTCTTTGCCATTGATTACATCAAATCCAGACAAATTAGACTGTCCGGAATTTCAACATTTGTCATTGTTCTCCGCCTTGGACGACAAATTTGATGAGTTGGTTAAAAACATTAAACGCAGCTCGGAAACTCCAGTGAACTCTGCAAGTACAATGACAACGGATACCTTAATAACAAAGTGGATCAAGCCCAAGTTAGCGACAACGGGGCCTTATCAGTGCTGGGACTGAGTGGGCCTCTTGAAGAGAAGAATTCTGTTGAAATTTTTCTGTAAATAATAACTATTTAATTTTTTTAAACGAATACAACAAAGAATCATTTGCGTTAATAAATAATAAGAAATATAAAAAAAACCCTGAAAACCAAACTTCATATTTGTCTGTGGCTAACTTTAATAAAATCCAAGATTTGTGAATAGGTGCCCCAATGGTGGGTTGTAGTCAGTGTCGGAGATATGTTGATGATGGTTATAACGACGGGTCACCGTGCTTGGTACTAAATGACCCGGTCCATCCATTACAGCGTTATATCTGTAATTATAATCGTCACAAAACGCATATCCAGGAGTTAGTGTTGGCGTGTGTAAGACTACCAGACTACGTATAAGTTTGGAGAGGCAAAAAACATCTAGAAATTTGACGAAACAAGAGTGGCAACTGCGCATAGCAGACAGAAGCGATTGTCAAGTGACATTGTCACAATCATGGGCGCCCGCAGGAATTTTGCAGCGGGGGGCAAGCTTCTAATTTTTTATCTCCTCGCCTTTTGAGCCCCAAAAATTTTTTTTAAACTTTTTTGTTTACAATTAGGTATATTGAGTACAATTTTAAATTAACTTTATTTTATTTTACATCATGATAAATATTCCAAAATGTTTTAAAAATACGCTGAAAATTACAAAAATGCTTTAGTTGGAAAGGTTTATATCTCCTAAACAGCCAAACTGTCATTGTTGGATAGAAATTTGTGTACCTTTAAGGCTTTCCAGAAAAAATTGAAAAAAATTGTAAGAAAATGAGCTGAGACAGTCAAACAATAGACAATCATTAGTAAAAGACCATAGTTATGTTTTTTGGAGGCCCATTTACACAACAGCCCCAGCACTGCCAACAACTATACATGAGCTTATTAACTAATACAAGCTGAAATAAATATTATACTTAGAATAAAACATTTAAGCAGTGGTGGATCAGTAATTCTGGATAATTTTCACGCATCATAGTGTTTAGAGAAACGTGAATGGAGGAAAAAGAAGAGCATTGGGGGATGCATCCCCAAAGATAATGATGATGATGATAATATCTATAAATTTACAAGTTTTTAACTTACGGTAATTCTATGAATTATCTTATTACTTTTATTCTACTTCACTCCGTTATAGACTGCTTGACACTTACTTGGATTCATGCCTATATGTTATGAAAGAAATGAACGGCTCGAATTTAAACAAAGTTTTACTGCCTGTTTTGCATTCAACGGGAAGTACGTAAAAGATTGTTTTCCTTGCAAATCTGGAGACCTCAGCGTCTCCGGCCAGTCGTCACTGACTTCCCATCAACTTCAACTTCTGCGTCTCGTTCAGGTCGTTGTTCGTCCCGTCGAATTGGAGAGCGCTCCCACAACAGGCGGATACCGGTGGCACCAAAGGTAAAGTTTGGATGCCTCAACGTCCGTTCGCTTGGCAACAGATTAGAACCAATAAATGATGTCGCCTCTCAATTCGGTGTTGATGTCCTGACCCTTACGGAAACCTGGCATGATGAGGGTTCTACCGCCTTGTGCGGCTTACAAATAATGGGATTCTCGGTTGTCGATCACCCGCGTCCTCGTTCGCCATCTCAGCAATCGAGCCTAAAAACCAATCGCGGTGGCCTGGCAGTCGTCGCCAGGGCGCCATTAAAACAATATCCATTGGATGACGGCTACATTTCTGCCACATTTGAACATCTCGTCTGTCAAGTGGCCATGCGAGAAAAACGCATTACACTGATAAACATCTACAGAACTGGTCCACTCAAATCACTTTTCCTTACAGAATTTTCGGAGCTCCTTGAGAAATTCATGATCTCATCGCCCACTCTCTTCATAACTGGAGATATAAACATTTGCCTTAAACGACCTGAGGATCGGGACACTCGGGCTTTCAACGATGTCATCTCATCGCTCGGTCTGCGCCTTGTTGTCGACGGACCTACCAATGATCACGGGGGTCTACTTGACATAGTGCTAGAAAGAAAACATGAGAATCATAATACTATGGTCGCAAAGTTCAACACAGGTTTCTCCGACCATCAGCTTCTCTGCTGGGAAGTCGCTTTCCCTTGCAAAAGTTCGTCGCCTACCGTTCTTCGCGTTGATTCGTTGTTTTTGTAAGTCGTTAAAAATTTTGCTAACGGAACTAGACAGCTATAGAAAAACTGAGGGGCCTGAACAAAACGTAAGGGCTTGCGGGTCCATAGCTGGTTACGGCCCTTGAAAAGATAAAACCCTGTATTGTAAAGTCAGCAATCTCGTTTTCCGTTACCAAAACCGTGGTTGCTGCATTCAGCAGCATATCTTTTGACTTCCTTGACCAAGCAAGAACGTATGACATTTGTGTAACATAAATTGAGCAGCTGTTCAAGTTACACTTTTTTGGGTTTTATCATCTAAATGAATCCAGGGCATTAAAACTCAAAGAAATCTCATGAGAATTTATAAAATGTAGCTTATTCAAATTTAACCAAATGAATTAGATTTTATGCTAGGCAGTTGCACGAGTCTTCAACGCATTAAACAACTTCTTCCACTGCTCGTTGATCCTTCTCTACAACTTCTAGTCGCTTCTCTCATTATGGCTCGAATTGACTATTCACTATTGCAATTCTCTCTATTACTAATCTACCTGACTCTACCCTTCAGCCTTCACAATTATACTGCAAGCTTAGTTTCTCGCACCTCTTACTTTTCTCATATCTCTCCATCTCTTGTTATTCTTCACTGGCTTCCTCCTATATATAGGGTGATTCTTAAAATCTGCTTACTATTGTTTAAAATAAAAATTGCTCTTTTCCACTCTACCTAACTTAATAAAAATCCCTCCTAAAGCAGGTCTTCGATCTTCCTCTTTCAACCACTTTTTTTATCTTTTCTGTTAAGCATTATTTTGCTAAACGCTTTTTTTTCTACTCTGGTCCGTTTCTCTGGAACTCTCTTCCTACTTCTCTCACTGTTTTCCGTCGTGGACTTAAAACTTATCTGTTTAATAAGTTCGTGTCCGAGCGCTGTTGAACGCCAAGTAAATAGCGCTATACAAATTTAATGGATTGATTGACCGACTGCTGTCGTCGAACTTGGGTAGAAGGCTCCATGGAATAAATACAGGTGGTGGCTTCTAAAACTTTCGCACCTAAATTGTCAATAAAACATGAATTTCGAATTAATACTCTACGACCCTCTGACCATTGGGAAAATTAAAAATTCCTTTCGTTTTGGCTGAAAAATTTGCAACCGGCATCTTGAGTATCAAGTATAACGGGGAACCGCACCATTAAATCTTCTATGAACCATGTCGTTGCCCGCACCGACACTGAATGCTATCCGGCATCCGGCTTTTTCGCTGGCACGGGAGCTTTTTCGCAGGATTAGCAGCCTTATTCAAATGTAGATTAAAGTGAGTTTTTATAGCAGAGCACAACAATCATCTCACCAGATCTCCAGGTTTGACAGAAAAATGCTCCCATCGTTCTTCTTCTTTTTTGGCACTTTTGTAGCTGCCAGACGTGTCAGTTTATGTGGCACGTTTTTTTTTATCAAATTTAACCTCGGATAAGTCGGATAATACATTTATTAATCTTTCATTTGTTAGTTAAACTTTTTTTAACTAAAGTCGTTTAAATCGATATCTAGTTTGCTTATAATAATTTGATTTAATCTTCATACTTGAAGCTATTCGCTATTCAATGCATCAGCCGTGCAAACGCTGCTTTCTGCTAATTACTGATGTTGTTCTGTTTTTTTTTTACTTTTCTGCACCAATGGATTCTAATGGATTGCTGTTTAAACTACTGATTTTTAGAAACTAACTTCTGTATTAAATATTGCCGTTATAATTGTTGTTGCCGTTATTTTCTTGAAAGAGCGCCATGGTTTCCTTGGTTCCAGCTGCGTTGCTACGTCCAAACTCCGCACGTTATTCGTATACACGTGACCAACTGTTGCAGGCTAGAAGAAGCCTCTGGTGTTCGCTCTCACCATCTAAAATTTTCAACATATCTGAGCTTGCTTTGCAACGCCATCGTGGCTCTCGCGCCGGCAAATACAAACAGAAAAAAACTAAAATAATAAAATTGAGACGTACTACTTGCCCGCGACCTATCGTTCCGTCGGGTTTGTCACTACATCCTGATGACAGACGCTCGAGCACAAATCTCATTCGTCCACGTTTTCAAAGACATTATAACCCCTCGATAAAAAACTGAATCTTGGATCTCTTAACATCCGCTCCATTAATAACAAAGTCGATGCTGCACGTCAACTGTTGACCGATCATGACTTAGACATTCTAACACTGTGCGAAACGTGGAATGAAGACTCCGACTCAGTATGCATTCGTCGTTTAAAATCAGAGGGCCTCTCCGCCCTTGAATGTGCTCGCAAAATTGACCCAAAGTCAGACCGAAATCGTACAAATTATTTTAACCACGGTGGCGTAGCGATTATAGCTCGCTCTGGAGTTCAGACTGGCTAGACTACAGCTAGCAACTGTGTTGACGAAATTCGATTATATCTGTGCACGTGCTTCAGTCATGAGCAACTCCTACATCGTCGTCGTGATCTATCGTCCTGGTTCCAAAGAAGTGTGCACGATATTTCATAAAGAGTTCGGTTTACTCCTAGAATACTTGACATCATTCCAGAACCCAGTACTGATCACAGGTGACATCAACATAAACATTGAACGTCAAAGCGACTCGCACACGATTCAACTGCAAAGCACACTGTCGTCGTTCGGCTTGGTTCAGCACGTTCACCAGCCAACACACAAGATGGGTGGGACGATCGACATCATCGTTACTCGCTCTGCTGACGTCGTCTCCCAAGTCAAAACTTTTGAAACTGGCCTGTCAGATCACCTGCTGCTACAGTTCAACATAAACTTAGAATCGCCTGCCGCCTGCTACACCAAAGTTCTCTCACGACCCTGGCGTAAACTAAACCTCAACCAGTTTCGTATCGACCTACATCAGTCATTGTTCAAAACAGCCATTGTGACACAATACTGCGATGAAAGAGGTATCAACAACCGTTGACGAAATGATCGGCGTTTTCGATAACATTACTCGGTCTGTACTGGATCAACATGTTCTTGAGAAAACTATTTCACATCGTCGGCGATCCTCAGACACATGGTTTGATGATGAATGTCGGCAACAAAAACGTTGCGTTCGTCGACTTGAGCGCCGTTTTAAACGAACTCTTAATGAGTCTGATCGTGCCATATGGCTTTCATCACTTCGATCGATGCACAAGCTTAACGATTCCAAGCGCAGTCGGTTCTGGTGCCGATATATTGAGTCAAGAAAAGGCAACCTACGTGAGATGTGGAGATCTATCGACCGACTCCTTGGCAGTCAGAAAGCGTCTGCACCGAATCTTGATTCAATCGATGCTGATTCGATAGTAAAGTTTTTAAAAAAAAAGTCGATGACATTCGTGCTTCTACCGTTGATGCTGGTGACCCAACTTACAGTATTGTTTCTTGCGGTAGCTCTTTTACAGGCTTTGAACGAACTAATATTAATTCCGTGGTTAAACTAATTAGCGCCGCGCCAGCAGTGTCGTCACCAATCAATCCGCTTCCGATGTGGCTGTTGAAGGAATGTGCTGACGTAGTGGCCCCTTTCATCACGGACCTGTTCAACCTGTCGATGTCTAGTGGTGTCGTCCCGGCCACCTTCAAAACAGCCATTGTGACACCGATTCTTAAAAAGACCGGCCTGGACGAGTCTGACCCAAGAAATTACCGGCCAATCTCCAGCTTGGCCACACTGGGAAAACTTCCTCGAACGCGTAGTTGCTGGTCAACTTACTTCTTATCTGAATCTCAACAAGTTATTTCCGGTGCTTCAGTCGGCCTACCGTCAACATCGCTCAACCGAAAGTGCACTCGCAAAAGTTGTCAATGACATTAACTTAGCCATTGACTCTGGCGACATTGCGTTACTGTCGTTGTTAGACCTCTCATCGGCATTCGACACGGTCGATCATGATATACTGCTGGAAAGACTTAAGCTATCCTTTGGCGTCCAATCAACACCTTTATCCTGGATAAAATCATATTTGTCAGAACGATCTTACACTGTCAATTTTTGCGGTGCTATGTCACAAGTCGACACTGTCTATTGTGGTGTACCACAAGGATCTGTCCCTGGACCACTACTTTTCATTTTATATACTGCCGACATTGAAAAAATAATTCAGTCATTTGGCTTATCTGTACATTTATACGCCGATGACACTCAACAGTACTGTAGCAGCAGACCGGTTGATGCATCCATCCTTAAAAGAAAAACAGCCGAGTCAGTACAACAGGTGGCACAGTGGATGGCCTCCAACAGGCTTCAACTGAATGCTGGCAAAACTGAATGTATGTGGTGTGCCACGGCTCGTCGACAGCACATTCTCGACTGCTGCCCAATTGACCTAGGTGGTTCAACTGTCACTCCATCCGTTATGGTGCGGGACCTTGGTGTGCTGCTCAGCTCAGACATGTCCATGACTGGTCACGTGGGCAAGGTGGTCGGAGAGTGCTATTACAAGCTGCGACAACTCAAGACATGCAGACGATGCATACCAGTATCGGTTGAGCTGTCACTGGTTAATAGCTTCCTTGTCTCAAAAATCGACTATTGCAACGCTCTGCTCGCTGATCAACCTGACTATGTCCTCTGTCGCTTTCAGTCAGTACTCAACACTGCAGCGAGACTTGTTTTCGGTCTGAAGAAATTTGACCACATCTCAGATATCATGCGTGACAAACTTCATTGGTTAAGGGCTCGAGAGCGTGTCGAATTTAAGCTGTGTCTGTTGGTTTTCAAGGCCATGCATGGACTCGCGCCTGAATACATCACGTCAATGTGCTTGCCCGTCAGTTCAGTTGAATCTCGTCGGCAATTGCGTTCTCCGACCGCTGGAGACCTGGTCGTGCCTGCGACGACTACCAAGTTTGGACAACGGGCCTTTTCTGTCGCCGCTATTAAAGCATAATATGGAACTGTCTTCCCATATCTATTCGTCTATCTTGTTCTGTTGAGGCTTTTAAAAAAGCTCTTAAAACTCATCTGTTCATTAAGTCTTATAAATAAACTTTTTTTTTATTATTTAATTTTTTTTTGTTTATCCGAGGTTTTTGACGTTTTGTACAGCGCTCTTGTGATGACTATTTCATTGTACTGCGCTATATAAATTATCCATGTTATTATTATTCTTCAATGCATGAGCACTCCAGCGCAGACACCCATCGAAAACAAACCGATCAAAATCTGATTGGATTGAATTAATAATATATATATATATATATATATATATATATATATATATATATATATCACGCAGCTTAGTTCTTTGTACAGCACATCGCCAACTGTTAATTGCAAAAAAATCTTATAGGATTACAAATTGATAATCTTCAAACTTGATGATAACTCAAAACTCTTTTTTTCTCAACAATCTAATTGCACACCTTTTATTGTTCTCTCATTTGATCTTTGTGCTCTTATGAACCAGTCTTAAAGTGGCACCAAAAATTGAAATGGGAGTGGGAATGAAGGAATGTTTTATAAAATTTAAGAGCTTCCAAAATGCTAAGGATCCAATATTTGGATCCTGACAATATTAAATGAGAACTGCTTTTGAAAAGCTTTAAGAATCTTCCATCTAGATCTTTTTTTGAACTCGAAACCTCTGTGAAAACAAAATAAAACACACAACAATGAGAATGCCACCAATCAAATAAGTATAAACAACAGTCGTTTCACGAGGCAAATAGCATTTGGAGACTGAGTGAACATCTGGTGTTAGAGACATCTGAATCATTAAAATAGAAAAATTATATTAAAAAATAATGCAATAGATTGTACTTATGCAACTTTCTTGCAATACTCAGAACATCTTTCTAACATCTTGCCTTTGAATCACCCTTGTTTAAGACTTTATAACATCAATTTTCAACCAAACTTTAAAAAGTCATTTCAAGATGACAGAACTAACCAATAGAAAACTTGGAATTTTTTTGTATCTCCAACTGAATGAAGGGACAGTCCATTCAGGTGTTGAGTTGTGATGTGTAATGCAGAAGTGATGCGTGTGACCCGAAAATACCAGCCTTGGCTTCAATGTCGAAAGAAGCTGAATGATAGTATTAAATATAATTTCAAGATCAAATATGAAATAACACAAACATTATATCAAAATTGAAGCCAGATTATTTTACTTTTGCAAGAATTAGGATATTTTCTTGAAAAAGTTTGTCAAATGAAATAAGATTTACTACTTCCAGACGTATCAGTAATACTGAAATGTAAATTGAAAGTGAATTATCTACCTCTTGGGAAATAACTTTATCAAGACAATCCCACTTTGGCTTCATCAGAATATATTTCTCATTGTCTGGAGCGGAATCAGGTCCAGAGCAATTAGAATCAGACTCTCGATATAACGGGAAATGCTGCAAGAGTATTATTTGTTTATTTATTTATTTTATTTATTTATAATGTTCACAAATAGCAGGGCCAACTGCCACTTACACCATTTGAATGGTAATATAAACAGAAAAAGAGTAATCGAGAGTTTGAAACAAAAACGAAATAAAAAATGAAACAAGAAGACGCAAAATAATGGTTTAGTTCAACGTTTAGGCACACAACAAAAGCGAGGAGCAACGACAATACAAACAAGCAAATCAGATGAATTATCATCGACAATACCATCATCATCATCACCATCCTCTTCATCGACACCATCATCATCGCACAACATTATTCCGGTCATTAATTACTCAGATAGCATCATCACCATCAAAATCAGGAAAATAATCATTTTTGCACAGTTTCAATGACAGACAGAAAACGAGTTAATTCAACTTGAGCGACAAGACACTTGAATTTCGAAAATGTACTCGATGACACAACATGTTCAGGTAGGGAGTTCCAGGCAGAAGTGATTTGAGAAAAAATATTTGGTAACATCAACAGAGAACAAGTTAGCTCGCAGTTTATAGCAATGACCCCTGGTTGATTGATATTCAAAAGGGCTGAGGCGCTGAGCTAAGTCAGTGTTCACGATTCCATGTAGTATTTTGTAGCACAAACAGAGGTCCAACAGGAGTCTTCTGTGCTCTAAAGTTTGGAGTTTGAGTATTCCAAGACGTGTTAAGTAAGGTTCATGTCTGAGCGAAGGGATTGCCTTGGTAAAGCGTTTCTGGACCCGCTCAATTCTATCTATCAGGGATTTGTGATGAGGGTTCCACACGGGAGAGCAGTATTCCAATAGTGGCCTAACGTAGACGCAGAAAACTTTAGTCAGAACAAGTCGATCTTTGGGTGCAAAGGACCTGTGGATAAGGCGTGAACGTATAGAAGCAGAATGAATTATGTTGTTGATGTGATCTTTGAAGTTAAGGTTGCTATCGATAATCACTCCCAGGTCCCTCATCTGCCTCACAATATCCAGTTTAGGTATTTATTTCAGAACTGATTTTTATATCAATTACACAGTGCAAGCTGCAACCTTTGATTTCATTTTTTCAACAAAAACATAATGCTCTTTAATGCAACTTTTAAACCTTAATAAAAGGCACCAGTATGTCCAGTATTCATTTGATTTACTACGACTTTGACAAAACCAGAAAGCTACCTCGATAAATCATAAAACCAACCTGCATTATAATTGGACGGCTGTACTGGAATAATTCCTTAGAACATTGAGACTTTAAACCCTAGAAGCAAAAAGTCTATAAATAATATATACATTTAACAAAAATATATACTAGTCAATAAATAAAAATGAACATAAATACCTGAGCACAGAGAAGTGAATCTTGAATAGTTTTAAGCTGTCTCTCAGCTTCTTTACACATTGAACATCTATCTCCTTCAAGTGCCATGCTGTTTATTAAAATGAAAATGTTGTTTTTTACGTTGACCATGCGTACTGATGGTGCCGAAAACTGGGTAGAAAATCTTGATAACTTGTGGTCATTTATCCTGCAATACCATTTTTAAATTTTACATAAAAGCAAGACATCAGTAAACTATTCCAAGCAATCTAAAAACCAATATATGACCAGCTGCATAAATTCATTGAAACCCTGACCTACCAGAATCACAGTACAGTAATGGGTGGACACAACCCACAGTAAAAAAATTTTTGTAACCTCAGATGTTAACAAGTAAAGGAAAAAACGAGTTTTTCAACACAAACTTTTTATACAAACTTGGCAATATCGGCAAATACCGGTTCCGCCGATATGAAGGGTGCCGGAACCGGTATTGAACAATCGGCTTGCTGAACATCAGGCATAAAAGACAAAAAAGTAAAAGTCATACAGTAGCAGGATGAGCAGTGCAATTTACCTGTATGCTTATTGTTTGCTACACTTTAAATACGGACAACGGTTCTTAGCAATAGCATAGCACTAACCGACCAAAAACGAGTATCAAGTACTACATCTCTGGTACTAAGTACTGAGTGGAATAACAAGTACAAATACCTAGGCTTCAAATACAAGTCTGAGTACGAGTACAAGTACCAAGTACTACATCTCTACATTTCATATTTTTAAACTATTTCTAGCCTTTTTCAGGCTTTCGACATTATACCGGTACCGGTTTTTTACCCAGAAATACCGGTATCAGTACCGGCAGAAAAAACCATACCGGCACAGCCCTAATATATATATATATATATATATATATATATATATATATATATATATATATATATATATATATATATATATATAAGGGATGTGCCAGATATCGGCTATCCGGCAGTTTGATATCTGGTAAAATATAAAAAAACTTAATTTTAATATATGTGTAGGTAGATGGTAGATCTTTCAGTATACGATTTTAATTACGGCTCATCAACCTTAGTTCAACCACCACAATCTGGTAGAGGTGATGCCACTGATGCATCTCCCATTCAGAAGCTTTCATCGGCAGAGCGTGATATAGAAGTTTACTTTTCTGAGCCAGTTATTGCCAGTTCATCAACCTCAGGAATTACTTCTACCGATGATCCATTGATATGGTGGAAAGCCAATTGTGATCGCTTCCCATTCTTGTCTATGATGGTTAAAAGGTTTCTGGTGCCGCCACCAACAAGTGTTGACAGTGAACGCCTTTATAGCTGTGCAGGAATAGTGTTGAGTGACACTCGTTACCGTCTCTTGCCAGAAAAAGCTGAGCAACTAATGATGTTAAAAATAAATGTACCGCTCTTGAAGTACCAATATTAAAAAACAAAAACACATTAACAATTAATCAGCTAGGCTAGTTAGCAAATAATTTGAATGTTACTTTGTATTTGTACTTTTTTGTAGAATTAGTTGCAACTTGATTAAATCTTTTCATATGATTTGTTGTTACTCATCACCTTTAAAGTTAAAACTTATGAACTTAAAACTTTCAAGTTTCAATCAGCTTTTTCATTTTTTAAATTAATGTTTTAATAATACCCGGTATCCGAAATCTGGTATCTGGGAATTTTATTATCCGGCTGCTATCCTGTATCCGGTGAAATATAGTATCCGGCACATCCCTAATATATATATATATATATATATATATATATATATAAATAGCTTTTTGTTTCCTCATTTTTTATTTTTTTTAATTGAATCATGATTGTCATCCAATATAAAGCTATGCTGAAAGTTTCAGCTTCCTAGCTAGCTAGTCAAAAAGCTGGTTAAATTTTACTTGCAATATTTGTGTACAGAGAAAGCCACACACAAACAGAGATTGTAATCTGAATAAAAGTTTGTAATTACTTTCAAATAGGTTATGAACAACTCTGATATGGTGAGTTCTGTTGGTTTCTCCATGATTTTTAAAGAGATTAGGGCTGTTCTTAACATATAAATAAAAACAAAGTACAGAAACAGAAGATATACATTTGACTTACGAACCATGGATACCGCATCAATACACTAAATACGATAGCAGCAACACTAAAAAAACTATAGAATCAATTTCTATTCCAAGCCAAATCAAATAACAGACTTGCAGCTAACATGTAATGGAAACCCATGTCATGATTTCCTGCTACGACATATAACATCGTTTTTGATGGTGTTGCAAACTTCTTATTAAATCTTCTGACATAATATTGGAACTCTGAATCAGAACACCATTTGCCCTCATCAAATAAATCACCTGTAAATAATAATTATTGTTGGTGAAAACTAGCAATGCAATTCAGCAACAGACTGGCTTTACCAAGAACAAAAACAACATCAGGACTGTGTATTAGCATGGATGCTTGAAATGATCTTTCTATCTGCCATTCTCTGTCAGTAAAACAAGAAATTTTTAAATAAAAAACATTTACATTTATTTAAAACTAGCAGGTACCCGGCGTTGCCCAAGATTTCTCTATTGTTTCTCTCTCTCTCGCTCCTGTTTCCTTCCCCACTTGCTCTCCCGCTCCCTTTCCTGCTTCCTCTTCCTTTCCGGCTCGCTCTTCTGCTCCCTCTTGCTCTCCTGTTCTCGCTCATTCTCCAGTTCACGCAGGTTTTCCCTGCCACTTTTTGACCGATCTCATTTTTTTCCCCAAACACCTTCCTCTTGGCTTTTAATATGTGAAAAATTTGTTACGATTTTATGAATGGTGTAGCAATGCATAAAGGACACACAGACAGACATACACTTATATACATAAATTATAAAACTAAAAGCCTACAACTGAAAAGTTCGTAACTATAACCTTCTCAATTTATCAAACCAATGTCCTTCTCTTGATCCGAGTAAATGCACATCGGCTAAAATCATAACTTTTAAAATATTGTGGTTGTCCTCTGGTCTTACTTTTTCAAGAGGTAGCAAAGGCCACTGACATTGCAATAGAACTAAATAATACACTAAAACTTCATTAAATACTAACAAAATTAACAAAGCTACAACGAGATATCTTATGCTTTTCCACTTCATATTCACTGCTGCCATTTCTTTGATTTTTGTGGGTCGCTGATAATTTCTTCCACATGTGATCTTTGAAACATACTACATTAACTACATCTTAGTAATTAGTAAAACTTCTGGAATCGTACTCTCCGCCTGCGTATTCACAGTTGTTTATCTCTAAAACCGTCCATAAAAAGTAACCCAGATCATATTAGATCTGGATCGAACTCAATTTTTCAATTTTTTCAGAGTCGATGTCGGTTGTTCAAATTATTTTGATAGAGATGTCAATTTTGATGAACATTGTCTTTCAAGACAAATTAGCCCATCCGACATTCGTTATCACATACGATACGCGGTGAGCGGAAGTGTAGCGGATGCAGGGGCTCCATGATGAAACAGAATGTGATAAAACAGAACATGACAATACATAACATGATGAACAGAACATGATGAAACAAGACTATAAAAACAAAGACAGAAATGTGATAAAACAGAACATGACAATACATAACATGATGAAACAAGACTATAAAAACAAAGACTATAAAAAAGGTTTTTTTTAGTTCTAGAGTGGTAAATAAATGGAATGACTTGGACGATGACACTGTTGCATCTGAGACTACCACATCTTTTAAAGTAGCGCTATCGAGGCATGGATACTGATTTTTTATACAAATTATTTATTCTTTATAATTTATTTATTATTTTTCATTTATTTTATTTAATTTTATTTATTATTATTTCTTTTTAATTCGTAGTGGATGTCTATAGGCGTAAAGTCTTCTGAACCACTATAATAAACGTTATCTTATCTCATCTCATCTCATCTCATCTCATCTCATCTCATCTCATCTCATCTCATCTCATCTCATCTCATCTCATCTCATCTCATCTCATCTCATCTCATCTCATCTCATCTCATCTCATCTCATCTCATCTCATCTCATCTCATCTCATCTCATCTCATCTCATCTCATCTCATCTCATCTCATCTCATCTCATCTCATCTCATCTCATCTCATCTCATCTCATCTCATCTCATCTCATCTCATCTCATCTCATCTCATCTCATCTCATCTCATCTCATCTCATCTCATCTCATCTCATCTCATCTCATCTCATCTCATCTCATCTCATCTCATCTCATCTCATCTCATCTCATCTCATCTCATCTCATCTCATCTCATCTCATCTCATCTCATCTCATCTCATCTCATCTCATCTCATCTCATCTCATCTCATCTCATCTCATCTCATCTCATCTCATCTCATCTCATCTCATCTCATCTCATCTCATCTCATCTCATCTCATCTCATCTCATCTCATCTCATCTCATCTCATCTCATCTCATCTCATCTCATCTCATCTCATCTCATCTCATCTCATCTCATCTCATCTCATCTCATCTCATCTCATCTCATCTCATCTCATCTCATCTTATCTTATCTTATCTTATCTTTGAACAGTGAGAAAACAGAACATTGAATAAACAGAACATTGATTAAACAGAACAGTGATAAAACAGAACATTGCGTTTATTTTTTCAACTTTTTCGTGATATACCTACAAAATGTCCGAGATCAAATTGCTCCAAGTTGAAACGTCCGGAGATATTTTAAACTATTTTCATAAAATTAAAGTTTTATTCGACTATATAGTTAATAATATTATTATTCGATGTTTGAAGCTCCTCACTAACTTGCTCACCAACTGTTTGCACGTAAATTGTAGAGTTAAGTACATATTTTATATGAGCAAACTTCTTTATAACCAACTTTGTACCAAGAATATATATTTAGAATTCCGAGTTTGAACCATAACTTGGTAGGAAGTCTGCCGAGTCTCCCAACTGTGACACTGGCATTAATGTGTTTTCAACTTAGATATCTATATGGTTTTTAATGTGTTCGCAATATTTGCATGAGTGAATTTTCACGGGAAAAATTATATTGATTAATTAATAAGAAATGAACTAGAATAAGCGCAGCTTAAAAGTTGGCTCTTTTGTTAAAATAATATTCAATCAAACAAAAAAGTTATCAGCGAAAAACCGTCAGCGCACTGCAACAAAAATATAAAGCAAACTAAAAGTTATATACAGCTGTAAAACAAACAGTTTCACAAAAATACTATTTCGGTTTAAAGTTACGCCAATGACGCCAAATACAAATTAATCTGTTGTAGGATGATTCCTACATTTACCCTGGATCCTTAGCTGACAACGGAAACATACAAAGCAGAAGATGAAAATTATATAAAACAGATTTATAGTTATTATTGCGAAAAATTAAAAAAATAAATGCGATATTTTGTTTTATCACTGTTCTGTTTAATCAATGTTCTGTTTTATCATGTTCTGTTTCATCATGTTCTGTTTTATCCATATATATAGAATAAATATATCGGCCGGCCCGCCTGTTGTTTAGGAAGGCTTTTAGCAAGGCAGCCTAGTAGACCGGTGATCCGAAACGAAGAACTGAGAGTTACAACCGTATAGTAATTTAATCAAAAAATTTTTAATAGAAAAAAAGAATTTTTTTATGTACAAAATAAATTTTTAGCTTTATAAAAATAAACAAATTTTTTTTAAATTTCAGTTGACATTGAATTTTATTTGCGTAGTCTCTAGTTCGATGGTCTATTTATGTCTATTTAACGTCGCCTATGTTATCGGTAAATTAGAATTGTATATTTTTTATGTCGGATATCGCGTTAAATTAAAATAAAGCTCATATCAACTACTTTTAGCTATAAGAAATCGACGTTTCTGTTTCTAACAAACCGGAGTTTAGTCTCCGCTGTCGTACCAAAAATAGATTAATACAAATAATGAATATTCATGGAACCAAAAGACTAAATCGTTTTTTTGGAGGCCATCTTGGCATCTCACTTAAAACCTGCTCATCTCCGATATATTTATCTATATATATAAAAGAACATGTCCTGACTGACTGACTGATAATCAACGCCGAGCTCAAACGCCTCATCCTAGAAACGTGAAATTTAGAACTTATATTACTTTTATTGCGTAAGCATCCACTAAGAAAGGATTTTCGAAAATTTTGCTTATGAGGGGAAGAAACTGGAAAACAACCATTTTTTCTAAAACAATATATATCTCGAAAACCAAAAGAGAGGAGATTTTGAAATTTGGTATATAGATTTTTCTTGAAAAATAAAAAAATAGGTGTTTCACCATTTTTTGAAAATTCGGTTTCCCGGACCTAAAATGTGGGTTGGAAAATTGGGTTATTTGGTTTTTAAAGTAGCTGGTACTCAAAAACTGTGAATGCTACAGGAGTAAAAATTAGTATTTAGTTTCTACTCCAAAAATAATAAAATACGTGTTTTAGCATTTTTTGAAAATTTGGTTTCCAGGACTTCAAATGTGGGGTGGAAACTAGGTTTATTTGTTTTTTAAAGTAACTGCTACTCAAAAACTGTAAATACCACAGATGTAAAAATTAATATTTAGTTTCTATTCTAAAAATAAAGATATACGTGTTTCACCATTTTTTACAAATTTGGTTTCCAGGAACTTAAATGTGGGGTGGAAAATACGGTTATTTGGTTTTTAAAGTAACTGCTGCTCAAAAACTGTAAATGCAACAAAAGTAAAAATCATTATTTAGTTTCTAATCTAAAAATAATGATATACGTGTTTCACCATTTTTTACAAATTTGGTTTCCAGGACTTTAAATGTGGGGTGGAAAATAGGATTACTTGGTTTTTAAAGTAACTGCTACTCAAAAACTGTGAATGGTACAGATGTAAAAATTAGTAATTTAGTTTTTTTTTCAGATTTAGCATACGCCTTATCAAGACAAGTCTTGCTCAAGGCGAGGGAGGGAGGGTACTTGCAAAGGCAGCCATTTATAGGCGCCTACCCCTTTAGCAGATGCGAGTGAACTCCTTGCTTAAGGGAGTTACGCTGGTGACGCGGCGAGGTTTGAACTGCCGACCTAACGATCGACAGGCGAACGCTCTATCGCTCTGCCACCAGCGCTTCAATAAATAACGATATAAGTGTTTCACCATTTTTTAAAACTTTGGTTTCCATGACTTCAAATATGGGGTCAAAATAAGGGTTATTTGATTTTAAAATAACTGCTACTCAACAACTGCAAGCATTACAGATGTAAAACTTAGTATTTTGAGGTTTTGTGCCGTTAAAAGTAGCTGAGTCCAGTTTATCACCGGTCGGGCCAAGCCGTTATTTTAGGGTCTTCTTACGGGCCAGGCTAAACCTTAAATCAAGGTGGTACGGGCCGAGGTTTTTCACTAAGCATATAGACATTTTAGTAAGTTTAGCGTCCAGATGGGCCGAACTAAACCTGAAGTCAAGGTGTGACGGGCCGAAGTTTTTCATTAAGTATATAGAATTTCTAGGCCTGTAAAAACGGGCCGGGCTCAAATTAGACGGGCGTGCCGGGCAAGGAGTTTTGGTTTTGAAACGGGCTGGGCCAAGTTGTCGACGGGCCAAGCCGACACCTATGGATGCATGGTTCAAATTCTCTAATTTCATGCGAGCGAAGCCGCTACGGCCATTTTTTTTATTTTTTTTTATTATAGTTTATAGTCTTTTACACCATGTGTTTTAAGACGCGAAAACAAAATCAAAATGAAAAAAATTACTTATTTACACTAAATAATTTTTCTCTATATTTACAGTTCTTTAGGATTATTTTGTATCCATTTATAGATGATGTCGTGGCATATTTCCGAGTTCAGTATGGTTTGGAGTGTAGTTGGTTTTTGGATCCTTTTACAAAAGTTCCCAAGTTCCATTCCTAGTTGTGTCGTTTCTTCGCAGTGCAGCAACCAGTGCTCGATTGTTTCCTCTGTTCCGCAGGTTTCGCACAAACCTGTCTCATGAAGATTCATTCTCTTCAAATTTTGTTTCAGCCGACACTTTCCATGTCGGAGTCGGGAAATGATGACTTCCTTTTTTCTGTTTGTTGCCGCTACGGGCACTGCTAGTTCTATATATATGGTTTTATCCGGTTACCGGATCCAGGTATTTAATTAGGGAAAGCCCTTTTTTTTTTTTTCTTTTTTTTTCTAGTGTTTTAAATTTTGATCATTCTCGTTGAGCAACTCGTTGTAAGGTATCTTGAATTTTGTTTATTCAGTACCAGCGGGGTAACCGGCGTTGCCCGGGATTTTTAGAAATTTTCTATCGTTTTTCTCTCTCGCTCCCGTTTCCTTCACCGTCCTTCACCGTTTGCTCTCCCGTTCTCGGTCGCTTTCCCTTTCGTTTTTTTGTTCCCGATCGCTTTTCCGTTCCCGCTTGCTTTCCAGTTCTCGTTTGCTCTCCCATTCCCGTTTCCGTTCGCTCTCCCGCTCCGCTCCTTTTGTGACCAATTTTAATTTATTCCACACAACCTTCCTCTATTGACTCATAAGGTTGTGTGAAAATTTCATTACGATCGGATGAATGGTGTAGCAATGCATAACGTTTTGTTTATAGAATTTTACTGTTGGCTGTTAGTAGGTATATCTGTTAAAAAATTTTATATAGCCAGAAGATTATGTTTGTCTTTTAAGTGCAGAAGAGAAACATGGTTTTTAAAATAGGTTGAAATGTTATTTTATAATTCAACTAGTTCAGATGTTATTGACTGTTTTTTTAAAACACGTCGTGTATCAAGACAACTGGAGTCTTGTAAGCCGATGACACAATTGGAAACAAGTAAAGATAAAAAATAAGTTTTAAAAAATGCTTTTATTTGCCTCTTTATCTGAGTCAACGAACTAAAATTTTGAATCTAAAACAGCCGTTTTACATGCGTTTTACACGCGCACACACACAAACACACACAGGGCGTGGTTTTTTATTCACCAGATTTATCAACCGCACTCACCAAAGCGTTTTTTAACTCACCAAGTTTTTCCGTCACGCGTTTTTTTATTCACCTGGCGAGCTATCTGGTTGCAACCACTGATCTCTATAATATAACTGGATTGCAATTAGCCCATTATTGCAATAGAAATGTTGTCGCCAGTCTGCCGCCATGTTACCACTCTCAATTACCAATGCAACCGTCTTGTTTACGTCGGTCCTCGCATGATATACGAACAATTAAGGGGTTCTAATTAAATTTATTTATTTTACTTGAAATTAAAACTTTTTATTTAGTTATTCGGTATGTTTAACTTTTTTTACTACGGTCAATATGATAGTTATTCGGTAACACCTTATGGTAACACACAGATGAAACGCTTTGCAGATTACCGCAACAAAATCGAACCGCTTTGGTTTAGCAAGTGCAAGAATAGGTTGTACAAGAAACTGTATTACTCTAAAAGTTTTGAGTCTATTTAGTAATTTTTAACATCAGAATGTTTGTGAAATGTAGTAGGAAGTTATGTTGTGTATATAAAGAAATTCAATAAGCACATTTTCTTTGAGAAGTTGTTCAAAGTAAACGGTATCTTGTGTGTTACCTAGGTCTATAACAATTTGTCAGCGAATAATATATTTAGTTTAGGCTGAATAAGTTACATGTAAACTATAACATATTGAAATTTTATTTAATTTTTATCATTCGTAAAGGTGTTTAATTTGATTCAGGTTTTAAGGTAATTTAACGTGCAACGCAGCACATCCGCGCCGCAGCAAAACACGTAAGCTAATTGCCATTACGTTGTTGTTTTATTTTATTTGTATTCTTTAAATATTAATTGATTTATATACAAACCAATGACTTGAGGTTTTTGTAGCAATGGGCTGCATGTGATATGATGTGAAGGTTCTTGCTATGCCCGGCCCTATTCTATAACTAAGGCGTTTTCTATACCCACAAACCTTTTTTTTGGATGCTTTAACAAAGCTGAACTGATGTTGCGATTGATGATCTTAAAATCGAAATATCTTTGTGAAAATAAATTTTACGATTAAATGGTTGTTTGCATATTATGTTTTTTGTTTAAATTGTCTTTAGAAATTTACCAATTAATTTTTTTTTCAATTTTTGTGCTACGGCTTTCCTAGCATTCAACGAAGCTAGAAACAAAGTCAAAAATTCTACATTACAACTTAAAACTTAAACAAAAACTATTTTTTAAACCTTTCAACATGAGTTTGAGGCTCACATTAAATTATTTAGGCAATAATAAGGTTGCTCAGCCAAACGCCGTACGACAGGGTTGCTAAATATAGCCCTGGCGGCATATAAACTTTGCTAGAAAACTGCATTAATTAAATATTAACAAATAAAATGACTGTTTTGCTTCCTTATATGGTTTATTAAAGCAATTACTTGCGGCGAAATTCAGTATTTTTACACTTCAGAAATATTTCTTCAATAGCATCAGGTAGGTAGGCGTGGTCTAAGAGTTCCAAAATGGCGATCAGCGGCGACTCCCAGGCAGGTCTAAGCGCAATCCAGTTATATAATAGAGATCAGTGGCTGCAACCACACTCACCGCGGTTTGAGGCTGGTGAGTGTGGTTAATGGTTGCTACGTCATTGTTTACATTTCTTTCGAACAACGAAGCCATTTTTAAATAATCTTTGCCGAAGTGCGGTACGAGAATTTTATAACTCTCGTGTAATGAATTTGCTATATTAAAGTATATTATGAATGCATAGATCAACGAACTCATAAAAATGCAAATTTCAATGCGTTCAGAAATGTTCGACGTCCTTTTCAACAAATTATTAAAAAAAGTGAAGACTTTTGCTATATAACTATGTAGTTATGTAGGAAGAACAATATTTCTGTGTGATTTTTTTATATTACTTTGAGTAATCCTGCAGTATAGCGTCCTGAACCGATTTCGATGAAAAAACGGTTTAAAAAACTGTTTAATAGAATAACCATAGAACATTATCAAAACATATTACGAACAAGTATTTTATAGAAAAACTTACTAAAAACCGACTTTAAGCAAAAATATCAAAAGGCAATGTTGACACGCGGAATAATACAATTCAAGGAATGAAAAGCAAGGAAGAGTTAATATTCAAATAAAATAACATAATAAATACATTTTAAAAAGTTACATATAAATTTTTAATTATTTAAATTTTAAAAAATCAGAGCGCTGAGTGGAAATTTATCTATGACTAGCGGGGGATCCAGCGTTGCCCGGGGTTTTCCCATCATTTTTCTCTCGCTCCTGTTTCCTTCCCCGCTAGTTTTCTCGCTCCCGATCGTTTTTCCGTTCCCAATCGTTTTCCCGCTCCCGATCGCCTTCCCGTTCCCGGCCGCATTCCCGCTCCCGATTGCTCTTCTTTTCCTGGTCGCTTTCTCGCTCGCTCTTTCGCTCTCCAAACGATTCTGCTAGCCACATGACCTCTAAAACTCAAAAGTTCTGCTTCAAGAAATATGATAGAAACCGTACCAAAGACAGCCAAGTCGCCAAGTACTTTTACTTTGATATTATTTTAATTTTTCTTGGTGTTCTGTTGCTAATTTATTGTTTTCAATGTTTTTTTTAATTTTTCTTAAGGCAATTTGACATAAAGAGCCGCATTTAAAGAAACGGTTTTAGACATGGAGCGGGTTACGCAACTCGTACTTCTAAAGCAAACTAATATTTTTCAATTTTTTACTTCCAAAATTTTTTATATTCTTCTTCCTAAATTGTCTATTTTTATTTTAAATGTGTTTAATTTTTATTACCTTTATTCCTACTGTTCACTTCTATCGCTATTGACAAATAGATCTTCATCGGGAACTACGTTAACTTCGTGAGTAATTTATAAATGTTCTAAAGTGCTATAATTTTTGTTTTTTTTCAGTTATTTATGTTGTAATTAGTCTTTATTTCCCTTATTTATGTTTTAAATATCATTTACGTTAAAAAACCAGCCATTTTTCATCGAAATCGGTTCAGGACGCTATACTGCAGGATTACCTTACTTTGTTTATATACAATATACATACATAACTTGTAACTGTATTTTTAATCATTTTAAAAACTGAGTTGATGTACAAGACTAGTTTTTTTAGGTCTTTAGTTTGAAATTTAAATAGTTTGAATTCAGGTTATTTCAAAATATTTACAGATACTGTTAATGAGAAAAATAATGACTATATATATATATATATATATATATATATATACATACTAGCGGGGGTACCCGGTGTTGCCCGGGGTTTTTAAAGGTTTTTCTAATGTTTGTCTCTCTCGCTCCCATTTCTTTTTCCGCTTTCCCGTTCCCGGTCGCTTTCCCGCTCCCGGTTGCTTTCCCGTTCCCGGTCGCTTTCCCGCTCCCGGTTGCTTTCCCGCTCCCGGTTGCTTTCCCGCTCCCGGTAGCTTTCCCGTTCTCGGTCGCTTTCCCTTTCGATCGAGAACGGGAATGGGAGAGCAAGCATGAGCGAGAACGGGAGAGCAAGCGTGAGCGGGAACGGGAAAGCGACCGGGAACGGAAAGGCGACCGGGAACGGGAAAGGGAGGTATGTATGTATGTATGTATGTATGTATGTATGTATGTATGTATGTATGTATGTATGTATGTATGTATGTATGTATGTATGTATGTATGTATGTATGTATGTATGTATGTATGTATGTATGTATGTATGTATGTATGTATGTATGTATGTATGTATGTATGTATGTATGTATGTATGTATGTATGTATGTATGTATGTATGTATGTATGTATGTATGTATGTATGCATGCATGCATGCATGCATGTATGTATGTATGTATGTATGCGTAAAATAATATATAATTAGATTTAAAAAAAATCCGTCATTTTTGATGGGCTATCTCTAGTAAATATATATTATATATATTAGACAAAAAATAAATTTAAAAAAATGTTTTTCTTTGCCTCTTTATCTTAGTCAACGAACTAAAATTTTTGAATCTAAAACAACCGTTACGCTCAATCTTGTTAATTAATTATCCGTACTGTGTTATTGTTTTGAACCTCTGGCGACTTATACATAAACAACTTATTACAGTCGCTAGATGGCAGGAATTAATTTGATTTAATTAATTTTAATTGATTTAAGGCCTAATTCATGTCGGAAACATTCAATTCATGTATTGTCATCCAGAGTAAAGCTTTCCTGAAAGTTTTAGAGCTCTAGGTGGTCGAAAAGTGAGTGAATTTTTGTTTCTAAGATTTGATCACCACAGACAAACAAACAAACAAAAACAAACAAAGAGACGAGTGAAGTTAAATAAAAACATTTAAATAAAAAATAATTGATCCCTGATAAAACTAATGGCGCTAAAAACACACAAATTGGGAAATAAGAAAAGCTGTTTATAAAATTTGAAATTTTGCTCAAAACCACTTTTTGGAAAACGCAAACACTGAATTTTCCTGAGTATAAATACTGTAGCAGTGATCCCAACCCTATCGTGAGGTGAGATGGATGAACACGAGAAAGCACAGATAGTTGTGAAAAAGTTAAGATGTTGCAAAATAGCCTGCTTAAAAGCTCAAATATTTATCAAGCTGTAATTAAAATAATTTACTTAGTCATTTATTATATTTTTATTAGAAATTATATCTTTATTAATATTGCATTATATTTACAAAACTTAGTCACCCAAAGCCTTGCATCATGCCAGGCCCGTAGGCAGGATTTAGTGAGTGGGGGGGGGCTATGAAAATTAGTAGGGGGCTACTGACGAACGAAGGCACCGAAGAAGCCTGAGCGCGAGCGCTGCAGGTGCGAAACCCCTCGCGATAAAGAGATTCGCCAAAGCATTTTGTAGCATTTGGCACAAAATGGCATCCAATTTTGGATATCCTATTATTTAATTTAAGATTTTCTAAGAGTTGCAATATTTCTGCTCGTAATAACAAAAATTAAAAATTTTCACAGGCAATTTTGTCAAATAACAGTATGCTTGTTGTTATCCACAATCTTGATTTTTGATGCGTGCATGGCTCACCACTGGGATGACAGCACTGAACCAAATTGTCAAAACAAATGCCAGAAGTATAAGTTTGCTTTTTCTCTCATGGGACATTGATCTTCTCTGTGGTTGTAGTACTCGTCTTAGACAATAAAATGAATTTTCACAAGTGGCAATCGAGATGCTGAGAGTCATTGCAGCTGAATAGTGCCAATTTAGAGTAGGAAATGCATCTTTATAGTCCAGCATAAAATCCATCATTTCCCGGAGACTGTAGTCTGGTTAAAATTTGTTTTTTAGAAACCTACTTGTAATGAGAGCTTGGTCTGCAATATATTTTTCAACATCGTCATGCCTGTTTTGTTTTAGCAGCTGCGTCAACGGTTTAAGGTCGTTGACATCTAAAAACTTGTCTGATGCTGGTAAAAGGGCAGACACTGCACAAGTTAAACCTTTAGAATAACTTACATAGCTATCAACAAAGCTCTTCACAGTGTTGGGTAAAATACTGTTCAAATGTAATTTAAATACAAAATAAAAATATTTTGTTCAAAAGTATTTCAAATACAAAATAGAAATAGTTTTTTTGAAAATATTTGAAATATAAAATACAAAATGCATTGAAGTATTTTACTGCAAGATACTAAAATACTTTTTCTAACACTTGATGCTGAAACATCACCATCATCAACACGCATCTCAAACATTTTTTAACAAAAACAAGTCAACAGGGTAAATCTTTTATTGCAATAAAATAAACAGATAAACAGGTTCAACTTTTAAAATTAAAATTTGCTTTTAAAATTAGTAATTGTTCAATTTTAAAGAATTCGCCAGCTATTATGGCCGGCATTCGAGCACCACTGCCTGAATTATCTGCCATTTTAGTATTAATAAAACTTTAAACTTTATTTCTAACGTCAACGACCTACTTTTACTACAAATTCTAAAATCCAACCTCGCGCTAAGCTATCGAAACAAAAGGAAGTACATTAAGTAAACATTGATTATGGTATAAAACCATGATATAAACATTATCATAACACTTATTTATTAATTTTAAAGTTTCCTGATCTTTATATTTTTGGAAATTTCGATAATGTATTTTGTATTTTATTTTTTGTTCAAAATATTCAAATTACTTTTCAAAAGTAATTAAAATAAAAACACTAAATAAATTTTCTAAAAATATTTCAAATTCAAATACAAAAATACTTGGAAATAATTCAAATACGTATTTCAAATATAATGTATTTGAAATATTACCCAACACTGGCTCTCCATCAACTCCCCTGGGTATGCGGACTTTTCATCAAAGGACGATTCATCAAGGGACTGTTCATCAAGGACTATTCATCAAGGGACTATTCATCAAGAGACTATTCATCAAAGGACTATTCATCAAGAGGGCGGTTCATCATAAGGACTGTTCATCTAGAGACTATTCATCAAGAGGACTATTCATCAAATTTTGAAGCCACTCAGCAACCTTTATCAATATATACCCAAGATATTTTCAGCGTATTTATTTTTAAAAGACAGTTCTTCATCTTTGATAAAATAAATTTCAAACATATCAGTAATTTAAAAAAAATAGTGATGGCGACCAGGGTTGTTAAGAGCGGTACTATTGGCTGACAAGATCGTTGATGACAGCACCGCAACATTTTTTAGCTGTTCTCAGCGCTATTCGCTACCGCAACTTTTATTAGAAAAACAAAATAAGTTTTTTCATATCAATTAAATGAGTTCCAATGTATTTAGTTTTTATTTGAAGTTTGCATGAAATCTGAGTCTGGTTGATTTATCGACGATCCGGACGAGCATAAGCGTCTCTTTGAAATGACCTTTCCTGACCTCGCTAAAGCGAGCGTGTTCGTCTCTTTGAAGTGTGGCAGAAGTGGTATACCGGGTGTTAGTGATGTTTTGAGGTGTATGGTATCTGGCTGTTTGAGTGTGTATATACCTACAGTTTGTACGAACAGTTGAAAGCAGTTTTTTTTTAATTTTTTATTCAATTGTCTTTTGTTCGTTTGATCTTAAGATTTTGACGTTATTTCTTATCCAGTTGTTTTATTTACTGTATGTGACGAATAAAATTGTTGTATATTACAACCAAGTCTTCTACAAACTTGCTGATTGCTCGAGGCAAAAGTGTCTTTGAAGCGTGGCCCCTTGGTGTTAAACGACCGATGCCAGATTTGACATAGCGGGAATGGGTGATGCTTTGACGTGTTTGTGGCCTTTTGCCATATATGTACCATATATGTGTACATATATGGTTTACGAAAACAGTCAAATTTAGTTTTTCTGGTGCTGTGACCGGGAGCGGAAGTGGGAGACAAGCGGGAAGAGAGAGTGACCGGGAGCGTGAGAGCAAGCGAAGAAGGAAACGGGAGCGAGAGAGAAAAACGACTGAAAAACCTCTAAAAACCCCGGGCAGCGCAAGGTACCTCGCTAGTTCTATTATAAAGAATAAAGTATTTGGATGCAAGCAGAGTAGCACTGTAAACTTGATATAGATTACCCTACATTTTGGCAACATATTTTGGTTGAAAATAACATCTTAAACAATTTTATTAAATTTTTTGATGAATAGTCTTCTGGATGAATAGACATTAGATGAACAGTCCTTATGATGAACCGTCCTCTTGATGAATAGTCCTTTGATGAATAGTCCTTTGATGAATAGTCCCTTGATGAAAAGTCCTTGATGAACAGTCCTTTGATGAATCGTCCTTTAATGAACAGTCCAACATGCTAAAATAAACAGCACAAAGCTGATTCCACTCTGATGAACACTATATTGCTCTGAACACTATATTGCTCATTACAAAATCACGTAGCGTGCTAATCTGTACTTTTACTCTTTTTTGGTATGGGTTTTACCAATTATTTATTCTACAGGCAGCAAATTATTATTATTAATTTTATATTTAAATTTACCTTTATTTATTTATTTTTATTTAAAATTTTAGTGGGGGGGGGCTTACATTTTTAGTGGGGGGGCTGCAGTCACCCCAGCCCCCCCCGCTAGCTACGGGCCTGCATCATGCCGACGAAACTTTGTAAGATGTTCTTTGTAAATTTATCTGTTTCCGCACTTGCTTTTGAGAGTCAGCAGGTTTATTTCTACTCATAACTATTATATTTATTTTCAAATATCATAGTGGTTTTGAAGCTCCGTTAAGCAGTCATATGTAAAGCCACTTCAAATAACTTATTCGCAACTTCAAGACGTTATTGTAGTTGGTATTTACAAATTTTCTACAACACAGATTCCACTGGATACTTATATCCATATAGTTTCTTATCCTATAGGTATTCTATTATTAATATACAATGTAGCAATTGTTTGCAATCAAGTGAGCTTATCTTTGGTGATTCACTGTTAGATTATAGGTAACATCGTGTACTACTTTTTAATAATTAAAGTGCCGTGTCCATAGTTAATATAAAACGACGCACATTACTAAAATGAAAATAATCAGAAAGGTATGTTATTGTGAATATTTTTAAATCAATTGAAAAATTTGCAAGCCATTTGTTGCCACTCGTAAATAAGCACAACAGCTTCTATTGATAAAATATTGAAAATTGTCAACCTACATGAATTTATTAAATAATCAACAGAAGTGGCGGCAGAAACAGAGCTATGATACGTTGATACGCGCTACCTAGCTAGGGCTGCTTGTGTTTTGCGGTCTTTTTTTTTTTTTCTTTTTTTTTTTTTATAATAGTTTATAGTCCTTTACACCAAGTGTTTTAAGACTGAAACGGCTGTGTCAGAAGCACCTAATCATGCTGCAAACACCCAGGAAATTTCAACACCATGGTTGCACCGGAATTTTCTAAAAGGTTGTTATACATCGTTGGAAAGGTATTTTCATAAGAATGAAGAAAATTGAGGTTGCAACTTTCGATAGTTGGTGCGGGCTGAGAAAATGAACTATGTTTGGTTTTATGCTATATCCTCCTATGAAAATTCACAAAAACTGTGTACCATCAGTTATATTATCAAAACTTAAATTGTGAAATACAATATAAAATAAAATAATGGATAAATTTAAAACATCTATCATTGTTGTCATACAGTTTTTATTTAAATAAATTAAATCATCTGCATCATCATCATCGCTATCATCATCCATGCAAACATTACATGGATTTAAACATAGTTCTTCATCTGTTTGTGTACTGTAACAATTGCAACCACCAGTACAGGGCTGATTTATATCACCAGATTATAAAGTTCTTCAATTCTCGCCCATGAAACAAGTTCTGGTGTGTCTGAAATTGATTCAATTTCAGAAAAACAACCGTTTTTAACAGCTCGGGTTCAGGTGTTGTTGGCGGCTTTTTGTAATGAATAACCTTTGTCAGATCAATTCCGAGTGATGAATGTATTTTTAGGAAATCTCTTGATGCTGAATTCTATTACTTCAGATGATGTATGTCCTTCTTGTATAAGAATTGAAGTCATGGCATGAGTAGTTCGTTTACCATCAACAGTTTTTTTTCATTGTGATCCCAATTGTCTGCAGCATATACTACAAATCCACCATTTTCAACTTTTGATTTAAACTTTGGAGGTAAATAAATTTACAGTTTTGATTGAGTTGTCACCTGAGCAATATGACTTGATGCGGAGGTTAGGAAGCGTCGAAGTTCACTGTACGAAACAGATTATCCAAGGTGATATACAAGTTCATTCAGCTTCCTTGATCCAAAATCATGATATAATTCAATCGCTAGACCGAGATGTTTTGGTGAAAATGTTCCAGTTGATAAAGTGATTATGTCGCAAGCTATGTTTAAACATTTTTTCAACTCATCCGAATTGTTTTGAATAACTGCTGCATCGAAAGAACTTTTGTTTGTTAACCAAACTAAAAATGTCAATAACTTGGGATTTACAAACATTTTTATTCCATCAACTGACATAAACAAGCTGCACTTTTAGAAAATTCCGGTGCAACCTCGAGTTTTTAGGAACGAGCTACGCACACAACGACGCAGCATGATAAGTACTTCCAGTCGTGGATCATAATTTGATCCTTTTAACTTTTCCCTCCTCCTTTCTCCAGGCTTAGGATTGGCTTGCAAAAGCAAGGCGGAGTTATTTTGTCGGTCTCTAATATATATATATATATATATATATATATATATATATATATATATATATATATATATATATATATATATATATATATATATATATATATATATATATATATATATATATATATATATATATATATATATAAGATTTTGACGTTCAGTACAAAAATATGTGTAAATACGTATTCAATTAAACATTGAGTCCATGTTTTGTTTGCAATAAAAGTTATTCTACTAAGTTTTAAGTCTGAAGAAAAAATAAGAGCACTAATCAAATTTTGATTATTTTAGAAACAAATTAATAAAAGCAACTTGGAGAAAAAGCTCGTTTATTTTTGAATCCAACCATTCATTTCAATGCTTCAATAACTCTTTTTTGCTTTAAACGTTTTCGCAATTTACACAATCGACATTAAACTAGTTGTGTTATAGTATTTAAAAAAATTTGTCTGAGAAAAGATGGCAAAACAAATGAAAACACATTTTTAATTTCAGGTAATATGAAAAAAAAAAATAAAAAAAAATTGCATTTATAATTCTTACTATTAGCAATAGTAGTAGTAGTAGTAGTAGTAGTAGTAGTAGTAGTAGTAGTAGTAGTAGTAGTAGTAGTAGTAGTAGTAGTAGTAGTAGTAGTAGTAGTAGAGTGATGGACCTAGGCGAGAACGTCACGACATCATCGTTCGCAAACTGGAAGAAAAATTCCAATCAAAGGGATTCATCACAAAAGTAGAACCGCGAATTAAAACCGAAATGGGTTTGAGAATTCCGGACCTTTGTGCATGGAAGGATGACCAATATTTTGTATGCGACGTTTCTGTTGTTTCTGATCTTGCAAACCTGAATGAGGAACATGACAGGAAAATCAGAAAGTACGATATCAGGGACGTCCACGCATGGATGAAAGAAAACAACCCAGGTCAGGCTCTCAACTTAAAGCCTGTCATTACAGCTTTTGTGTGCAATTGGAGGGGGGTGATGTCAGAGAAGTCCTACAAGTTTTGGACTAGCTTTGGTGTCGGGAAAAAATTGTTGACTTACTATATACTTTCAGTGTTATTAAATACTTACAATATTTGGAAATTCTTTAAATGTTGTACATGGAGAGTAGGTCGGCGACGCAACAAATTGAAGAATGTTTGAAAACGTTGAATTATTTTTTGCATGAAATTGTATGTTTTACCGAGTGTAGAAATTTCATGGTTCAGATTTATAATCGTCTCGGGGAAATCTCAGGCCCACGTGGGGACGTGAAATATTTTTGTCAAGTTTATAGGACATTTTATTCTTATGTTTATTTTGTCCTGGCTGTAAATTATTGGATTTTTGAAATCTGAGAAAATAAATGATTGAACAGTAGTAGTAGTAGTAGTAGTAGTAAAGACGCGAGTGCTATTCAAGAGTGCAACAGCTGTTTAAAAAAAATTTAGCTCTCGGTGCTCGCTCGGTTCTGAATGGTGATTATGAACAAGAGGTCAGGTCGGTTCCTCACGATCAGCTGCTTGAGTATTGGGAAAGAGTTTTTATTCAGGACTCTAAAGTGGATGTGAGACCAGTTATCGTTACTTCAGCAGTGAAATATGAAATGGAATCGCCGGTCACCAGTGGAGAGCTAATAACAGCTATAAAGAAGCTTAAAGATTCAGCTCCTGGAATTGACGGCGTGAAGAAAAGCCATCTCTGCAAAGTTGCAATTGAGGAGTTGGCGGCACACATGTCACTGTGGCTTTTGACAGGAATGCCTCCCTCGGCATTAAAAGTTGGCATTGTAACCTTCATTCCAAAGAAGAAAGGAACAGAAAATCCATCCGAGTTCAGACCAATTACAGTCAGCTCGATCATCAGTCGACTATTTCATCGCGTCCTCTGCAGGCGCATGGAGCAGTACTGGCCCTTGTCACCACGACAGAAAGCATTCCGTTCAGGAGATGGTCTTGCAGACAATATTTGGTTGGTTAAATCGTTGATTGGTAAAAAACGAGAGCAGTTACGGAAATTGAATTTGACGTTTGTTGATGTCAGTAAAGCTTTCGACACAGTTTCACAAGGATCAATTATTAGAGCGGCGACTCGTCTCGGAACACCTCCGTTGCTTCTCAAATATTTGACTGATTTGTATAACCGTTGCTATGTGTAAGATGAAGATGATTCATCTTACGTATTTTCATAGTATTTGTTTATTTTATTTTATTATGTGTGCATATTTTGGTTGTGTTGAAACAATAGTCATTTATGTATGAATGTATCTGTGTGTATATGTGTGTATATGTGTGTATATATATGTATATATAATGTATATGTATGTATATATGTATATTTGTGTTCCTGTGACATTGTGTGTGCGTATAATTTTTGTATCATTAATGTATATATATGTATATGTGTGTTTGAGTGTATATATACATGGATGGATGTATGTATATGTATATGTATGTGTATATATATATATATATGTATATATATATGTGTGTGTATATATATGTATATATATATATAATTGGTATTGGTCCTTTTCCTTTTTGTGGTCCTCAATAGAAAAAAGTAAGGTTGTAGTAGTAACTCCGCCTCGCTAACTGCGAGCCAGTCCCAAGCCTGGAGAAAGGAGGAGGGAAAAGTTAAAAGGATCAAATTCTGATCCACGACAGGAAGTACTTAAGTGCTTCCTACATACAGCCATTAGAGTCTTAAAACACCTGGTGTAAAGGACTATAAACTATCATAAAAAAAAAAAAAAAAAAAAAAAAGGTTGTAGTAGAGAAATTGGAATTATCAAAAGATTTGTCAGAATCGGGTTAACTTCTGCAAAGTGAGATAAGTCAGTTTAGAGTCAAGAAAAGGATTATATTCAAGGAAGAATAATAAAGTTAAAATAAATTCGAGAAATATTGTGTTATAAATAACTTCGACTTTAACGTTACGAATCGCTAGAAAGCATATTCCTCTACGTTTACATTGGTGACCCCGACGTATTTACGCATTTTCATCCGTAAATATATTTTCTGAAGTTATTTGATCACAAGTGACCGAATTTTTTTTTTCTTTTGTGAAAGATGTCTGACGAGAAATTCATTGCGATGGGACAGGCTCTAGGCTATTCCGGAGTGGATTTAAGGAATTACGTCAAAGAGTTAAAAGATGAAGAAAGGGTTAAGAGAATGGAGGAACGGGAAGAAAAAAAGGCTCAGCAGGAGCGGGAAGATAAAATAGCGCAACAAGAACGGGAAGATAAAATAGCACAACAAGAACGGGAACGTGAAGATAAAATAGCACAACAAGAACGGGAACGTGAACGTGAAGATAAAATAGCACAACAAGAACGAGAACGTGAAGAACGAGAACTCCAACTTCAACAAGCTAAAGAAGAACGAGAACTCCAACTTCAACAAGCTAAAGAAGAACGAAAACTCCAACTTCAACAAGCTAAAGAAGAACGAGAACTTCTACGTGAGCGCGAACAACGCCAGCATGAATTGGAATTGAAGAAGCTGGAATTGGAGGGCCAAAAAAAAATAGAGTCAAAACCGTCGGCGGAGGCTACTAAGATTCCTTATCCAAAGTTTTCTGAAGGTGATGACATCGACGCATTTTTGCTGAGATTTGAGTCATTGGCAAAAGCCAATGGTCACCCTCAGAAGGATTGGGGAATGCTTCTAGGGTCGTTGCTTAGTGCGAAGACTTTGGAAGTGTTTGGCCAACTTAGCGATAGTCAGATGCAGGACTACAGAACGGCAAAGGAGGCACTCCCTCGTCGTTTTGGGAAGTCAGCGGAAGACTATCGCATAATGTTTCGAGAGTCAAAGCCTGAACCGGAGGAGACCTGGGAACATTATCTAGTGCGGCTAGATAGCCACCTCAGGCGCTGGATAGATCTCGCGGGCAAACAAAATCTGTTGTTTTTGTTTCTGAAAGAGCAGTTTTTCGGAAAGTGCCCGGCGGGAATGGTCGAGTACTTGTTGGAGAAAGAGAGCAGAGATGTCAATGAGCTGTGCCTTTGGGTCAACAAGTACAGCCAAGCCCACCCAGAGAAGAGGTTGGCAAAATTGGACAGCAATAACAGGATGGGTTGGAACTTGGGTCAGTCGGTCAGTGACGCCAAAATGGTTGAACCTCGCTGCTACAACTGTCATCAAACGGGGCACATGGCAAGAGAGTGTCGGCAGAGTAGCCCTGGTAATCCTGTATTTTGCCAAACACGGAAAGAGACGACTACGTCAGCACCATGCAAGGATTCCGGCGTTGTGAATGCATGCGCTGCCATGGTGATAGAAGGAAAAATGGATGAGGTGGAATTGAAGTGTGGATGCGTTTTGCCTGTCATTGCGGATGGTTGTTTGCACTCAGGGGAAAAGTTTAATTTAACCAGAGGGTTTGTGAACAGAAAACCGGTAAAAGTTTTGAGGGACACTGGCTGTACTGCCATAATGGTAAAGGAATCATTAGTGCACCCGCGTCAGATGACCGGAAGAACAAGACCCTGTGTTTTGATCGACGGCACAGTTCGGGTAGCCCCAACAGCAGTGGTAAAAATCAAAACAGACTGGTTCAGAGGAACTAGAGAGGTGGTCTGCATGAAAAACCTACTTTGCGATCTCGTACTGGGAAATGTTGAAGGAGTAAGAGGTTTTGATGCAATGGCGGCAGGAAAACGCTTTGGTCGGAAACCACAGAAATCCGCTTCCAACTACGACAGCACTCAGAGGAATGATCGGGTAAATTTTAGAAAATCGTCGGCTAACTCGGAGCTGTATCAAAGCAAGGAAAGAAACACGTCTGCCATTTCAAAGGTAGGAAATAAAGTTGAGGCAAAGGTTCAAGCTTTGAATCCGCCAAAAGAAAGACCAAGGCTCAATCTTCTGCCTAGAGGCCAAAATGGAGGGGTGGGGAAAGATGGAAAGTTGAATTCGGCAATCTTCGGAGATGCCCGCCCTGTTGACACAGCACGCAGAGAGATAGAGATTGAGAATAAGAATAAGTTGAATGTAAACTATTTCAAAGGCAAGGAAAACATCGGTGCTGACTTTCTTAGTCGTAAAGAGAGTGACGATGTAATCAAGAAACACTGACGCGTTTCTTTTTTCGAAGAGGGGGGATATGTAAGATGAAGATGATTCATCTTACGTATTTTCATAGTATTTGTTTATTTTATTTCATTATGTGTGCATATTTTGGTTGTGTTGAAACAATAGTCATTTATGTATGAATGTATCTGTGTGTATATGTGTGTATATGTGTGTATATATATGTATATATAATGTATATGTATGTATATATGTATATTTGTGTTCCTGTGACATTGTGTGTGCGCATAATTTTTGTATCATTAATGTATATATATGTATATGTGTGTTTGAGTGTATATATACATGGATGGATGTATGTATATGTATATGTATGTGTATATATATATATATGTATATATATATGTGTGTGTATATATATGTATATATATATAATTGGTATTGGTCCTTTTCCTTTTTGTGGTCCTCAATAGAAAAAAGTAAGGTTGTAGTAGAGAAATTGGAATTATCAAAAGATTTGTCAGAATCGGGTTAACTTCTGCAAAGTGAGATAAGTCAGTTTAGAGTCAAGAAAAGGAGTATATTCAAGGAAGAATAATAAAGTTAAAATAAATTCGAGAAATATTGTGTTATAAATAACTTCGACTTTAACGTTACGAATCGCTAGAAAGCATATTCCTCTACGTTTACACTATGTTCACATGAAACTGGGAAAAGAAAATAGTCATAAAATCCCAGTAAACAGAGGTGTGAAACAGGGTGATCCCATGTCACCGCTCTTGTTCAATGCAGTGATTGATATGATAATGAATGAAGTTGATCAGTCAATCGGAGTTTCTGGAAACGAGGATTCTGTCAAATGTAATTACATCGCTTTTGCTGACGATTTAGTTCTCATGTCGTCAACTGACGTAGGAATGCAAATGCTGGTGGAACAAGTTGAAAGTGCTCTAGCAAATGTTGGCTTGCACATGAATCCCAGCAAATGCGCGTCGTTAAGAACTGAAGTCACAAGCAAGAAAAAACTATGGATTGTAAACCCCCACTCATATCTAAAAGTGCAAAATTCCAATATAAGAACTTTGAATATTGAAGAAACGTACAAGTATCTTGGTACTAAAGTTGGACCAAAAAAGATAGTTACTTCAATTGCCAGTTTTATTCAAAGTTCTTTACACGCAATATCAAGAGCACCACTGAAACCATTTCAAAGAATGTATATTCTCAGAACGCATGTCTTGCCAAGTTTGGTCCACCATCTGACATTCGATTTTATAACGATGTCTTCACTAACTGCCGCCGACTTACAAATTAGAGCTGCCGTGAGGCGCTGGCTTAGGTTGCCAAAGGATACGCCTGTGCCATTCTTCCATGCTCCTCTTAGAAGCGGAGGGCTGGGAATTTTGCAGCTGAGGCAATGGGCCCCTATTCTGAGACGAAAAAGACTCAATAGCTTATTAACTCAGGCTAAATATGGCAACGATGTGTTTTTGATAAATGTTCTGCAGGAAAGTCTATCTGTGTTATCAGAAATTAGAAAATTCGGAAGACTTGGGAGTGGAATCGAAGGTGCTCAAAAATCACTACAACTCAAAACAACTGAAAATCTTTATAAATCTGTAGATGGTTATGGTTTGAAGTCTTTTTCATCAGGAATAGGATTGAGTGACTGGATCGTAGACGGAGTGAACAGAGTGCCATCAGATGTATTCATCAAGTGCATTAAAGTTCGTGCAGCCGTTCTCTACAACAAGCTTAGGGCGTCGCGGGGACGACCATTGGCCGATACGTCATGCGACGCTGGATGCAGAATACCTGAATCATTAGGACACATGATTCAAATCTGTCCCAAGAGTGATGGACCTAGGCGAGAACGTCACGACATCATCGTTCGCAAACTGGAAGAAAAATTCCAATCAAAGGGATTCATCACAAAAGTAGAACCGCGAATTAAAACCGAAATGGGTTTGAGAATTCCGGACCTTTGTGCATGGAAGGATGACCAATATTTTGTATGCGACGTTTCTGTTGTTTCTGATCTTGCAAACCTGAATGAGGAACATGACAGGAAAATCAGAAAGTACGATATCAGGGACGTCCACGCATGGATGAAAGAAAACAACCCAGGTCAGACTCTCAACATAAAGCCTGTCATTACAGCTTTTGTGTGCAATTGGAGGGGGGTGATGTCAGAGAAGTCCTACAAGTTTTGGACTAGCTTTGGTGTCGGGAAAAAATTGTTGACTTACTATATACTTTCAGTGTTATTAAATACTTACAATATTTGGAAATTCTTTAAATGTTGTACATGGAGAGTAGGTCGGCGACGCAACAAATTGAAGAATGTTGGAAAACGTTGAATTATTTTTTGCATGAAATTGTATGTTTTACCGAGTGTAGAAATTTCATGGTTCAGATTTATAATCGTCTCGGGGAAATCTCAGGCCCACGTGGGGACGTGAAATATTTTTGTCAAGTTTATAGGACATTTTATTCTTATGTTTATTTTGTCCTGGCTGTAAATTATTGGATTTTTGAAATCTGAGAAAATAAATGATTGAACAGTAGTAGTAGTAGTAGTAGTAGTAGTAGTTAGTAGTAGTAGTAGTAGTAGTAGTAGTAGTAGTAGTAGTAGTAGTATAACCGCAATAAACATTGTTTTGTTCAGTCTTCAGATGAGATTATGTTTACAAGGGAGAGGCTGGTGACCTTAATCGTTTCTTAATTTTCAGCTTAAATAAAAATGATCACTGGTGCATGTTGTTTAATCGTTTGCTTTCATTTCTCTATTAAAAAGTAAAATGATGTTCATAAAGTAGTGCATAAAAATGAGTAAAATCATCTTGCTTATGGTGCTACGATGGGAATAATATTTTCGTTTTGTGTTGCTTGTTGAAACTAAATTTCAGAAAAATTATGTAAAACATTTAAAATTTCTTCTAACAATATAAAAAAACCTATCTGCATTGCATTGCACATTCATTTCGTATACAATACAAAATAAGTTTCAATGAATAAATAGGCTAAACTTATATAGAGGTTTCAGCTTCAATAACTTATCTCAATCTGTAGAGTATCGTTACGTCAATGTACGCTTGCTGAAAGAATACGCTATTGTATTTGTATTGTTTGTTGAATTATTCTTTCTCACAACTTGCTTTTACTTTTCGGTGTATTTTCAAGAATGTCCTCTTATGAAACTTTATTGTCGGCAGCTTGACGGATTTCTGTGGCGAACAAAGTTTTACAAGACAATTTGCTTCTTTGCTAAAGCAAAAAATAGAATGTGATTCAAACAATCTGCTTGAATTGCATTATTTTAGAAAGAAAAATTCGTGTCGGAACAGAAATGAATTTCGAAATTGAAAGTGCTCTGATGAGAAATATTTTTAACGCTGACGATTTCCTCGACGAAGATGAAGATGTAAAAACATTCATCAACAATTGGAAAGAAAAATCTGAATCTCAGGGCTGGACATATGAACAAAAACTTGAAAAAACTTGTCTGTTGATAAAACATTTCTTGAGGTTGCAAGTTTTTTCTACAGGGCAACGGTTCTGCACACAAGTATTTATTCATTTGTTTTTGGTTTTAATTAATAAAAACTGTTTATTAATTTTTTTTTTATAAATTAAAAACTAACAACAAAATATCACAGTTACATGAAAGCCACGAAGTAAAAATATCTAATAAAAATGGCAGTTTCTCGAATGATCAACGCGATACTTCTCCTTCCTTCAAGAACAGTCGTGGAAACCATTTTGACGTTCAGAGAGCAAAACGATTAAATGTAAACTACGTGCCAAAGATTCTAGATCTAAACAAGATAAACGAGAAAATGGAGGTATTTACTACTTTTCAAAACACTCAGGAACAAAAAGATAGACCAGTTGATCTGTCCTTGAAAACCAAAAGCCCAAGTGCTCAATCGAAACAAGATGTTTTCAATGACGACCAGGAGGATAAACCGTGGGAAAGCGTTCGACCGGTTACGATCAGCTACCTGGAAAATGATTCTGACGAAAATGAAAAAGTAATTCAAATTTTTAGCTCTTAAAGTTTTGTAGATGGCTCTATTTAGCTTTTTTTGTTGGTTGTTTGATGCAAAATAATGAAATTAATGTTTAACCAACTTTCCGACTAGTTAGAGACCTACAATTTTCAGCATAAACTTTAGATAAATAAACTTTAAATAGTTAACAACACATTATTTATTTATTAAAAAACATAAATATTCAAAAATATTTGACTTAATTGTTTAAATTAATTTTCATTGATTTGTTATTCAGAAAGCAAGTACAAAAAAGACTAGCAAAGTGCCAGCAACAGATCATGACTTTGAAGGTAAAATACTTTGAAATTGTTGTCATAGCATTAATTACATTTGTTCACTGAACTTTTTGCAGAATAAAAAGTTTTGATTCGTTTTTAAAACAGTTCTAGTCTATTTTTTTCTTTTGTCTATTAAAGATAATTATTTTGTGTTTCAAATTATAATGGAACGTTAAAAAACACGCAAATACCGTTGTGTAACGAAACGATATCTCAAACAAACTTGTCTCGGAACTGTTACATTGAATTACTTAGTCAAATAGAATGAATTGATAAATTATGCTAAACAATTTATAGTTTAGCGATTAAAAGAGCGAGTTTGAATAGAAATAATAGAATAGTCTTATTTAATATATTTGTGACAAACCTGCGCATTATTGTGTGCCTAAAGCAAATTTTATAGCGTCTACAGCCGCATGGCTTCTCGCTGCAAACCATCAACATACCTCTTACACGTACAGAAGTCAATGAATTTTTTCTTAAATTTAATACTCTAAAAATTTATTTTTAAAACAAACTGTCAATTAAACAACATCTATTACAGAGCTTTTTCTTAAATGCTATCCGCAAGATACCGGGACATTATCAGATCCTTCGTATACAACTTCTCCAATGCAACCGCATGTAAAACGTCCTATGAACGCATTCATGGTTTGGGCTAAACAAGAAAGAAAAAAAATTCTACAAACCTGTCCGGAAATGCATAACTCGCACATCAGCAAAATATTAGGTATGTGTGGGTTAGCTCTGAATAGACTTTAAGATTACAAAAGATAATTAAACGGATTTTTATTTGTTTTTTATATTAACAGGAATGAAATGGAAAAGAATGTCGAAAGATGAAAAACAACCTTTTTTCGCTGAGCAATCTAGGCTGAGTAGATTGCACATGGAAAATAATCCGGGATACAGATACAAGTAAAACTTAAACCTTAACTGTTTGATGACTTTAATTGCTTAAAAACTATTGTAAGTCGTTAGTAAAACAAATTATATTGATATTTTCTTTGATAGACCAAAACAAAAACGAGTATTCATAGTTGATGGCAAGAAAATGAGATTTTCTGAGTACAAAGAAATGCTTAAGAAAAAGAGAAGTGAAAGCGGAGACATGTCCGATCGGGGTAAGTCTACAAAAAAAAATTAAAAATTTTAAATAAATGTTTAAACTTGAAGTAAACGTTGTTTTATAATTAAATGTTAAAATTTTATACAAATGTTAAAGGTAAACTTAATGTTGAATTTTAAAATGTATGTCGAAAGTTAAAATGTATGTTGCCGGCAGTTAAAAACATTTGCTTGAATAATGTCTTGCCAAGTTCGAAATTGTCGGAAAAGACATAACAATATAATGGCATTAAATAGCTGATTGTTATACCTAGGAAGTCATTTAGTTTATGCTTTTTAATTTCAATGCTTTTAAAATATGCAGTCAAATAATGAGTAACGTGATTTTGGAATGTTATTTATGATTGTCAGTTCTGAGTTATGTATTAAAAAAATTAAAAGTAATTTTTGTTTGTGAAATTTCACATTTTTAATTTCTGTCAAACTCAAGTATAAACACGGAAATACAGTAACTACATAGATTTTCATGCACAAAATCACAAAACGAAACCATCTAGATGTTTCTGATGTGGTCAGCGTCGGAGATTCATTTAAGTCATGCAAACTGAAACACCGTAACGCGTCTTAAAACACATGGTGTAAAAGACTATAAACTATAATAAAAAAAAAAAAAAAAAAAAAAAAAAAAAAAAAAAAAAAAAAAAAAAAAACACCGTAACAGAAAGGAACATAAAATTAGTATCTATTGCTCTAGTCTAGAGGCACTGAAGTTCATTTGTAGTGAAGTAGAGCAAGCATTTTTGGAATCAGGTGATTAATATAGCGAAGAGAATACATATTCAATCCGCAATAAAAATTTACACTACCAATAAATGAATTGAACTTGTGAAACCTGCTGTGAAAAAGTTTGCCTGGTTTGAAAAACCAATAAAGTATTATAAATAAACTTAATTTTAATGTAAAGTGTATTAGAAATAATATAACATAGTATAAGCATCTTTTAAAAGCAATACAACTTTTTTCATACTAGGAAACTCCGGAAAGTTTCCAGTGGAAATATTTCTAGAAATTTACATCACTAATGTAGAGGGTAATATATACAATAAATTTTACATCACTAATGTAGAGGGTAGTTGTAGACAAGAAAGGTTTCATTCGGTAAAGGAACCGTCCATAAAATACGTCACATTTTTGTAAACCATTTTCCATATATAATACATACAAAAAGGCCTACAAAAATGGGACGTGTTTTATGAACGGTCCTAAAGCAGAAGGAAGTTTCCCATATTTTTTTATTTTTTTGAAAAAAAAAATAATTGAAGTTTGAATAAAAATTAAGAAAAATATCCACAACTTTCCCTTCCGGTCATCAGATAATTCAGAAGGAAAAATTGTATAAGGTTTTGGAAAAAAGTTTCGGAAAAGTACCTACCTACGACTACCTTCATCTCCGGTCATCAGCTGTTTTTGGAGGAAAGGTTTAGCATTAGGAGTATAGATTTGCAGAATGTGCGGGCTTCTGAAAAATTTTATCCTTTCATACTTTTGCTAAAATGACGTTCCGGCTTGTAGGTAATTTTTAAGAAATTTTTCTAAAAGTTTTTCAACTTTTTTTTTTAAATCTGATGACCGGAAAAGAGGGTTAGTCTGGAGAACCGTAAGTAATTATTAAAAATTATAAAAATTTGTGTTCAAATTTTTACGCCTATTTTTTCTAAATTGTATAGACTTTTTCCTAAATTTCCTGCCTGGTTTGCTCAAGTTTTAAGATTTTTTGCCCGAATCTGGGCGGAGGAGGTAGTGGGGGCTGCTACTTTCTGTACACGGCTTGTATGCTTATGATTTTTATTACATTTAAGTCACCTGAATTTTGGAAGCCCCTTAGAGTATGCCGCCTGCGCCTGAACAAGGAGTTCGAGTTGTGGTAACCATGGCACTGACTAATATTTGAATCAGCAATCTGTCGGTCTTCAGCACTATTTCAAATAGATCCAAATACAATCACCGTATGTATCTATTTTTTTTATTCAATAAACAAACAAACTGATTACTTGATTGTAGATTTTAAGACGGAAATGTGTGTGGATGAGATTTCTTCAGAGTCTTACAATGAAAAATTTCCTGGTACATTTTCAAAGAGCAACTTAACCAAGAGTTCATTCAAGCCGGATCTTATTTCTAGCAACGATTATCTATTCAGAACAAAAAACCCGCACAAATCGCCTTCTAGCAGTTCGGTATTGATGCATGAAGTTGGTGTTGAACAAGGAGTTTATGATTCGGAGATAACTTACAGAGAAATTTCGACTGGTTTTTTAGGCAATCAAGATAGGCTTTTAAATCGTTATAAAATCTTGGGCAATGGTTTGAAGGATTCTGTTGAAAATTTTATGACGACATATCCATTGAATTTGATAAAGTCAGATTTACATTTCTCTAACGATTCAAGGTTTCCAAAATTTGAAAATGTCCATCCAAGTTTAAGGCAACACTCACCAATGTAAGTGAACTTTACGATATTACCAATCAAAGTTTTGTAAAATTCTCTATTTATTTAAAAAAAAATGAAAAATATAAATAAAGCTAAAAAATTTCCCGTTTTTGCCGTTGGTTAAAATTATTTTAAGTTTCATAATAACCAATAACGTGAAAATGTTTTTTTAAAATTGTTTGTGGCAAGATTTGTTTTGCCGTGATTATAGTTTGTCTTACATTATTGCTGTTTAAACTTTTCAACTACGTATTGTCTAGTTTTACGGAAGTTTAAATCAATTGTAATTAATTTATTTTGTCTAAAATTACGTAAATTCAAATTGATTGTAATTAATTTATTTTGTCTACAATTACGGAAGTTTAGCTGAACTGTTATTAATTTATATTGTCTAATTTTACGACCGAGAGGCTCATCTCTTGTATGCTTGTAAATAAAAATTCAATTCACATCTCTTGACGACGACGATGAGCTGACTCAGCTTGAATCTTACAAACGAAGAAGAATGTTTTTGTTATTTTCTTCGAATTCGCTTCAAAGGCTTTTGTACTGAAATATGTCGCAAGCCCATATTATGACTGTTTTTTTTTCATTGTGTTATATTTCTAATCTTTGTTTATAATTACTCAGAAACAAATTGTTTCTTCTTTTCATTACATTTTTGCTGTAAATTTGGTTTACGGTAATAAAAAAATATTTTGGTAAATTGTTTAGTAATTGCATGGAGAATGTTTAGTATTAATAATTATTAAGTATGTTTAAAATTTTTTATTAGCCGGCTCACATTATGTATAATCCATTTTTAAGCTTGTTATTGTGTTATATATAGTGCTACAATTGCAGTATAGTGAACAGGTACGCCTGTTTGGTTAGCTGTTAGATTTACAAGGGTATAAGTGAATAATGTTTATAGGTGCTAATACAGGTGATATCACACTAAAAAGATAAAAAATCTGGTTTTGGCTTGGAGAAACTTAATGACGAGACCTAATCCAAAAGCTTCATCAAGAAAAACCCGCCAGTTGGAAGCATTTCAAAACAAATTTTATTAAACGGAACAAGCACCTTAAAATACTGGGTTCTTTTGAATCTTTATTATTAAATGTTAACAATTTACTTCATCTATTCTATCTATATATACAAAGCAATGTGTGTGTGCGTGTGAGTGTGTGTGTGAACCGCTGGAGCAATTTGAACGAAATCTTGCAGTTTTCATGGATGAGAATTTAAAAAAGTCGGTTTATTATTTTACGTTTTATCGTCACACTAAAATTTCGAAAACATAAGCCGGACAACGCTGGGTAATCTTGCTAGTTTTTATTAAAAACTAGCAGGGTTACCCGGCCACGCCTTGCTGTGGCTTAGTTTGAGTGAATGAAAAACAAAAGAAAAAAAATGTTTCTAAGATGATTAATTTCACAAGGCTTGTGGGTATTCAAGAACTGTCTGTGCAGATTTAGAGATTGTCTGGAGCATTGAATCTTTGCACATAATCTTAAACACACAATTTTTCAGAAGGAATATCTTGTTCATATCAGATGACATTCTGTCAATCGCTGTTATAGAAAAATAGAAAATAGGCTTTTTCATTTAAAAGAACTAAATTAAAAAGCTAAGTTATTTTTTATGGCAGTAGAAAATCTGCGGCATGCATCAATTTAACATTACCAATGAAACTTTCCTGTAAGAATTTATGTTGACTATCAGTGAATTGAAGCAGAAAACCAACTTAAGAATAAACTTGTCTTTTCACTTTAAAAGCATATATGCATTGAGCTGCAACGATTTTTTTTGAACATTTATTGAGCACGAAACAAAACAATTAAGTACAACAATGAAGTTATAAATAAGGAAAAAAAATCAAGTGCTGCTCAAAAGGTTCATCCGAAGGGAATTACTTCCCGCTAACTGGACGACCTATAAACAGAAATTCAGATTTAAATACGAACCGAGACAGAGAAATAAAAGTTAACATAAGTGTATAGGAGTAAACATAAGTATATATAAGTTAACATATTTGTATCGAATTACTTCCCGCTAACTGGACGACCTATAAACAAAAATTCAGATTTAAATACGAACCGAGACAGAGAAATAAAAGTTAACATAAGTGTATAGGAGTAAACATAAGTATATATAAGTTAACATATTTGTATCGAAGTTAACATAAGTATATAGATATTGAAATTAAGAATCTAGCTGTAATATGTAAGATTTCAACGATTTTTTAAATAGCGAAATGCTTTTCAATAAGGATATTGTTATCGGAATACTTGAATACAACCGCGGGCCAAAACACTTTATGGAGAATGTTTTGAGAGTTGTTCGAGCAAAATCAGACCGAAAGCAATGCAAAGAACGCACATCATGAGAATGTACATGAGACGATTTTGTGAAAAGGTTATCAAATGACGACGGTAACATATGGTTGTCATATTTGTACATGAAAATACTAACAAGAAAAGAATTAATTTGATATACATTCAGTAGGTTATTCTCGATCATTATCATTTTACAAGATGATGTAAAGGGCAAGTTAAATAATATTCGGATGATTCTTTTCTGTAAGATGTGAAGAGACTTTAGACGTGTAGGATAATTTGAAGCCCAAACAATATTACAATAGGACAAGTAAGGGTAAACGAGAACGTAATACCACACCACATCATAGAAATATTTTTATCCACAAATCGACTCACGCGAGATAGAATTCCACAATTTTTTGCAACTTTAGAGGTGACGTAACTAATATGGTTAATCAGTGAGAGGTGCTCATCAAGCAACATTCCAAGAAATTTACACCAGGAAACTCGCGCAATAGGTTTATCGTCAATAAGAAGTTGATAATCAGAACAAATTAATTTATTTCTATGGTGGAATAGAATATAGTTGGTTTTACTTACATTTAAAGATAGTTTATTAGCACAAAACCATTTATAAACGGAAAGTAGTTCATGATTAGTAACATCATATAAATCTTTTAGGTTTTCACCAGAAGCCAAAAGGTTAGTATCATCGGCGAACAAGACAAATTCGAGACGACGCGAAACAGTGCACAAATCATTAATGTAGAAAAGAAATAAGAGAGGGCCTAGCACCGACCCCTGAGGCACGCCACAAGTTACCCGCCGCGTTGATGAAGTAACTTCGTTGTAGTGGACCTGTTGAGTTCTACCGCTTAAGTAATCCCCAAACCACATTAATGGAATCCCTCGGACCCCATAGTGCTCAAGTTTTTTTAGCAAGACTTTGTGATTCACTGTATCAAAAACCTTGGCCAGATCCAGAAACACGCCGATGATGTAGTCTCCTCGATCCATAGCCTCCGCAACCCTCGAGTGCAACAGAACGAGCGACATGTAGGTAGAGTAAAGCCGAACTGACTCTTGGTAATGATGGAGAATCTGGCAAGAAATCCATAGAGCCTAGAGTGCATAGCTTTTTCAAAAAACTTTGAGAAAAAACATAAAATAGATATTGGCCGATAATTGGAAGTGGTGTCTTTTTGCCGGATTTGTGAAGGGGAATTACTTTTGCCGACTTTAACTGATCAGGAAAAACCCCTGAAGAAAAAGAGCAGTTTATTATGCAGGAAAGAAGATGGGCTATCCGTGGAACAGAGCATCTTGCAATACACGGGTCAATTCCGTCGATTCCACTGCTGTGTGAGATTTTTAATCGTGTCGATATTTCAATGATCTCGCCCGGTGATGTAGGTACAGCATCGAAAGAATGGACCACGGAATTCCAAGATATTCATCAAATGTTACATTAGGAATTAATATATTTTTTGCGAGATCTGTGCCAATGCTGGAGAAATGGTTATTAAACGAGTCAACAATTTGTGTAGGAGAGGTCAAATAACTCCCGTCACCCGCATCAAAAGTCCTGCACTGCTCCACAGAAGATCGCTTGCCCACTAGGCTCCCAATGATTTTCCATGTTTCTTTAGCATTGTTTTGACATAAATTGAATTTTTTTTAATAGAATTCTTTGATTGTCGCAATTTTCATTGATTTGAAGCGATTACGGTACACAGTGAGTTTCTCTTTATTGGCCACTGTCGGGTTCTTGAGGTATTTTTTATATAAAGCATTTTTCTTTTTGCAGCACTTCATGAGATTGGGCGTCATCCAATCCCTATCAAATCTAGCAGGACCACGAGTGTATTTAACCAGTGGAAAACACTTGTTATATATTTCGAGATACTTAATAATAAATAATGAGTAAGCAGAGGACGCATCACCACCATCGGCCACCCCAATCACCCCAGACCAGTCCATATCACCCAACATCTGTTCAAACATCTCTTTTTGTCTCAGGCTGGTCAGCCTTCTAAATGAAATCTGATCTCTTTCAATTTTGGTGCGAGGTGCGAGATCAGTTGACAGAAAAATCGGAAGATGATCAGAGATATCATCAATCACAATCCTAGCAATAGAATGTTGTAAGGGGTAGTTTGTAAACATGTTGTCAATTGCAGAGGCAGTTTTAGAACTTATCCTGGTAGGCGCCGTAAATGCCGGAAAAAGGCTGTAAGAAGCGAGTAAATTGACAAAATCAGCCATAACATAACATAACATAACATAACGTTTATTTTTAAAGTGAATCAGAACAATTAATAATAATCGTGTGTGAGATCCACCATCAAACATTTAAAAACCATATTTACATAATTTAATTTTAAATTCTTCAACAGTTTCAGCATTCACAACTTCATTCTCCAATTTACTCCATTCATTCGTCACTCTTGCACTAAAGAATTTATGTTTCATTGAACTCTCCCTTTTCTTATATAGCTTAAAGTTGTGCCCTCTGGTACTTTTGTATCTCGATCTCTCAAAAAATCTTTCCGGATTTAGGTCAACCAATCCGTTCAATAATTTTTAAGTCTCAATTAAGTCTCCTCTAGTCCTCCTCTTTTCAAGTGTGGTCAGATTGCATCTACGCAAACGTTGTTCATAATTCAGTCCTTTTAACTCAGCAATCATCTTTGTAGCTCGTCTTTGCACTTTTTCAATTATGTAGATATCTTTTTTAAGACAAGGGCTCCATGCCTGCACACAGTATTCCAAGTGTGGCCTAACTAGAGATTTATACAATCTTAAAACTGTATCTTTATCTCTGCTGACTATGGTTCTTTTGATCATGCCCAAAATTTTGTTTCCCCTCTTTGCAACCTCTGCACATTGTCTAGACTGTTTAGCATCTTCATTTACTAATACGCCAAGATCTTTTTCTTCTTTTGTTTCTTTTAGCTGTATCCCTTCTAACTCGTATTTATATCTTGGATTTCTTCTACCCAAGTGCATAACATGACACTTGTCAACATTGAACCGCATCTGCCATTCCTGCGACCATTTGAATAACTGCACAAGATCGTTTCTCAGCACTTCGACATCGTCACTATTGCACACTGTTTTGCATAATTTAGTGTCGTCGGCAAATTTTGATATTTTAGCTGCTATTCCTTCATCAAGGTCATTTATATAGACAACAAAAAGAAGTGGTCCAAGCACAGAACCTTGAGGCACTCCACTGGTTATTTTCATTCATTTCGAGAAACTTCCTCTCACTCCCACTTTTTGTCTTCTATCCAGCAACCAACAATCTATCCACCTTAACAGATTACCACCTATACCAACTGCTTTCAACTTTGAAGACAACCTTTGATGAGCAACCGTGTCGAAGGCCTTGGCAAAATCTAAATAAATCACATCCACTGACTGATATGCATCCATACTTCCATAAACCTCCTAAAAAATCCAACAAATTTGACAAACACGATCTTTTCTTTACAAATCCATGCTGACTATCTTTAATTAATTTATATTTCTCCAGATGAATCACAATTTATTTTTAATCATTTTTTCCATAATTTTGCAAGCAATACTGGTAAGACTAACTGGTCTGTAATTGCATGCTTCGCTTCTGTTGCCTTTTTTAAACAGTGGCACCACAACAGCATCCCTCCAGTCCTGCGGGACCTCCCCAGTTTGCATTGACCTATTCATCAATTCTGCCAGCACATCTCCGATCTCATTTCTGACCTCAAGCAAGAACTTTGGGTGCAGCTCATCCATCCCAGGGCTTTTATCAGTTTTCAATTTTCTTAGCATTTCAAAAACTTGCATTTTTGTAAAAACAACTTCAGTTATTAATTCGTCTGTATCACTTTGAAACAAATCTATAGCCTTAAGGAAATTTTGGATATCTTCTTTAGTAAAAACAGATCCAAAGTAGTTATTTAGAATGTCTGCTGTTTCTTCATCGTTCGTTATTACCTGCCCTTTGTCATCTTTTAATGGACCTACTTTGTCTTTTTTTTCTGTCTACTTCTCACATATTTGTAAAAACTTTTGCAATCCATTTTTATATTGTTTGACAGTTTCTGTTCATACTCCAATAAGGCCATTTTAATTGTTTTTTTCACTTCATTTCTTTTCTTTTTGTATTTTTCTTTTAATTCCTTTAATTTTTCTGTGTTTGAATTATCCCTTCCAATGGTACAATTTAGATCTCGATATTTTTTCCATACTTTACATTTTGCTCTTTGCTTTTTAATTATCAGTCTCGTCATCCATGGATTTTTATTTTTCCAGTTTTTCTGAATTGGAACCTGTCCCTCAATGACTTCTTGCATGCTTTGAATAAACACTTTCCAGTTATTTTCTACATTCAATCCAGTTATTTTGCTCATTAAATTTTTATTTATGATACATTTTCTTATGTTATCATAATCAGCCTTGAAGTAGTTGTATCTAACATCTTTTGATGTTCTTTGCTTAATATCACTTATTGTCATAGACGAGCTCTGTTCTCTACTGAGAAAATCGATATTGAAGTCGCCCATTAAAAGAATATTCATATTTCTTTTGAGAAGACAATTTAACAAATTGCTGAATTCTATGTTAAAACTGTGTAAATTTGTGTCCGGGGGACGATAAATAACACCCACTAAGAAATTTCCAGTTTTTTGACAATCCATTGAGATTAGAAGAAGCTCGAATGAAGTAACACTGGTGTTCCAGAGTGAAGCATCAACTGTTGAATACTTGATCCGCTCATCAATAAAAAATCCAACTCCACCACCTCTTTTCATGTCTCGATTTTAGAACACGAAGTGGAAACCCGGTATTTTTATGCCTTTAGACGAATTTTCATCCAACCAAGTTTCTGTGACCGCCAGAATTCGAGCTCGACTTTGGCGAAGTAGTATCGTTAAATCGTCTAATTTGTTTTTCATACTCCTGCAGTTAACGTGAAGGAAAGAGAAAAATTCACGAGGCAGTTGATTGGTCAGGTCATTTAAATCTTTTTGTTGTGATGTTTATTTGTTCAGAAATCAGGTATCGATTTACAGAATGTAACTGGATTTAGAATAATAATAACTAGAAAGTAAAACATTAACTAATTTATATTTCTTGTAACCGGAACGTTACCTTTTGGGAAATAGGTTATCGATATTAATTTATATACACACACACACACATATATATATATATATATATATATATATATATATATATATATATATATATATATATATATATATATATATATATATATATATATATATATATATATATAACACATACATATATATACATATATATAACACCTCCCTCCTAAGCTAGACACCGCTGGTGTATGACTTGCTTTGGTGATTTATTACAAGTCGAGATGGAGCGTGTCGTTGTCTATCAGATCGCCTCAGTTGTAATGATTGAGATTGAGATTTAGCATACGCCTTATCAAGACAAGTCTTGCTTAAGGCGAATGTGGTATTACTGATTCTGAGTTTTCAGTAGAAGGGAATGGCGTTGCTGCAAAGTCTTGTGTAGGCTGTTCTGGCTGGTGTTCGGTGCCTAACTGAAAACGAACAGATTTTTTAAAACGGTCTGAATCCTAACCTTTCAGAATGCCTCTCTTTGTGTTAATGTTCTTTTCCACCGTTTGACCAGGTTCGGCAGTTGTGGCATTTTCTCCTTGTCTTGTATTCTGATAAGGTAAGTCAAATGTTTCGAGTAGTGTTGTTGTAAACTTCGATTCTTGACGTGGGCGTAACTGGTTGATGTGGCGCTTCCAGACCATTCCTTTTACGATAGTATCGTACAGAACTCTTCCCCTTCTACGGACAATCTGTCCTGGTATCCACGTCACAGGTCCCGGTCGATAATCGCGAACGAACACCAATTCACCGTTTTGGAACTGTCGAGGTCGTGCCCCATGATGGCGGTTGAACTGTTTCTCCATGTCATTTGATCGAGGTGTTGAATGTTCGATGTTTTTCGGATGTAATTCGCTTAAGACCGAATGTAATTGTCTGCCTAGGAAATTTTCCGCTGGAGAGAGACCGTTCGGCGATGAAGCGCAGGGAGTGGTTCTGTAGCTGAATAAAAAGGTTTAAAGAGATTCTTTGTAAGTTCCGTCATTTCTTAATTTAATCAAAGCTCTTTTGAAAGTGTCTACAAATCGTTCGGCCTGGCCATTGGATTGTAGGTGAAATGATGGTGATCTCACGTGTTTGATCGCGTTTTCTGCACAGTATTCCTGAAAAACAGTTGAAGTGAATTGTGTGCCGTTGTCACTGACAATTGTTTCAGGCAATCCAAATTGTGCAAAGATCCGCTGGAGTGCATTTATCGTGTTGGATGTGGTGCTGTTTGCCATCTCTATTATTTCTGGCCATTTTGAGAATGCATCTACTACTACGAGATACATTTTTCCATGGAGCGGTCCAGCATAATCGATGTGAATTCGACTCCAGGGTTTGGTTTCTTTTGGCCATGAACATAAAGTGTGTTTTATGGGTGATTTAGCTGCTTGTTGGCATGAAGAACAGCTGCGTGTCCAGTTTTCTATGTCTTTATCAATGCCGCTCCAATAAACGTGTTCTCGGGCAATTATCTTCATTCGAGTAATACCCGGGTGGCCTTTGTGAAGCATTTGAAGTACTCGTTTTTGCAAAACCTGAGGGATAATTATTCGAGAACCAAAGAATAAACAGTCTTCATGTATTGTTATTTCTTTTTTTAAGAGTTCGAGTTTGCTGGTTTTCAGTGCTTTGTTTTCGTTCCACCTTCCTGTTTTGACATATTGGAGATGGGGATTTAACTCACTGTCTGTTTTTGTTGCGTCACAGATTTCTTTATTTGAGACTGGAAGTTGTTTGACGGCATTGATATACAAGGAGTTTATATCTTGATTGATAGTTGCTATCAATGTGTCTTCTTCTGATGTTTTATGTGGACCTATAAGGCGCGAAAGTGTGTCAGCTTGTCCAAAGGACGTGGTTCTGCAGTATTCAATTTTGAAATCATAAGCAAGCAGTGTTAGAGCCCAGCGTTGGAGTCTGTTTGCTGTATATGATGGTATGCCTTTTTTATTGCCAAAAATAGCAAGCAGAGGTTGATGGTCGGTTAATAGAGTAAAATGGCGTCCATAAATATAACGGTGAAACTTTCTGACCGCGAAAACTAGTGCTAGACCTTCTTTTTCTATTTGCCCATATTTCTTTTCTGCTGGAGTGAGAGCTCTACTAGCGTGTGCAATTGCCTTTTTTGTTCCATCACTATATCTGTGCGATATCACTGCTCCAATGCCGTATTCTGATGCGTCGGCTGCAACTACAATTGGTTGGTTGGGGTTGTAATGGGTTAACAGAAGGTCGAATAATAAATTTTTTTTAGTTTTGTCAAATGCCCATTGACAGCTTTCAGCCCACTGGAACACAGTGTCTTTTTTTAAAAGGGCGTCTAGTGGTGCTCTTAGATTTCTCATGCGTGGTACAAATGAGCTGTAATAGCTGATCAGTCCAAGAAAAGTACGGACCTGTCCAACATCTTTGGGTGGAGGCATATGAATTATTGCATCGATTTTTTTGGGGTCGGGACGACGGCCTGCAGCTGATATTACATTTCCCAAGTACGTGATTTCCGTCATTAACAAGTGGCATTTTTCAATTCTAATCCGGAAGCCATAATTTAAAATTCGGTCAAATAAAGCCTCTAAGTTCGTGTTGTGTTCTTCTAATGTCCGTCCCGTGACGATGACATCATCTAAATAGGCGGCAACGCCATCTAGACCAGTAATCATAGTGTCTATGATTTGTTGAAAAATACCTGGTGCTGATTTCACACCAAATGGTAAACGGTTATAACGAAACAAACCTTTATGAGTGTTGATTGTTAAAAGCTCTTTACATTTTTCCGTCACTTCTACTTGATGGTATGCTTCTGCAAAATCTATTTGGGAGAAAACTGTCCCTCCATTTAATTTTGTGAAAACGTCATCCATGGTAGGTAATGGGTGTCTATGGAGCATCAGTGAGTCATTTAAGCCCGTTGAAAAATCGGCACAAAGTCGGATGGAGCCGTTTGCTTTACGGACAGCAACTATGGGTGCTGCCCACTGAGAGTGATCCACGGGAGAGATTATTCCTTCTTTTAGTAACCGGTTAATTTCGCTATCCAATTGCTCTAAAGCGGCATGAGGAACAGGGCGTTTCTATCTAAATATGGGTTGGGCGCCAGGTTTAAGCTGTAAGGAAACTGAAACTTTTGTGCACAGTCCTAGTTCCTGTCGGAACACATCAGCGTATTTGTGTTTTAATTTGTTTGTAATGGCTGTGCGTTCCGCGTCTGTGTTGAAGCTCCGTATTTCCATGACAGAATAGTTTTCTAACAGCTCTTTAAAGTCAGGAAGTTGTTTTATCCATGGCATTCCCATGAGGTCGTTTGAATCTGTGACGTAAACAGTACCCCGACCATGGTACTTTTGACCTGACTTATTTGCAACGGTAAATTTTGTCTCAAACATTCCTTCGGTCTTCACGGGTTGACCATTTGCTGCGCTTAGATTTGCCGTCGCTGTGGTAAGATTGGGGCGACCGATGGCTATCCATGTTGGACGAGAGATGAGAGTCACTTCGGCTCCTGTATCTAACCGAAATTGAATCGGTCTATCGTTGATGATGACTTCAATGTACTGTTTGATTTCATTTCCGTTGTCTACTCGGTTAATGAATCGGTCTTGTCTAGAAGCACTCTTTTCTCTGTGTGTAAAAGAATTTTGTCTCCAGTTTGGATGATCCCGTGATACAAATTTTCGTGATTTGCGAAAATCTGGAGAACTCGTCGGTCTAACGTTAGGACACTCTCGTTTCCAATGTGGTCCGCCACAAATGGGACATGGTGTTTTTGGCTCTGCTTGATGTCGTGGTGACAATGGCTTTCGGTGAGGTGAGCTGTATCTGTTAATGGCCTGAATTTCTACATCCGGTCTTTCGATTGTTTTAGTATCATCCAGTGTAGTCTTAAGTCGTTCAGACTCTGCTATTAATTCAATGACTGTAATAGGTTTTTCGCTATTTTCGCTATCCAACATGCGTAACAGCCTGGAACGTATCTCGACATGTTCTTGTGCCTGAAGTCCTGCTACCTATTGGACACACTTATGTGTCTCGTCTGACATTCCTCGAAGCTCTGCTGCCTCCGCAGCAGCAATGATCTTATTTCCATAAATGTTAAAATCACTCCCTGATGTACAAATTATTCGACTAAAGTCAAACCTTCGTCGAAAGAGACTTTTCTTAGGGCCAAATAGTTGTTCAAGGGTTGTGATGGTTTCTTCCCAACCAATGTCGCTGGGAAGCCTTGGAGAAATTCTGGTAGAAAAAACTGCATAAGTGTGGTTGTCCAATAGAGTTCGAAGAAATTCAGTCCTTGACTCTTCTGGAAGATGTCTTTCGTGACCTTTGACAGTGTCTTCAAAACGTCTGAGCCATAGACTGAAAAATCGTCCTTCCTCTGGTTCGTAGGAAAACTTTTCCACTCTCTGACGTAGTCGATCAAAAAGTGTTTCTTTTGACTCTGTCTTTTTTCTTTTTGGGACTCTATAAATTCTAACAGTTTTCTCTGTGTCTCTGCATTTTCTTTCCTCAGTTCCTTTTCTTTCTCTGAATTTTCTTTCATTAGCTTTAGGAATCTTTCTTCGCTCTTTTCCATCTGCATCTTGTGTCTCTCTTCGCTTTTTTCCATCTGCGTCTGAAAAAGTTCAAATATCTTTTGAATATCTGCCATTTCGTGATTTTATTCCTATCCTTCGTCGCCAATTGTTGTGATGTTTATTTGTTCAGAAATCAGGTATCGATTTACAGAATGTAACTGGATTTAGAATAATAATAACTAGAAAGTAAAACATTAACTAATTTATATTTCTTGTAACCGGAACGTTATCTTTTGGGAAATAGGTTATCGATATTAATTTATATACACACACACACACACACACATATATATATATATATATATATATATATATATATATATATATATATATATATATATATATATATATATATATATATATATATATATATATATATATATATATATATATATATATATATATATATATATAAACACATACATATATATACATATATATAACACTTTTGGAGAAACATAAATGCTGGTGTCTTCATACATTGAACGAAATAAGTTGTCATCCGGATCAATACCAGAATCAAATAAAGAAGAATTATCTTCAAACCTCTCAAAACCAAAAAATTCTTCTTCTTTAACGACAGAATCCATTGGATGAAATCAAAAGTTTTCAACCTCCTCCAGACTTAGAACTCGGGTGGGCCTGTCAGACTCAGCCCGCCTAACAAAGACCGCACCATTCCAGGTCCAGATGGAAGCAATTCTCTTTTCTTTAAGAAGTTTTCTACCCTTTGAAAAGATGTCGGCATTTTTTTTGTTTGGTGTTCGTTTATATAAACTTTTTGCGCAGTATCCTGTTTTCGTAAATCCTATCTCTAACAAGCCTGTAGGCAAATGTAACCACAATTGGCCGAGATGCGTTCTTTGGACCCGGTACGCGAATACCAGCAGTGATGTCACGCTCTGAAATTTCGAGGTCCAACTTTTTCTGACAACATTCTATCACAGCCTTCACCGTATCTTGCCGTGAAGATGGCCTTTGACCTCCCCCATCCTTACTGGCAACAGAGGCTGCTTCTGCGTAAGATGACTCGGGAACACCGTGGAACACAAGATTGCCGCTCCTCATCTGGGTCTCCAATTGATCGACTTTGAGTTGTAGGGTACGATTCTCCTCTGTTAGGAATTTGTGTTTGTCGACAATAGGTTTGATTTCATTCTGAAGGGTCTTTGTTACCAGCTCCATCATTGATTCCTTCAACATCTCTCTGATGCTCAACTCCACATCAAGTAGTATCTTACCTTTAATTTTATCTAACAAAGACCGCACCATTCCAGGTCCAGATGGAAGCAATTCTCTTTTCTTTAAGAAGTTTTCTACCCTTTGAAAAGATGTCGGCATTTTTTTTGTTTGGTGTTCGTTTATATAAACTTTTTGCGCAGTATCCTGTTTTCGTAAATCCTATCTCTAACAAGCCTGTAGGCAAATGTAACCACAATTGGCCGAGATGCGTTCTTTGGACCCGGTACGCGAATACCAGCAGTGATGTCACGCTCTGAAATTTCGAGGTCCAACTTTTTCTGACAACATTCTATCACAGCCTTCACCGTATCTTGCCGTGAAGATGGCCTTTGACCTCCCCCATCCTTACTGGCAACAGAGGCTGCTTCTGCGTAAGATGACTCGGGAACACCGTGGAACACAAGATTGCCGCTCCTCATCTGGGTCTCCAATTGATCGACTTTGAGTTGTAGGGTACGATTCTCCTCTGTTAGGAATTTGTGTTTGTCGACAATAGGTTTGATTTCATTCTGAAGGGTCTTTGTTACCAGCTCCATCATTGATTCCTTCAACATCTCTCTGATGCTCAACTCCACATCAAGTAGTATCTTACCTTTAATTTTATCTGCCAATGACTCGATGGTTTTATTTTCTGTCAACAAATCCATGATTTCCTCATGCTTTGGCGGCTTGCGAGACACTATCTGAGCTAATTCGACTCGAAAGAGTGACTCACAACAACAATACTGAATTTGTGTTCTTCACTAATATCGCCAATTCGACTCGAAGGAGTGGCTCACAACAACATTATTGAATTTGTATTTTTTACTGTGTTAAATGACGTTATTCAGAAGCATGAGTTGTTTATTTTTGATGTTAGATAAAAAATGCGATGATAGTTACGCAATAGAAGCCTAGGAAGTTTTATGTTCATAAAAAGTGAAATAATGCACCGATTTTTTTTCTAAATTGATAAAAACCTTTCCTTAATGAGAACTGTGCTGTGTCAAAATTTCGTAGCAATTGGTGCAACCGTTCTTGAGTTTAGCGCTTATTTTCATCTACTTAGAGATAAACAGCATTAAGTGGTCCCGATGGTTACGCAATAAAATCTTAAGTGGTTTTTTACTCATAAAAAAAAATTATGTGCCAATTAAAAAAAATCTTTTTCTTAATGAGCAATATGTTGTCACATTTCATAGCAATTGGTGCAGCCGTTCTTGGGTTTAGCGCTTAGCAACAAATTTAGCGACTTATTTTTATTTATATAGATACACGGAACATTTTCTGCTTCAATAAAATATTTGTGTTCAACAAAACTTTTTATTGATATCACAATTTTGCTTTCAACAAAGAATAACTGGTTAAACATAAAACACGAAATTTAAAATTTTTTAAGATAACTTTCACCGATAGACGAGAAACCACAAAATACGACCTCAATAAAATAAATCGAACTTATAATGAAAATTTAGTGACATCGAACGACCAAGAAGCATACGAGGAGTCAATAAAACGTATTTGTTGGTGTTTATTGGTTCAAGTTGATATGTTGAACAGATGTGAATTCACTGTCGTTTACTGATGGAGGAGTCCTTTCTCTGGGGGGAGTAAATCTAACCTGCTAAATATTTGATGTTACAATTACAACTTATTTAATAAAGGAAAAAATTTATAAGGTAGGTATACTTGAGGCAGCCCAGTTTTTTTTGGAGTTTCTTCGCCCATTTTCATCCAAATCTCTCTGAGGTTTTTTGTTTTTGAGGCAGGTATCATTTCTGGTTGGTAATCTTCTTCTCTGTAGACGTCTGTTCGTACGTTAGGCGTATTTTCATAAATACCGGCATCCTTCGCTCTCTCTTTTTCTAATAGTTTACTAAAAATTAATTCAAAAATGTTAAAACACTAAACAATTTTTAGCTACAACGTAAAAAGTACTGCTTTAATATGTATACAATCATTTTTAACTTTTTCAACGTTTCAATGAAAATAATTTACCTAGAAACGTCCTAAATTGTTGTATTTAATTAAAAATTGTTTTGAAATGCCAGATTCTACCGGTAGAAAAACTGTGAGTGGGACGATAGAACAAATATTATTCTATTAGATTTTTTAAAATTGTATACAATGAATAACGGAAGTGAGTCCGAATATAAAGCCAAGGGTGGTGGAATATCGGTAAAGCGTCGCTTGTAGACTAGGTCGGCAGTTCGAATCTCGCCGGCATCACCAGCAGCCGTTGGAATCTAGGTGAGCGCATGGAAAACGACTGCCTCTTGTTAAAAAAAATGAGTAAAATAAATTACAATGAAATACTTCAACGCTACAAATTAATTTTTTAAGATAGATAACTTACAGTAAAATAAAGCAAAACCAAAATTTAGTAAAAACCTGGGTTCGTGAAAATATGATTTATCTGGCATGGCCAAATCTGCTCCCTGAACGTCATTCCTGACCCATTTCCCTACAAGATTTGCAGTAATTCCCTGGTGCTGTTGACGAATATCTGAAAGAATTTGATCGGAATCAACGTTGCACCTGATCACTTCTGGTCCTAGTGTTGCTGGTTGGTTCTCGTGCACTCCCGGACCCTCGGCAAGTTCAAGAGTAGGAGCATCTTTTCGAATTTTTGGATTCCAAAAATCAGTGTCGTGAAATCGTTGAGACATTGTTTTCGTAACACCTTCATTTGCTAAAACTTCTTGGACAACCTCATCGCATTTGATCACACCATCTTTAAGTTGACCAGGCTGGTTTTCAAATACACCAGCTTCTTTTCCGCTAGCTAATTCTTTCTCGATATCAAACTTGTTTTTTCGTTGAAAAGAATCGTCTATTGATGACCATCTAATGATATTTTTAGTAAGAAAATTAATTTGATTAAACTAAAATGGTTTAAAAAAAAAACTAACCTATTCACTAAAGTTTTAGCTTTTCCTGTTTCTATTGCTGCTATTTCTTCTCTTGTCGTGTCTTCTTCTCTAACAACACCTTCCAGTCTTATCGGTTCATTCTCTAATACTTTTACTTCAATTCCAGGAGCTGGAATATCTATAGGACGGTCTCTGGCATATATTTCTTTATCCTTATAATTGACCCAATAGCTTTTCATGTCATTCGTCATTCCACTTCTCAGTCCTTCGTCAGCCACGTGGTCTTCTTCTCTCAAAACATCAGTTCGTGTTTTTGGTTCATTTTCATAAATTCCTGAATTTTTTTTGAAAACAAAGTTATATATTTTGCTTAAATTGTTCTTTAAAAGAATTTCAAATTTGTAATTTACTTTGTTCATCTTCCCTTTCAACTAGCTTGATAGGTCTTTCATCTTTTACAAAATCTTCCTTCATGTTAGCCCACTGATGTCTCAAGAGAGCTGCGTTACCTTCATTTGGAAGGCCGTTTGTAAATTCAAATTGATCTGTTTCGCGTATCACATCGTTACGCTGAATGGGTTCGTTCTCCAAGATCTCAAAAAATTAGAAGCCCAACTAAAATTTTTGTCAAAAACTGTTTGAAATATTTTAAGATTAAAACCTCAACTACAAATAAATAACATTTAACCATAGATTCAAAAAAACTGTTTGAGTTCAGCAAGTAATTCTAATATTCACTACCTTTCCTTCATCTTCGGCAACTTGCACCGCTCTTCTTTTGATGACAAATTCTGATTTACTTTTTTCTACCCAGTCATCGAGTTTATTTTTTGTAGAACCACACATGAGTTGTTCTTCTTCTGCATTTACTGCCTCGTCGGATCTGATTACTCCTTCCAAACGTATTGGCGTGTTTTCATAAACCTTTTGAATACAAATAGATGTTTGAATTTAATCTCAAATAACGGTAATCATGTAATTGCGGTCTTTTAATAAACTTTGGTAACTAAATTAATATCGATAAAATGATTGTCAAATCGCAAATTGAAATTCAGTATTGTTACTATTCGTGATTAATTATTGAAGATCTTATTGATTGATGAAACATTTGTCTATCACAGAGGTGGACATGAGGTAGGTTGACCTGTGGGTTGGATCGTGTTGGATGGAGTTGAGTTGGGTTGAGTTTGGTTGGGCTTAATTTTTTTTAAACATGCTTGGGATGGGTTGAATTAACATTTTAACCTTTTTGAATCTTTTATATTAACTTCACATTGTTTGCTTGCTTGAGCAGTGCGTTGGGACCCTTTGATGCTCAGATAAACCTACATTCCGTCATCCAATCGAGCTAAAATTTAGTATATAATATTGTTGTCAATGACAATGAATTCCATTAATTTTTCAAATTGATTAAAAAAATTTAATTGAGATATAAAATACAATTAATTAAAAATAAAAAAAATCAAATTTAATTCAGAAAAATAAAACTATCAATTTAAGGTTCATTCAACAAAATAATAATTAATTTTCTAAAATAAAGATTTACTAGCGGGGGTGCCCGGCGTTGCCCGAGATTTTTAGAGGTTTTTCTAATGTTTGTCTCTCTCGCTCAGGTTTCCTTCCCCGCTTGCTTTCCCGGCCGCTTTCCCGTTCCCAGCCGCTTTCCCGGTTCCGGTCACTTTTCCGCTCCGGTTTGCCCTCCCGTTCCCGGTCGCTTTTCCGTTCCCAGTCGCTTTCCCGTTTCCGGACGCTTTTCCCGTTCCCGCTTGCTCTCCCGTTCCCGCTTGCTCTCCTGTTCCCGTTCTCGCTCATTTTTACCAATGCTTTTATTAACTCGTCGTCTCTGTTTCTCTGTCTGTCTGTTTCTCTGTCTATTTCAAATCTTGCAATCAATTTTTGAGTCACTTCCTGATGATAGATTTTTTTCAAATTTTGCATACATGCTCAAAATAGAAGACAATGCAATATTCAATTATTAGTTTTACAATAAGTCAATTAATTTAGTTAATTTTAATTAATTTCGATATTTCGATATAATTAAGATATTTCGACTTTAATATAAAATAAAAGAGTAATATAAGAAAAAATTGATTGCAAAATTTGTGTTTTAATTACATATAAGAGCATTAGTTTTAAAAATTCGTTTTTAATTTACTTGTTTTCTTTTTAATTCTTTCCTAACTTCTTTTAGCCCTTCAAAACGTTAAATAGATTTGCTAAAATTGGCTAAAACTTGCTTGAAGCCTTCAAACGTTGTTATGTAAACTAAATATGAATTCTATTACGCAATTACGAATTACCGCAACTATTAAAAATAAATAACCAAGATTCAGTAAATAACGTACTCGGTTGAATTTCAGTTGTAAATATGTATTTATATAAAATTATGAATTAAATCAAAAAAATGTCTAAATTTTTTGTTAACATTTAATTCATATAATGATAAAATAAATCGTCACCCAACAAACGAAACTATTCGGCTTAATAAATAACCAAGATTCAGTAAATAACGTATTCGGTTAAATTTTAATTGTAATTATTATTAATAAATAAAATAACAAAAAATTTCTATATTTTTGTTAAAATTTATTTAATTAATAAGTCCGCGGTCTGCATTTTACCCACCCCGACGCGTTTCAATACTAACAGATTACGCATTGTATATTCTTCGAAATAAGGCGATCCAGGCCGAATTTTTCAAAACCATTTCTTTGTGAGCACCTAAAACTCAAGAGAAAGATATGTCCTAAATTTCATTACAATCCGTTCAGTGGTTTTTGCGATTTCGTGATGAGTCAGTCAGTCAGTCAGTCAGTCAGTCCGTCAGTCAGTCAGTGGTATTTGAGTTATATATATATAAATAATAAAAACTGTGTTCTTCCATGTTGATTCGAATGTTTCTTATATTTTCCATTCTCACATACTTCATATATCAATTACTAGAAAAAATGTTCAATGTTTTTTTTATTTGATAGACTGATCATCGTCAAAAAGTTATTTGCAGAAATTTAGAAGCTGCCGAATTACACAATATAACAAAATTGTGAAAAACGAAGTTTTTAGGGATTACTTTTATTTCAAGTTTTTAATTTTTAACCTAAAAATTTTAACTGTTGTTTTAAAATTGGTGTGTTTTGTGTTGCTGTTTTGTTGTTGTGGGCATTAGTGTCTTTAGTCTGTTGTTTCTTGCTTTTTCGCTGTTGTTGATGTATATCAATTAATTAATCAATGAAATTAAACTTATATAGTAGTTGGACGGCGTATTGTGGTGCTTTACAATTGTAAAAACTAATTATATTTAAAAGAAAGTTTGTCTGTGAACTTTTGTCGTAGAACCAATTCAAACCGCGTCTCGTGATAGCAGTGGGTTGGGTCGGGTTAGAAATTTAACTTTTCAGGTGTCTTGAGTTGAGTAAGTGATGGTTGGGATGGGTCACCAAAAATGAACCAATGTCCAACTCTGGTCTATCAGTCACCAGAGTGTTCAATGCAATAACTAATGCATTCTTCATTTCTCCTCTAAAGCGACTTAAGTCAAACAGGCGTTTTTTCTACCTGTAAACATAGGTATCTATGAAAATATTTCTACCTTCGTTGCTTTATTGACGTTGTAGTTTAAATGTTTTACAAATTGTTTATTTCTTTACAATCAAAATTTGACGTATTCCAGTTTTTATTTTAGTTAAGCAAAGACTCTCACCGCAACTCTCAAGTTATGCAAAATTTTGCTGTAATGAAAGATTTTTTCATGGCGACTGTAAGATGAAGATGATTCATCTTACGTATTTTCATAGTATTTGTTTATTTTATTCTATTATGTGTGCATTTTATTATGATTGGATGTCGAAACAATAAGTCATATATATATATGTATGTATGTATGTATATATATATATATATATATATATATATATATGTATATATATGTATTTTATATATATGTATGTGTGTACGTGTGTGCGTGTTTATTATTTTTTTATCTAGAAATTTATATATATATATATATATATATATATATCTTTTTCCGGATTTTTATTGGTAAGAATGTAAATATTATTTTGTGCATGAGTTTTGAGAATTTAGACAGTGTGTTTTAAAGTTGAGTGTTCGAGAAGAAAATAAAAGTTTAAAGAGACGTGCTGCAGAGAGAAATTGGAATTAACAAAAGATTTGTTAGAACCGTGCGAAATTCTACAAAGTGAGAAAATTCAGTTTTATTTGAGTCCAGTTAAAAGATTATATTCAAGGAAGAATAATTAAGTTAAAATAAATTCGAGAAATATTGTGTTAAAAATAACTTCGACTTTAACGTTACGAATCGCTAGAAAGCATATTCCTCTACGTTTACATTGGTGACCCCGACGTATTTACGCATTTTCATCCGTAAATATATTTTTCTGAAGTTATTTGATCACAAGTGACCGAATTTTTTTTGATTTGGTAAAGATGTCCACTGATGCTGAATATATAGCAAACGGAGAGAAGCTTGGCTTTTCTGGTGGGGCGCTGCTGAAGTATGTCGAAGACTGTCGAGAGCGGGCCGAGCGACAAAAAGAGCGGGAGGAAAAAAAGGCTCAGCAAGAGCGGGAACGGGAACGTGAACACGAATGAAGAAGACTCAAGAAGCTAAAGAAGAACGAGAACTTCAACTTCTACGTGAGCGCGAACAACGCCAGCATGAATTGGAACTGAAAAAGTTGGAATTGGAGGGCCAAAAAAATAGAGCCAAAACCGTCGGCGGAGGCTACTAAGATTCCTTATCCAAAGTTTTCTGAAGGTGATGACATCGACGCATTTTTGCTGAGATTTGAGTCATTGGCAAAAGCCAATGGTCACCCTCAGAAAGATTGGGGAATGCTTCTAGGGTCGTTGCTTAGTGCGAAGACTTTGGAAGTGTTTGGCCAACTTAGCGATAGTCAGATGCAGGACTACAGAACGGCAAAGGAGGCACTCCTTCGTCGTTTTGGGAAGTCAGCGGAAGACTATCGCATAATGTTTCGAGAGTCAAAACCTGAACCGGAGGAGACCTGGGAACATTATCTAGTGCGGCTAGATAGCCACCTCAGGCGCTGGGTGGATCTCACGGGCAAACAAAACCTGTTGTTTTTGTTTCTGAAAGAGCAGTTTTTCGGAAAGTGCCCGGCGGGAATGGTTGAGTACTTGTTGGAGAAAGAGAGCAAAGATGTCAATGAGCTGTGCCTTTAGGTAAACAAGTACAGCCAAGCCCACCCAGAGAAGAGGTTGGCAAAATTGGACAGCAATAGCAGGATGGGTTGGAACCGGGCCTCGCTGCTACAACTGTCATCAAACGGGGCACTTGGCAAGAGAGTGTCGGCAAAGTAGCCCTAGAAATCCAGTATTTTGCCAAACACTGAAAGAGACGACTACGTCAGCACCATGCAAGGATTCCGGCGTTGTGAATGCATGCGCTGCCATGGTGATAGAAGGAAAATTGGATGAGGTGGAATTGAAGTGTGGATGCGTTTTGCCTGTCATTGCGGATGCCTGTCATCACACAGATGGGAAACTCCAGTTTACAAACGGCTTTGTGAATGGAAGTCCAGTGAAAGTCTTGAGGGACACGGGGTGTACCTCTATTATTGTGAAAGAAGCACTGGTCGCTCCACAACAAATGACAAGTAGATTAAGGCGTTGTGTTTTGATTGATGGCACCATTCGGATGTCACCCACGGCAATGATTAAAGTTGAAACGAATTTTTTTAATGGAGTCATTGAAGCCGTATGTATGAAAAACCTTATATGCGACCTAATCATGGGTAACATCAGAAACCTAAGCAGTAGAGAAGAGATTACGGCAGCCGTGATTACACGCCAACAAGCAAAAGAAGAGAAGAAAGATGGTCTATTACTAAAAACACCGGTGATTAATAATTTCTTATCAGCACAGGATTTTGAAAAACACCAAAAAGAAGACTCTACTTTACAAAAATGTTGGTCACAAGTCCAGGAAGATTTAAAGGACGATCAGAGGAATTGTTTTGCAGTTAAAAACAACTTCTTATATAGACGATTTAAAAAAGATCCAAATAGGATTGTGAACCAATTGGTCCTACCTGAAACAACCATCGAACAAGCCCTACAACTGGCCCATGATAGTTCAATGGGAGGTCATCTTGGCATTGAAAAAACAAAAGATAGACTATTACAGATTTTCTGGTTCCCTAATTTGGGAGCACGAGTTACGCGATATTGCAAATCCTGGGAAGTTTGTCAAAAAACGATTGATAAAGGGAGGATAAGACCGGTGCCCTTGGGAAGGATGCCAATTATCCAGAATCCTTTTCAACGGGTGGCAGTAGATCTTATCGGAGAAATCATTCCACCATCAAAAAGAGGTCATAAGTGGATATTAACTTGCATAGACTATGCCACTAGATATCCAGAAGCCATAGCTTTAAAAAATATCAGAGCTGAAACGGTCGCGGAAGCACTGGTGACAATCTTTTCAAGACTGGGGATTCCAAATGAGATTCTTAGTGACCAAGGGACACAGTTTATGTCGAATATATTACGAGAGACCAGTCGGTTGTTGTCAATCAGACAGTTGACTACAACGCCATATCATCCTATGTGCAACGGACTTATTGAAAAGTTCAACGGCACTCTTAAAAAATGCTAAAAAGAGTGTGTGCGGAGCAGCCTCAAGAATGGGACAGATTCATCGACCCGTTGCTTTTTGCGTACAGATCTACAAAACAGGATAGCCTTCAATTTGCCCCTTTTGAACTACTGTATGGGAGGAGTATCCGAGGTCCACTAAATATTATGCGGGAACTCTTAACAAATTCAGAAGATACGACGGAGGTTAAAGCCACTTACCAGTACGTTTTAGATTTAAAAAATCGTCTAGAAGAAACTTGCCGTATTGCCCATTTCGAACTTGAAAAAGCTCGAGAGTGTCAAAAAGTCCAATATGACCGTTTTACCAAAAAGCGATCTTTAAAACCGGGACAACAAGTGTTGATTTTAAAACCATCCTCAAATAATAAGTTATTAATGCAGTGGCACGGTCCGTTTGAAGTTCTAGACAAATTGAATGAAGTAGACTATCGTATTGATCTAAAAGGAAAAAAAAGTATACCACATAAATATGCTGAAGGACTTTGTGGTGCGTAATTCTGACCAACAAAAAAGAAATAATAAGGAAAGATTGGACAGTTCAACAATAGGTGGGGCAATGTTGTTGGAGGAGCAATCAGAACCAGAAGAAGGAGTTGACATAGAACTACTTGAAGTCCAAAACAAAGAAGAGTTGGAGGATATTCTTATTGATTCAAAATTAGACCCAAATCAAAAGCGCGAGTTGCAACAACTTCTGCATAGCTTCAAAAATATTTTTTCGACTGTGCCAAGTGTCACCCATCTAGGAGAACACGAGATGCATCTGACCTCTTCGGACCCTATTCGTCAAAAACCTTATCCTCTGCCGTTTGCTCTAAGAGAGAAATTGGATGAGGAAATTGACGATATGCTTAAGAACGGGATAATAGAAGCATCCAATTCTCCATTCGTGGCACCAGTGGTCATGGTTAAAAAGAATGACGGTAGAACAAGAATCTGCTGCGACTATCGCAAAATTAATAAAGTGACAATTTTGGATGCAGTCCCGCAAGAAAATACGGAAGATATTCTGGTCCAACTAACCGGCTGCAAATATTTTTCAAAATTTGATTTGACAAAAGGCTATTGGCAGGTTCCGATGAGGCACGAAGATAAAAAGTACACGACTTTCGCAACTCATCGTGGTTTATATCAGTTTAATGTGATGCCTTTTGGATTGGTGAATGCTCCTGCTACATTTTGCAAAATAATGCGGAAGTTGTTAGAAGGGTGTCCCAATATCCATAACTACCTTGACGACGTGTTGATTCATACAGATTCTTGGGAAGCACATTTGGAAGCACTGAGGTTATTTTTTACGAAGGTGAAAGAAGGTAACTTGAAGGTTAAACCTTCAAAGTGTCACATTGGTTACCAAGAAATAGAATTTTTGGGACATAAAATCAGTGGCCGGGGCATAGAACCTTCGGAAAAACTTATCGAAAAAATGGTAAAATCTCCGATACCAGCAACAAAAAAACAGGTACGATCTTTTCTGGGTTTAATTGGCTATTATAGAAAATTCATCCCACAATTTGCCGAAGTTGCTTTCCCTTCAACGGAATTGGTAAAAAAAGGTTTGCCAAATAAAGTGATATGGGGAAATGCACAGCAGGCTGCTTTTGACAGACTGAAACATCATGTCTTAAGCAAACCAATACTTAGGATACCAGAATTGTCCAACGAATTCATCTTGCAAACGGATGCTTCTGATACAGGCATAGGAGCAGTGTTGTTCCAAAGGTGGAGTGATGGCAAATATCCGACGATGTTCCTCAGTCGGCAGTTGCTACCCAGAGAAAGACGCTATGCAACAATTGAAAAAGAATGCTTAGCAATTGTGTGGGCAATTCAAAAATGCCGCAAATACCTGTACGGTAGACCCTTTACTCTAGAGACTGATCATGAGCCTCTCAAATATCTTAACTCTTCGACGTACAGAAATGATCGCATTATGCGATGGGCATTAGCTCTTCAACCATATAGAATCAAAGTGACTTATATTAAAGAACAAGAAAATATTGGAGCTGATTTTCTGAGCAGGCAAGAATCCACCAAAGATAATACAAAAAACACTTATTGTTTTCTTCGGAAGAGGGGGGATATGTAAGATGAAGATGATTCATCTTACGTATTTTCATAGTATTTGTTTATTTTATTTTATTATGTGTGCATTTTATTATGATTGGATGTCGAAACAATAAGTCATATATATATATGTATGTATGTATGTATATATATATATATATATGTATATATATGTATTTTATATATATATGTATGTGTGTACGTGTGTGCGTGTTTATTATTTTTTATCTAGAAATTTATATATATATATATATATATATATATATATATATATATATATATATATATATATATATATATATATATATATATATATATATATATATATATATATATATATATATATATATATATATATATATATATATATATATATATATATCTTTTTCCGGATTTTTATTGGTAAGAATGTAAATATTATTTTGTGCATGAATTTTGAGAATTTAGACAGTGTGTTTAAAGTTGAGTGTTCGAGAAGAAAATAAAAGTTTAAAGAGACGTGCTGCAGAGAGAAATTGGAATTAACAAAAGATTTTTTAGAACCGTGCGAAATTCTACAAAGTGAGAAAATTCAGTTTTATTTGAGTCCAGTTAAAAGATTATATTCAAGGAAGAATAATTAAGTTAAAATAAATTCGAGAAATATTGTGTTAAAAATAACTTCGACTTTAACGTTACGAATCGCTAGAAAGCATATTCCTCTACGTTTACAGCGACCTTTAACAGAAACTTTATCTTTCGAACTTTTACCTTTAGTTATGATACTTAAGTAATTATAGTTGTAATCAAAAAGTTAAAAATCTAGTCAATTGTCTTTAGACGTTATGACAAGCAGTTTTTATGCAAATTGCATATAACAAGTTGGACCTTTGATTTCGTACACTCCATGTTTTTAAAGTGTAGGTAATGTGAGCGCAGTGAAATCTAATTAAGACAATGTTTACCAATATCATTCAATATGCATTGAACCAAGATATTTTCTTTTAGTATTATTTCATGACCTCATTTTGTTTACTTTTTTAGACAGGTCGAAGATCTTCGTTTAGTTTTCAAACGTTTTTTACCTTAAAATTTTGATATAATTCGTTTTGCATAAATTAAAAAGTTCTGTCAGTGTTGCATCTTGTAATATACACGGCTACACATGCATGCAGATAGCAAACAGTGTACACACCGTCTACAATCTAACGTACACTTGAGGCAGATTCTAGAAACAAACTAAAATACTTCAAATTAAATTAATGTTTTTAAATCTAAACGGTAAACTTAGTTTATTAAAATTCTATTTACGTTAAATTTTTTTCGAAATGATCATCATGACAAGGAATTTAAACATTCGTTAAAAACAAAAATATTTTTAGCTCTTCGCGATGTTCACCAAAACGTTACAAGTCTGTAATTTCTCATGTTTTGGAGAATAAAAAATTAAAGTATAAATCAAAATAAAGAAAAGACTGAAATAGTCTAAGAATTTCTGCTGAAGTTATGTAGATTTTTAGTGGTTATTTATCGAAGTGGCATTTTTAAAGAATCCTTGGCCTTCCGGTTTTTTTACTTAGCCTATTATTTGGCCTATCTACTTTTCTTAAGACTGGAAAATTAATTTTCACAAATAATTAAACAGATTAATATCTTTGATTTGGTGAAATTTTCATGAAGTACAACAAATGAAATTTTCACAACGATAAATAATTTTTCTATTTAACTTTATTGTGTCATTTCTCTATGCAAACAAGCTTAAGTTTTTTTTTTTAAACTTTCCTTCACTGAAACTATATTACATACCGTGAAAAGTATTCGTGATGCTCAACGACGAACAATCATAAAAATGTTTTGTATAATTTAACAAGAATTTATTCAATTACTTGCTGTAATCTTAAAACTTTTCTGTTGTTATTTTATTTGATTATTGCAAAATTATGTTTGTCCCATTCACAAATGATTGTTTAAAAGTCTAGAACCGCTACTGGGTTATTGACGCACAATACTGAATTATTTTTAATCTAACGTTGACATTGCAAACAAACAAACAAACAAACAAACAAACAAACAAACAAACAAATGAGACTCACTCCAGAACCGGTAAGTGGTTGTTCCAAGCCCAGAATTGGAACGGTTTTGTGAACATCGTGAAGATCTAAAATATTACCACTTTCAAAAATATATCTCATGGCTTTAGCGGTCTCGGGGGCTTGGACTTTTTCTACCGCCATTTGTCTATTGACCGGTTCTTGTTGAGTTTTTAATTGTTGAGCTTTGTACGCTTCCCAGGCTGCCGGAGAAGATGAAGGCGATGGAGTGGTCAGCTCTCCATGTTGTTCTTCATTGCTGACGAAATCTAATCCAAACATTTTGAAGTGTGCTTGAATAGTAAAACAAAATCACGTTATATTTTTAGATTATTTCAAGATAACATTTTAATTCATTCTAAATTTTAAACGTACTTGAAAGTATTAAATATTTATTCTTTTACTCCAGCAAACGCTCAAACAGGATAAAATTAACTAAGCACGAGGTTCGGCCTAACGCCACGCATTCGTTTAGTGAAAATTCCTGCTGCTATTTGCAGCTACTTTTGCTCTGCTGAGCCTGGTTAGTGCGAGAGGCCCGCACAATCTCTGAGTGGTTCTTATAAATAGTTTTACTTGAAATTATCATTAATGTCAACTGTTCTACTTTAACTTTTATGCTAATTTTGTTTTTAAAAGCAAAAATGTATAACAAATACATATAAAGCACATTTTATCAGTTAAATATTTTTAATTTTTTTTCAGAACTAATAAAATTGGGGCGATGAATCACTACGGAAGATTCGATGCAGCGTTGTCGTAATAAGGAAAGCATTCTAACAATGCACCACATATATTAGTAATATTTTGAATGAAGTTATGCAAAATACTTATGCTTATCATTGCACCATATTTCTTCTCAAAATATCATTAACAAGACTCATGTCGTGACGTAAAGATTTTCTTCTTTACAATTTTCAGAGTAATTTGTCATTTGGAACAAAATTACAATATAGTGTGTAATTTGCCCATCTCTGTATGTTAACAAATTGTATATAATTAGAGAAGTATTTTTGTATTTTTATCTTATAAGTGCCGAAGAAAAGCTTAGTTTTTTCAAGTATTATTATTCTAAACTTTTTTTACTATAAAACATGACCGAAATTTTAGGATGAAAAATATGATCTTGGTTTTGAGTTCTTTTCATCAATTTAGTGATAGCATTAAAAACTGATTGCTGATTACAAAATAGAAATTTGGGTGGACCGGATGAAATAGGAGTGGAGATTTTACAAGACTAAGAATTTGACAGGAGTGTTAGAATATGTCACGAAAAGAGATGATATTAAAATAATAAAGTTTCGTGGAGAAAAACACATTGGTGACATGACGAACGTAAGTCAAGGAAGCGTCAAAATGGCAAACTGTTTTTGGAGAGGAAAGATCTAGTATTTCTTAAAACCTTTATATTAACTTTGCCATGTTTGCTTGTCTGCTTGCGTGGTTGCTTATTTAACACATACGTCTCACCTTCAACCTAGCTCAGTGGTTCTTAACCTTTTTACCCCGCGCCCCCTTCGGACAAACTCAATTGGACCGCACCCCCTAATTTTTGATATAAAAAACAATAAGTAAAATGTAAGTGATTTGCATCAAGTTTTTTATTTAATTTATTTTTTGTTGCTTCCCGCCAATTATGTTGGAAAATGAGGACCATCTTTAACAAGGCCATTCGCATTTCACCGGCCTCTAATCAAATTCTTTGCTTGGTTTCCACATTGACCAAAGCAGAAAAGCTAATCTCAAACATGTAAGCAGTAGCAAAAAGAATGATGAATGTCAGAGCACTTTTGGCCAAATCTGGTTTGCTATTTAAAAAAGAGTGTGAGGCTTTTTACTTTTAATAATTCAATAATGAACTAGGTAAGAGACAATAAGAATTAGTTTGTCAATAATTGACCAAAATCCTAGTTGAGGTAAACTTGCTGCGGCGTCACATCGATTTCTTTTCTGGTTAAGAACGTCAATCAATTCGGAATTGTTAGAATGCACTGCACTGAAATGCTCTTTTAGCTCGTTCTGTTTTAAATTGTCATTCGACAGTACTTTGTCGTTTGTTGTGTCGCCTTTGTCAGTGATAAAAGTAAAACCATACTGAACACAGTCTCCTCAATATTTCCGTTTTTACACGTTTTTCCGTTTTTTTATACGTTTTTTTCAGTTTTTAAATGCTAGTTGAAGTGATAACCAGGGACGGATCCGGGGGTTAGAAAATGCATTCCCCCAAAGTATCAATTAAAAGGTTTTGGGTAGAATACCTGGTTTTGAAAAATTACTGAAAAATATCTACGACTACTCCCGGTCTTTAGCATTTTTGGAAGGAAAAAGTGGAAGTTTTTCAATTTAAAAAAAATACCCTTTCTCCAATTTTGGAATTTGCATCCTCCACCAAGAATTCAATTTATAAATTGTAAAGTCCACAGCAACAAATAAGCCCACCAAATTTCAACTAGATTGGATAACGGGAATTTGTTTTTTTTTAGTGGTAAAGGGTCCCAACTTATGGTTCAAGCAAGCAAACACGGTAAAGGTAAAATAAAGAATTTAAAATAAAGATTGCCAAAATTAAAGTTTTTCAAAATTTTCAAATTATTCTCCGCAAAAATTAAAATTGTATAGATTATTTGTTTCAAATTTAAAAAAAATTATTTTTTAGACTTTCATTTTTTGCACCCCCCTAAGCTGGAACGGCACCCCCTTGGAGGGATGCACCCCACCGGTTAAGAACCCCTGACCTAGCTGATATTTGATGTATTGATATGTTGTCACTGACAATGCATTTTATTAAATTTTCAGATCAATTGGACACAATTTAAATAAAATGAAAATAAAGTTAATTAAAATGTAAAGGAATTACAAATTTTCGTCAAAAAATAAAACCATGAATTTCATATCAATTAAAAAAACAATAAATGTTTTAAATCAAGGATTCAAAATAAAATCTTTTGTTTTTCCGTAGTGATTTAAAAGTTTTTTTTTATAATTTCATTCTCAAACATTAACATATCAAGTATTTAGAAAGTTGTGGTCAGTAAAGATTCTTTACTAAAGAATAATTTGCATAAAATTAATAGCTGCCGAATTACAAAAATATAAAATATTTGTGAAAAAAAAGTTTTAACGGTTTACTTGTTTTAAATTATAGTTTATGGTTTTTTGAACAAATTGTTTTAATACAAAAAAAACCAGTTAATAACATAATGAAATAAATCAGTCAGACACTTAGTCAAAGAAAATTATGACAGACTTATTGGAATTAAGGTGAAAGCAACTAGAGTGCAGAAGTTAGTTGACATCATCAACTGATGCAGAGTTACTAACGAGAGCTCTACGACATGTCCAAATGACAATGACCATACCATAGATATATGAGCGTTATTAGCGTACATGTTGGACTAAAGTCAATTTGCTGCTTAGAAAAACATTGGTATAAAAATTGGTTTTGTCCAAAATTAAAAAAAATCATTTCTAAACTGCATTAATTCTATTTGTTTGGGAATTTCTCGAAAAGCATTCATAATATGCTAAGTATGGTACATACAATTTACTTATTTCTTTTATAAAAATTTTTATACAAATTTCAACGTGTTTGCCTGCTTGCTTGAGCCATGCACTGATCATTTTGTGGCGCTCAAAAACATACTTTCCGTCATCCACTCAAGCCAAAATTTGGTGTGTTGAGTTGCTGTCAATGACAATTAATTCTGTTTAATTTTTTGGTTGGCTGAACAAAATTTAAATAAAATGAAAAATACAATTGTATAATCAAATATAATTAAAAATAATTAAATTCAGGTTTTTTTAAATAACAATATATTTACTTGAAATAAAACCATCAATTGTTTTTTTGAAAAATATGACTTTCTTGTTAATTTTTTTTCATATTTTGTATGTTTATTTATCTGAAGAAAAACATTATGAAGGAAAATTGTCAAGAGATTACCCTGGAAGTTTCCTCCCCACGTGTGGCTAATCTGTGTTTTATTTGATTTTTATTAGAAAAAAATTATAAACTGAACGTGTTACGAAAATAAATACACTTTATATTTATATAAAAAACTTGTTTAATCTATTCATACAAAACAATGCTAATTAAATGTCTAAAAATGAAAAAAATTCCTTCCCTGACGCGAAAACACTTCAAACGTCTAAACTTAACTGTCAAGCGCAATGAAGTCACGTGAGATTTGACGGGAGGGGCGTGTGGCATTCAAGAAGTCTGGCAATGTCGCAATAGATAATGCTACAAAGATTCTATGAGCGTTGGTTATTGTCTCTCCCTGGTAAACTACCCGGATGGCTAGGACGGATGAATAACATTTAAATTACTTTAAATGTGGAAAATTGCTTTGACATACGTGCAAGGTTACGGAACGAATTAAAATCGTATGTCGAGGTTACAGTTATAATTGTATAGATAGAGAGAGAGAAAGATGAATGATTTAATCATACAGCTTTTATTGTAAGCTGTTTCGATAAATTTTATTTTGTAAAACAAAAATCTAAAAAAAATAATTTTAAGTAAGATTCCTACAAAAGTTTAAAAAAGTCTAAAACAAAGGATAGCATTTTTTCCAGCAACTAAAATCAACGCTCACATTCACATATTTTGAATCTTCATGTTGGTAAGAAATTTTCATTAAATCACCGAGACGTTCGTCTCCACATCGGCTTCTGAAATTATGTTCTAAATAACCTCATGCAGCCAAATATTTGTTCGTCAGGACACCCTGAGGAGCTTATTAAAACCGTTCGCAAGATGGCTCAAGTGTTTTTACACACTTTTACTTAATTTGACTTTTCTGTCTGTCTGTCTGTCTTTCTGTCTATCTGTCTATCTGTCTGTCTATCTGTCTATCTGTCTGTCGTCAAATTTTGCAGTCGATTTTAAACTAACTTCCCGATGAGCTAGAGATTTAAAAATTTAAACATATCTCCGAACCGATTAACAAAGCATTCTATCAAATTTTCGGATTGATTGGACAAAATTTAATTAAATAATTATTTGTGATAATTTCGTCGAACTATTTATTGTCTATGCTAATAGGCTCGTTGTTTATGTAACAGAATGTGGCCTACACAATCGATTATATAAAAGTGTGTGTTTCAAAAACTTTGTTTTTTGATTCACTTGTTGAATATCGTGAATAATTATCAAAGCTGGACCTCTCTCTAACGATTGTAAAAGAACTTTGCTTTACTTTATGACAGTTTCTCTCGTTTCGCCATGCTCGTCGCTCCCTGCAAGGCGGCGTCTTCGTTCTACTAGCAGGGACGATTTCGTCTCTGTCCGGTCTCGTCTCCAATTTGGAAACAGAGCTTTTGCCATCTCTGGCCCAACTTACTGGAACAGCTTGCCTGAACATATTCGCCAATCTAAAGACTCTACTCAATTTAAAACTAGATTAAAAACTTATCTCTTTAGTAAGTTCTTTGATTAGGAGATATTGTCGAACTGCGCGCTTTTGCGAAAGACTTGTTTTTTATAAGGGCGCGTTATAAATTTTACTTTGTATTGTATTGTATTGTATTGTATTGTAGTTGTGAGGAAATTAAGATTGCATAGATAACACTTGTAGGCTATAGTTCCACGAGAGCTATGATTTTATATTGGCACAACAAAAACTAGCTGAGTTTAGACTATTGTTGATAAACATTATTATTATCATTAATAATAGTAGTAATAATATTAATAATAATGATTTTTATTAATCGTCAAAATTGTAGAATAAAAAAAAAGATTTTTTTTCTAATCTTTTCATTAATCAACCGTAACAAATGAGCTATAAAAATAACATTTAAAACCCCAATTTATAGATTGCGAAGATAATGAGAAATTGCAGTTTTGATGGATTTTTTTGGTTCAAGAACAACATTTTGTCAGCCGAAGTTTTGATCTGACGTTCAAGCGAGAAATGGGAAGGTTGACAAATAATGGCGCACTGCTTTTGGAGACGTAGCTTTTATTATTCTGATTATAAATGGGGTCGCATTATACAAGCATTCCCTGCTTTGCTCTCACCTAGATACGCTAATGAATAGTTGTAAAAAGACCTGTTTTTTTCACAGGTGGGACATTCATTGCCTCTTACATTATCATGTTGGAAAGTATTTTTAAACCAGCTTCAGAACCAGTGAATATTAAGGATGTTTGAAGGATTTTGTGAAAACAAGTTTTCAGCAAACTGCAGAATTCGTTTCTGATAAAGCAAGTTTAATTGTTAACGAAAGATCATTTCACGTCAGTTTGATAATTCCGAAACGTTTGTCATCAAGTGGTGTTTGACATCAAGCTGGCAGAGCTGATCGGTTGAGTATCTGAGATAGAGCTCTTAATCTGCCTAAGAAAGAAAAAGCATGAGTATGGTTAGGAAGACTTCAAGGTTTTTAAATGTGGATGTGAGACAGATTTTTATAAGCTTTTTTTTTAAATAGGATGGAAGACACGTCTTGACGAGCACTGCATGACTTCGGATTTGTCTGGGTTGAGCTGCAACATTGTCAAATGCCGAGGATAGGTCAAGAGAGACAAAAAAAAAGTATACTGCAGTCAGCGGCTCTAATCAGATTTAAAAATGACATTGAGAAGTGTGGTTCTGATCAAATGGTTAGAGCGGCAAGCAAACTGGAAAGATGCGGATAGATATTTCAACTGAAAATGTTTGATAAATCGTGTTATTGTATAAAAATACAAAGGTGTTTTTTTCTATTTAAATTGAAAAATCAAAAAATTTAATTTGTCAAATAAATAACATTTAAAGTTAAAATTAAAAAATCTGCAATTATTATTTTTAACAAATGTATTAAAACATGTGAAACGTGAAAACGAGATATTTAAATTTACCGAGTAATACGACCTTAGAGACGGGGGGATGGGGAAAGATTCTTCTATGTTTCGTCCTCGTACGTTTTGTTTGCGTACTGTTCGCCATATACGATTTGTCTCCCATACCATTCGTCCCCCATACCATTCATCCCCATACCATTGATCCCCCATACCATTCGTCCCAGATACCATTCGTCCCAGATATCATTCGTCCCCCATACAATTCATCCCCCATACTATTCATCCCCCATACCATTCGTTCCCCATACCATTCATCCCTCATACCATTCGTCCTCTATACAATTTGTCTCCCATACCATTCGTCTCCTATACAATTCGTTCCGCATACCATTCATCCCCCATAACATTCGTCCACCATATTATTCGTCTCCCATACCAGTCGTCCCCATAACATTCGTCCCACATACAATTCGTCCCCCATACCATTCGTTCCCCATATCATTCGTACCTACGCCATTCGTCCCCCATACTATTCATTCCCATACCATTCGTTTCCCATACCATTTATCTCCCATACCATTCGTCCCCCATACCATTGTATTAGGAGAGGGCGAAGAACCAGCAGCGGTACCATGGCCAGTGAGGTTAATCCAAGGCGTGATTATTGCTAGCTGAAAAGGGGTTGATTTGCCAACCCTATCCAGTTATTGCACAGTAGCAGTTGGCGAGCTGGAGGTGGGGCTTAAGTCAGGCCATGTGCACACGAAAGCCCTGTTTAGTTCCGCTAAAAAATGAAAATGTCTCAAATCAATTTTTTCTCGTAGGTATTTTCATGTAGAAATATGACAACCATATGTTACAGTCGTCAACCGATAATTTTTCTAAAAATCTTCTCATGAATATTTCCAGGATTGGCGTTCTTACATAATACTTTTGAGCGGATTTTGCCAACACATTCTAAAATCTTTTCCTTTCATTAAATGTTTGTACTCGAGTATTTTCTTAAGTATAGCGATCACAATCTCCTCATTAAAAAGTATCTCATTATTTTAAAAAATTAAAAGTCTATTTATTACGGTTAAATTCATAATTTCGTGATTGTACTTAGGTTACATAGTTTGTTAGTTATTCTATTGTTGTTTGTATTTTTTTTACTCAAACATCAAGTTAGACATCTGAGTTTGTTTCTGCATTTATGCTGTGTTTTTTGTTTAAGTTCCATTAAACTTTCAAAAAGATAAATTTTTTTAATCTTTTTTGAAACTCTGCATCTGTTTAAAAAATTTACTAATAGCTCTTTTTTTAATTAAACTTTTTTAATAGCATATTATTTAATTGAGTATGCAAGAACAAACGTATGAAAGTTACACAACTATATATATATATATATATATATATATATATATATATATATATATATATATATATATATATATATATATATATATATATATATATATATATATATATATATATATATAATACTTGTAAGTAAATTCATTGACGTATATATAAAAGAATGAAAGATGAACATTGTTTGGTTTTCTGTTGCTTAAACAACTACCCATCCATTTTCCATTCATTTCATAACAAAAAAAGCTCAGCTTAATTTCTTTAAAACTTTATTGTGTGCTGCCGCATTTTTTCAACGTTTATTGCATGTTTGTATAGAAATAATTCTTGAAGAACATGCTTGAATGTTGAGTGATTTTTTAAAAACTGCCTGATTCTCTTTCATGGTCTTGTAATATCAAGGCAGCACCCTGATGTTTTTATTAGATGGACTTGATAAGATCTGAAGAGTTTCATATGTTTAGTCATTTTCTCACTTTTAGAGAACGTTACAAAAGCGCTGTGCTGCTTTTGAGAATCACATGAGTTAGTTGCTAGTGTTGGTGTGTTTAACATGTTAGTTATTTTAGACAAAACTTTTTTTTAAGAAATGTTTTGATCAATTGTGCTCCATTATTGACTGCACAAAGAAACGCCAGCTCAGTTTGAGAATTTATTACCTTTCAAAACACCTCCTGTGTATAAGCATCTATCCGTGCCTCATCACATGCTCTAATCATTCTTCAAAGGTGTTTTTCAGCTTGCCAGAGAAGATGTTATATAATTTAATTTACCTCGTGTGGCAGAGATGTGGTAATTAAAAGTAAATAGTTTTCAATTTGGCTAAAACATGTTTTTTTAGTTTTTTACATTTGTTTTTGGATTAAACATTCTAGGTTAGTAAAAATTCTATTTTTGTCATTGACTTTGTATAAAAATTAAAGGAACAAAAAGAGTTACAAGGCCAAAGGTTGTTTACTATGAATTAAAAATAATTTTTAACACAAATGTTTTTGCTGAATGCATCTAACATATGAGGTGCAAATTTTGACTTATGCGCGTTTTATAGCTATGCCTATACAAAAATAGATTTATCGTCTTTAATTTTTTAACCAAATTTTATCAGGTAGATATATTATAAACGTTGTTGTCTATAACACAGGTTTTTTAAAGTTATATAATAAGCTGTGTTAATTAGATAATTACATATGATTGCTTGTTTGTTAGGATAATTGAGGTTTGAATTAAGCAGGTGCTGCTTAAGTTTGTTAAATACTGTGCCTCTCATTTTTTGAAATATTTTGAACTTGCTAAAGTAAGTTTAGCAGTGCTAAAAATTAAATAAAAATTAAACATTTTTAACTTTGTAGGTTTATTTATTCTTGACTGAATTGATATGTAAACACAATGAATTGTTTAAATACATTTATCTTTGGATCTGCATTTCTAGTTTCATCAACATGTCTATCACTTTCATGTAAGTTTTTTTTAATATTAAATGCCTTATTATCCCGTAATAGATTATTTTTTAAATCACTGCTCAAACGGTTTTCACGTTGTTCAATATCCACTGTTAGATTTCACATATTAAAGAAAACTCCGTATAATGATAATATGAATTTTTATGGGTTGTATTTAAAAAAAACAGCACCTCCATTATTGAACGAATATTCTGAAAGTAAAAAATACTTTATTCCCGATGAACCTGTTTCTTTGGCTTGTTCTAAAGAATACAGGACTGCCTGTTTGTTAGTTTAAAATTTTGTTCGGAAGTGTTTTTAATGCAAAATTAACATTAAAAATGTGAATATTTTGAAAATATTTTTACAGTTATAAGTGGTTAAAAAATGGTTTTGAGATTAATTTTTCACAAAACTCTCGATTGGTTCTCGATATCAATACGGGCACTTTGCAAATTGATTCACCAGTAGAAGATGATGAAGGACTCTATCAATGTTTCGTGGAAAGCAAATTTGGCATTTCATTTTCACCTAAAATTAAACTTCTAAAATCATGTTAGTTACGTACTTTTTCACATAAAATTTTTAATTTTAAACAAATTTTTGAAAATGTTTTAGTCCATCACAGCTTCAATCACACAGAAGTGGTTACTTACACCCCTAAGATTGGATTGCCTTTTGTTGTGCCCTGTCATGCTCCTGCTAGCCAGCCTGAAGCAAAATTATATTGGGCAATCGAAACTGATATGTTACCAGAAGAATTTGCAGATGGCAAAAGAATTGATTTTGATTTCAAAGGTAGCAAAACTGTTAATAAAAATAATTACAAAGACCTAGTTTTATTTTAAAATACTAAAAAAAAATCAACAAATTTTTTTTCTAGGTAATTTGATTATCGGCAATGTAGTGTTGGAAGATGGATTTAAAGCTAAATATCATTGTATAAGTTACAATGAGATGATGGGGTCTTATAATATTGACAATGGAAGATACTTGATGCCATTGATCTTTAATGCAAGTCAGTTTTCTTGTATATATGAGTTGGATATCCGGCGTTCTTTTTTCTTTCTCTCTTGCTCTTGTCCTTTCTTTCTTTCTATCATTTTGTTTTTTATCTTTATTTTGTTTCTCTTTTATATATTTAATATAAATATTAGATAAACTGTAAATACGTTAATTTATTTAGTCACTTAATTCGGTAAGCCATTTCAACATCTGAATTGTGATGGTAATTATATTCCATGGTCCCATGGTCTCGCGAAAAAATTATTGATCTAAGAATCTAAGACATGAAGTAAAAAGCAGATTTTTTTTAAATTAGACTAAAATTTGGTGTTCCAAAGCAAAGTGTATAAATTGTTTTAAAATGTTTTTTTTTTTAAAGAAACGTACATCTTCGCTGATTACTCCCCACCCTCCCCAGTCATCAGTTTTTTAGACAGGAAAATTGTAAATTCTTTAGAAAATTTTTAGTAGATGTAACTCAGAGTCAAGACCGTAGCCAGCTATGTAGTCAGAAGAGTCCAGGTCTGCCAGTTTTAGGCTTCCCCAATTATGTTCAGGCCCAGTGGCGGATTAACAATGGCGCAGGTGGCGCACCTGCGCTGGGGTTGGAGGCTTCAAAATATTACAATACAAAATTATGCAAGCGTAATATTCCAAAAACTACATTGCGGACGATGATTGCTAAATTTGTGAGTTCAAGTGTGTCACAACTATGTCTATTAGCGATCTTTGCAAGTTGCATTTAAAGCTGTTGTCGTTGCCGGTGGTCTAGAAGTGGGCGTGCTTGTGGTGGCTTGCAGTCAAAAGGGTATTGGCCGGCGGTCTCGATGGATGTGTGCTCATGCCTGTTTGTATGGTTGATTGTATGCTTGCGTGAATCACAGTTGTGGCTCGATTTGCAGCAATGCGCAAGTTAATTTGGACAAAAAATTCATTCAGTGTCCTTTCACTTCAAGGTTACTGGTTACGGCCCTGCTCCGACTACCCCCCCCCAGGGCCTCCAGTCATCAGCTTATTATAAACAGAAAAAGTGTAGTTTTTAGAAAATATGTGGGAACATTGCCTCTAACTACCCCCGTCTCCCAATCATCAGTTTTTTAGACGAGACAAATTTAGCATAATGATACAAAAATTTAACGTTTGGAGCCTTTCAACATGTTGCCATCCCAAGGTTTTTCTGGAATGACATCCCTGGTGTATTTAGTTATTTTCAATTTTATAAACTAGAATTTTACATAATTTGATATTTATACAATTTTAAGGTTTTGCTGGTTTATCTCCTCGGGTTATTTGGTCATCACCTACTAGTGATTTTGGAATCATCGGAAACAGCAAACTTCTGAAATGTATTTTCGGCGGAACGTATGTTTTGGTTTTATTTTATTAAATATGAGTTTGAGTTTGTTTATTCAGTTATCAATACATACATTCAAAATCACAAAAAAGACAAAACAAAAAAAAAACAATAAGAATTAAATAGTCATTATAATAGCATGTATGATTGATGAAGAGGTGCTGCATCAGGCCCCTCTGTGCTGACGAGTCATACTGCAATCAAAGTAGAGCGAGTAGATCTTTGAAGGCATTCACCGAACATGCGTCCACTGCTTCCTGCGTCAAGGAGTTCCAGCTGAGAGCTACTCGATTTGTGAAAAAAGTGTTTTTGCTCTTCACATCCTTTAATTCTTTGTGGTATAAAAAGGCAGTTGTGACCTCTCAAACAATAGGATCTGTTAGTTTGCCACGTGGGATGTTTTTGCAATACAAAAAAATCCACTACATCAATATGAGCCAGTATTTTGTATTGTTGGATCAAATCGCCTCTAACCCTACGTTTTTCAAACGTGGTAATTCCAATCTTCTGTAGTTTTTCTAAGTGTGGTAAATGTTTGATTGTTGTAATTATTTTTGTAACTCTGTGCTGGATTTTTTCGAGAGTATCAATGTCCCGGCTTAGATGAGGAGACTAAACTTGAACTGCATATTTGAGGTGTGGTCGAATGTAGGCCTGGTATAATGTTTTCCAAAGATGGAGACTACGACTTCGGAATAATTTTTTAAGTCTACCAAGAGTTCTATTAGCCAAGGCAGCCGCTGCATTCACTTGATGCCTTGCTTTGAGATCATCCGATACTAGAACAGCAAGATCTCGTTCGACTGTCGTTACTTTTACATTTTTCCTATTTCCATCTGGGTCTAACATAGAATAAATAAATTTTGATTTCTGATTGGTTCCTCTAACATGCATAACTTTGCATTTGTCAATGTTGAATGGCATCAACAATTTGTGTGACCACTGGACTGCCTCATCTATATCGTTTTGGAGTCTGATACAGTCTTCCACAGATTTGATAATCCCAATGATTTTACAATCATCTGCAAAAAGCTTGATGTGTTGAGATAATTTGTCAGGGAGGTCATTTATATAGAGCAAAAACAATAGAGGACCAAGTACTGAGCCTTGCGGTACCCCACTTGTAACCTTTTTCCATCCTGAAGTACAACTGTCGATCTGAACTCTCTGCTGACGATTGGTTAACCAAGATTCAATCAATTTGTAAAGTGAGCCCTGTATACCTACGCTCTCTGTTTGTTCAATAAACACCGATGTGGGACTTTGTCAAAAGCTTTCGCAAAATCTGTGTAGACAACATCCACAGAAACGCCAAGATGAACACTTTCTGTCAGAATGTCGCGGGCTTCCAGTAAGTTGCTTGCTCATCCTTTTTTTTATTACAAATCCGTGTTGACTTTTAGTTATTAGGTTATTTATGTAGAAAGACATGATTTGCTCGTGAATAAACTTTTCACATATTTTGCGAAGTACGGAAGTTAATGATACTGGCCTATAGTTTCCTGCCTTTATTTTGCTAGCTTTTTTAAAAATGGGCGTAACATTAGCTAGTTTCCTTAGGTCTGGTACCATGCCTGTGGTGATAGACATTCTAAAGATGAGAGTGATAGGAATTGCAAGATCAGCTGCGCTGTTTTTTAATATACGAGGATGAAATCCATCAACTCCCATAGCCTTGTTCGCCAAGAGTTCTGATGGTCTTTTTTCAACCTTTTCAAATGTGAAAACGCTCTCGTCAATATTGCATTCGGAATCTGTTCTCTGTTCAAAAAAAGGCAGTTGATTGCCTGATTCGGTAACAAAGACAGATTGGAAGTATTCGTTTAGTGTCTTGCATATTACTTCGTGGTCGACCGATGTGTTACCGTCAGCCGTTTCAATTGCTTTTATCTTCTCTTGAGTTTCATGTTTATTTCGAATGTGAGTATGAAGTAGATTTGGATTAAACTTTTATGAATAAACGAGACTTTCTTCGTAGTGAAGCCTATCAAGTCTAACTATTTTTGCCACGTTTTTACAAGCTTTTTTAATGATCAAGCTTAAGCTGGTCATGTGTGTGACGCCCGGCTGCTAGGAATTTTGACCAAAATTGTCTCTTCAGTTGAACCGCAGCTAACACTTCTGGAGTGACCCATGCCTCTGACTTTTTCTTAAAGGGCATTGTTGTTGTTGGGATAAATCTTTGTACTGCCTCATCGTAAATTTTAACCAAGGTGCTGTAGCACTCGTTAACTGAGCGATGTAAAAAAGAGGGTTATCCAGTCTTGTGGGCTAATAAAGTGTGAGAAAGCAGTAAAGTTAGCTCTACTCCATATACATCAGGGTTTGTTGTGCCTTTCGATTGTCGGGCAGCCAGCTACACTTATTGTTCCCATTATTAAACAATGTGATTGACCCATTGGCGTATAGTTTAGTGAATCGCCTTTTGTAAGCTCCATGAATTGATCTGGTTTGTTGGTGATAATAAGATCAAGTGTGCTTTTTGGTGCAACATCTCGTGAATGTCGGTAAGTATAAAATGTCACTACTTGTGTTAGATCGTTTTCTTCGAGGCATGACTGAAATCTGATATCCCCTGGGCGCTAGTCTATCACATGACCAGCTGTGGTTACTTTGCCACCAACATCAACCTCTTCGTACCATGTATGACTGAAGTTAAAATCACCATAAAGCAACATCGTTGCACAATTGAGTCCAATTAGTGAATTTTTTGCAATTTTTATAGCCTCAATGGTATTGGTTAAATATTCATCGTCATAATCAATAATCATATGGGCGGTAGATGCAGCCAAGTAAGATCGATTCCTTACCGTAACGAATTGTTCAATATTTTTCGAATTAAGCTCTGGTAAAGAAACGTTAAATGAAACTAATTTGTTCTTGACATAGATAGCGACTCCACCGCCTTTGCTATTTCTGTCCGTTCTATGGAATTGGTATCCATTCACGATTGTGTCCGACCTTTCATTAAACCATGTCTCAGTAAAGAACATAACGTCTGGCTGGTTTTTCTTTGATAGTGATGTTAGTCTGGCCGTGAGTTCGTCTTTTTTCTGACTATTCAGTAAACAAAGGTTATTTGCCCAGAAACAAAGAGTTGTTGTGGATCTTAATAAGTCAATTTTGTCTTAGGAAAGACAACCGATGTTTTGTTGGCGCGGTGTGGGACGTTTTGGTTTGGCAGGACGGGATTTTTTAACCTCATTTGATATATGTGTAAATGTGTGTGATGGTGGTAGTAAGATTTTGTGAAAAAAATTTACCCCACTTTCTCTCATCTCATCAAACTGAAGTTTTTTTCAATAACTTACATTACCGTTGTTAAATCTATAAATAATAGGTTGTATTTGACAAGCGCCTATATATATATATATATATATATATATATATATATATATATATATATATATATATATATATATATATATATATATATATTATCTTCACAATAACCAACAGGTTAGTTTATGGTTAAAATAAAATCTCATTCACGCTGAACTTTTTCAACTTTATCAATTTTAATTGTGAAGTCAATTTATTATTTTGTAATTTGGCAGCTTTTAATTTTTGCCAATAATGTTTTTATGATATGAGTCTATTAAAATAAAAAAAACTTGACTACAGTTTTTTAAATACTTGATATTTGAAGTATGTGATGATGGAAAATTTGAAATCAATATGGAAAAAAATAATTTTGCAATTAATCTTTGATTTGAAAAATTAATGATTGTTTTAGTTGAGTTAACTTAAAACTGCTAGTTTTTTTTTAATTTTTAATTGTTTAAAACTTCAATCAATTTTATTTTAAATCTTATTTAATTGTTGACTAATCGATCTGAATATTCTAGTATTTGTTTTATTGTATGTATGTTGAACTTTGTGTAACGATGTTAAGCGGCACTGCAATTGTAAAAATCAATTCATTTCAAAATAATCCAATTAGGTAATATGTTGCGATTGATAAAAAATATCAAAATTGGGGAAAGGTTTTTAGGCCAGTTAAAATAATCTTTGTTAAAGCTAAAAATTGTTGAAATAAACATTAGATTGCATTCACCTGTTGATTTAATGCTAGGAACCTCGATTTTATGTGGCGTCACCATAGCGTCTGTGGGGATGTTGATATGTGCTTGAAAAACGGCTGCCTCTGGTTAAAATGGGTGAACCAGTGATTTGCCTAACTTGGAAGTTCCACACTTTCTGGTGATCTTTATTTACATTATTATCTGAATCTGGAAGTCTAACTTTGTAGCCCTAATTGTAATTCTACAGCAACTAACAAAATATCTGTTGAAACAATCTCACGTTCCTTCAAGAATTCAGATATTTTACAACAAAGAATGTGTTGTTCACAAAATAAACTAGTCCAGCTACAATTGAAAATTGCTCCTAATTGTGTACTTTTAATACTGACATAACCTAATCAGAACGCTATGCATTTTTCTTAGTTTTAACTTTATAACAAAAACTAAATGCATAAACATTAATGATATTGAATTTAATAAGTCTAGAAAAACAAATCATAAACTTCTAGTTTCAGATGATATTGCAGATAGTAATGAAATTTTGAGAATTTGAACAAAACTATATTTTACTCAAATAAATGATTAGATTACAAAATTTAGTATTGTTTTATGGTATTGTTTTAATTTCCAAATAGACACTTTTAGATAACTTGATTTGCTATTGCTATAGAAATCTTTATGTTAAAAACGCGATGCTTATATGTTGTGCTATAGCAATTCTAAAAACGAACCATTTTTTCACAGAAGTTGAAAAATAAATGTGAACAATTTTTTAAAAATCCTTTATATTTACTTTGTACAAAATTTGAATAAAATATAAAACAAAATTAATTAAAATTTTAAAATCCCTAATTTTCTTCAGACAAATAAAATCATCAGTTTTAAACGTATTCAAAAAACAATAATTAATTTTTTAAATCAAGGCAGTGGCGTAGCAAAGGGGACAGGGGACATCTGCCTCCGGCACCAGGCTTTGGGGCGACAAAAAACAAAAAAGGACAAAAATTTCACAAAATTTTAGTCATTTTTGAACATGTAATACATGTGAAATGAACAAATTGTATTTTTGCACTATTTTCTTGGGAAGGGGGCTCACCGAGCCCCAGATATGGCTCGGGCGCTTTGGTCTCTTCGGTTTTGATCGTCCAATTGGGAGGACAGTGGAAGATGGGGGCGCATTTTTTATACCTTGCACCCGGGCGCCAGATACCCTCGCTACGCCACTGAATCAAGAGCTTATAAAACAGTATTTAGAAAACTGTGGTAAATGTTTCGATTTTATTTTATAGACTCATCATCATAAAAAATAACTCGCAAAAAATTAGACGGAAAATAAAAATGAAAAGCGGAAACCAAATGTGTTAAAATATTATGGAATATTAAAAGTTGAACGTAAATAGCATGAAAACGTTATTTCCGGTCACGTTAAAATCGGTTAACGAGGTTTTACTGTGTATCTTTAAATTTAAAGTAGCATTTTTAGATATGATTCATGTGCCTTTCGAATTATTACTCGGCAATATAACTTAATATGACCGTTTTACAGATATTATTAAAGGCTTGACAACTCAGACAACTGACTATTTTGATTAACTAGAGAATAATGTAATGTAGTGTGTTTTAAGGCCTACTCCAAAGGTGTCTTGGTTTAGAATGAAACAGCAGTCATCATTTACATCTGGCCCAACAGAAAGAATATCACAAAAAAATGAGTTGTTTATATATAATATTTCTTATGATGACGAAGGCTCGTATGAATGCAAAGCAGAAAATGAACACGGTTCTGCTTCTGAAACAATTTTTCTTAAAGTTTATGGTAAGTTTACATTTTCTTGCTTCTAGAGTTATCATCAATTTAAAAACATGTCTACTATTTCTTTTTAAAATTGAGTAACTACTGGAGATTTTTTGTTGATTATCAGAGGAGGATACAAGATAAGTAAAAGGAGGGGTCCAAAACGGGTTGAAAAGAAAACGATTTTTATATTTATTGTTAGGTTTATAGGTTTTATTTAACATATATTTTTTATAAAAATTTATTAATTTAAAAACGGAATTATTGTTGCAGTTATTAGCAGTTATTAGATATTAGTTAAATGCACTGACTATTTTGTAGTGAAATGCTGTACAATACAGGATATACCTGTCACAGCCTTCCCTGCTGGAATGCCGTGAACACCAGAAAGAAAAAGGCAACACAACAACAAGACAACAATTTTAATAAAGCGAAAATCAAATGTAAAAACGCGCAGGACTTCGGCTGAATTTAAATAGCTAGACTGTCCTGGCGGGGTTCAAATCGCTATATATATATAGCCTCAGAAACAACGTTCGATAGGTTCCTGTCTAGACTGAGAGTCTAGACAGGTCGACGGGTGCAGGATATAACTTGTCAGGAGGTCCGGTAGAGCGACCCCTGACAAACTCCCCCTCAAAACGAAGATGTTGAATAGTCTTTCAATATCTTCAATTTTAGCTTTCACAGTACTGGATAAAAAATGGGTGTTCGTTCGTCGATGTATCGTTCCCACCAGGGCTTCAAGGTCGGGGACATCAAAGAGGACGACGAGGAAGATGCGGAGTGGGTGGAATCGGAGAAGCAGAACTTCGTAGATAATCTGGATGAAGAATGGGTGTTTGTTCGTCGATGTATCGTGTCTACCAGTGCTTCAAGGTTGACTTTAAACTGGAGATGTCTTTTCTGAAAGTAACTTTTACTCCCACCAGTAAAACCACCCATACAACCAGCTTGACCTATCCAAGTTTAATCCCATACCGGTCTGAATTGTATTAACAAAAGAATCATTATCACGTCATATCAAAGAAGTTCAACTACTTCAACAATATCATTAATTATAGAATAGTACAACGATCTGCAACTAAGACAACAAAAGAGAAAACCTATGCCCCTAGAAATACAACGAGTACAATGTGCCTCTGGGCTTATGCTCGAAAACAAATTTGCAAAGTTTATAACAGTAAATAATAAACATAATTACGACAAGTAAAAAAAATGTCGTCCAGCTCTCCGTGTTGAGAGACTACTTATCCGGGAGAGGAAATCGGCGGCTCCGTCAGATAAAAGAAAGAGTTATGATCAGAATGTATGGTCACCATGGAAAGCAGCATCCAGGAATTATATTTCTTACGGGTGTTATAATGACGCTCATAGATATCTTGTTCGTAGTCTCCATGTAGAGTTTTTCTGGCTCTATGTGAAGCTGCCAGATCTTTCTAAATTTGGAGAAGTTCAGTTTCAAGCTGCTTGTATTTTTGTCTCTCTCTTTACTGGCATTTAACATCTCTTCTTTGGTTACATTGAAAGATTTGATTTCGTTCATGAGTTCATTGATCTGGACCGGGTAACGTTTGAACTGCTTCACAGCTTCATCTTTGACTTTCAGAGCATCAGCAAGTTGTTTCTCCATAGCTCTGAAGTCACCTTCAACTTTCTTCCGGGCATTCGTTGCAAGCTGCCTCTGTATCCTCTCTTCTTCAAATTCAGCTTCCACGTCTCTTATCTTTTTAAGAAAACCCTTTCTACCTTCTTCATCCATTTCCTCTCTTGACTGAGCCTCTCTCATCAACTGATCTTTCAAGGTTTGCATATTCACTTCCAGTCTCAACTTGGCATCTTTGGTTCCTTGAACTTCCTCTTCGAGTTCTCCGATCATCTGCTTCTGGGCTTCCACCTGAGCTTCAAGAGCTCTCTTGTTTTTTTCTAATTTGAGAACATTCTTTTTGACGTCATTTTTAGAAGAAACCAGGTCATCAAGTTCTCTCTGCAGTTGACTTTTTGCTCTGTTTGATTCGGTCAAATCTTCGTTCAGCCCATCAACCTGTCGGGTCAGGTTGAGAATTTTTGTTTCTTTTTCTCTGAGATCCTTCTCCAAGTTATCTCTTGCAATTGTCAACCTCTCAGAGATGGCTTTTTCTTCGGTCAGGCTTTGATCGAATTTTATTTGCCTTTTGTCAATTACTGAGAACTTTGACCTTTCGTTGTTCAGAAGAACAGTGATGTCATTAAACTCATATTGCAGTTTTTTCTTAGATTTATTGAACTTATCGTTTTCTTCAACTAATTGTGCGATCCTCTCTTGAAAGGTTTCAACTTCTTGCAACTATTTCCTTTTTGATTCTTCAAGGACGTCGTTCAATGCATCGTCAGCTTTGAGCTTGTATTCTTGCAGCTGTGCAGCCATGCTTCCCGTTCGAGCTTCGACGGTTTTTTGAACTATCATTCGTTCGTGTTTTTCCATTCTCAGTCGCCTTGTTTCTTCCGTCCTTCTCACCTCTTCTAATTCTAGCAATCTTAGCCTTCTATTTTCTCGTTCTTCTTCTAACATCCTCTATTTTAATTTCAACTTCTTTTCTCGAAACGATCTATCTATTAATTGATTCTCCAATTGTCTTTCTATTTCCAACTCTTTCCTCCTTTCTTTGCCGTCCAACATACCTCTACGTTTTTTGTTTTTCCTGACGTTCTCCTTGTCGATCTCCCCATGTCGAATCTTTGCTAAACCTACCAGAGTCTTTCCTTCTAACGTTCCCCGCATCCTCCCAATTTTCTGGATGCACATTCCCTCCCGGTAATTGCGCTAGGTTTCCATAACCCTCAACACCGGACGACTTACTATCCATCTTTAACCAGATATAAAAGACCTACTTATCTAACCTCAGACCAGCGGGAAAACTCGAAAAGAAACTCAAATCTTGAACCCGGATGGGTCGGCCGATTCTAGCCACGGAAAGTCTCGTAAATGGTTAGCTGATCCGATGATGATCCCGGAACGTCTGGCGAGCCTTGGTCACAAGGAGAACTTTACCGGCAAGAAAGATCTTCTTCCGGAACTTGCTTGTCAAACTTTGCTGGCGAGCACTTCTTTCTTCCTGATACTTGATCCCACCGCTGCCACCAAAATGTTACAGTCTTCCCTGCTGGAATGCCGTGAACACCAGAAAGAAAAAAACAACACAACAACACGACAACAATTTTAGTAAAGCGCAAATCAAATGTAAAAACGCGCAGGACTTCTGCTGAATTTAAATAGCTAGACAGTCCTGGCGGGGTTCAAATTGCTATATATATATAGCCTCAGAAACACCGTTTGATAGATTCCTGGCTAGACTGAGAGTCTAGACAGGTCGACGGGTGCAGGATATAACTTGTCAGGAGGTCCGGTAGAGCGACCCCTGACAATACCATTATAAAGGCATGATCAGCGGAAGATCTAATCAATGTGTACCTCAATACAATTATAACTCAACCCATCAAAAACAGAGCTCATCTCTGGTTCTATCGAAGTAGCCGTTTTTCTTACCCTCGGAGTGGTTGCAGCTTTCAACTTGACCGAGATTGTAGATACTTCCCGGTTGAGGCGGTTCTGAATCTTAGTGTTATCCTCTAGATGGTGCCGTAATTATGACATGACATCTGTGACACGATCCTTTTTCTATAAACTCCGACGTACCAGACAAGTAAAACGATGTTTGAATGAACGTTATCAACGGGTTTTGGTCGGCAATAACTCTCTACCTGCTGAACGATGTCTTTCATGCAGCAGCTCGTATTGTTAAAGGCATATCACTAAAAGTGAGATGCGTTCAAATCAATATAGACACATGAAACAAACTTAAAGTAGACAATAAAAGAACGTTATGACAACTGTTGCTCTGTACCTTAAGCAAATTTTTTTATTTTTTAATTCTCAGATATTTTATTATTATTATTAAAACGTCGTCAAATAGCAGGGCCAACGGCCACTTACACCATTTGGATAGCAATATAAACAAAACAGAAATGTGATTGTGCATTCGAACAAAAAGAAAACAAAAGCGGAAGAAAAAAAAACAAGAAAGGAGGCGCAAAGTGACGGTTCAACCTCAGATCTCAAGCTAAAAAACAAAGGCGATGAGCAATTGAGAATGCCATGTAAGGAGACGCAAAATGAAGGTTCGACTTCAAAGTTTATGCCACAAAACTAAAGCGAGGAGCAATTGAGAATGTAATGTAGGGTAGATTAATCAGGAATAATTCCCCAAATGATTTCCACAGTAATGCCCAGAAAAAAGAAGAAACTCTGTAGATATGAGAAGTTCAGTGTTGTTGACCTCATCTCCAACAGGACTGTCATCCGTTGACGAGAAACCTGGCTAAATTGTGGGTCATGAGACAGGACTTGAAACGGGAAAAGGTTGAATAGTTTATAATTTCAGGTGGGAGCGAGTTCCATGGGTTAATCACTCTATTTGTAAAGAAATGTTTCCTGATGTCTCTGGAACACCTCTCCTGCCGCAGACGAAGTGAGTGGCCCCGAGTGCGTGTACTGTGGGTAAATTCTGGGAAGCCTGTTATTTTACAGTTGGCAAAACCATGTATGATATTGTAACAAAAACAGAGGTCATTTATCAAGCGGCGATGCTCCAGAGACATGAGCCCAAGACGTTTGAGTCTGATATTGTACGGTAATTTTCTTAGGTCGGGAAAAGCTCTTGTGAAATATCTTTGTGTGCGTTCGATTTTGTTTATATCTTGTTTATAATGAGGGCTCCAGATGGGGGAGCAATACTCTAAGATGGGGCGGGCATAGATGGTATATGCTCTTGTGAGAAGATTGTGGTCTCTTGAACGAAAGCATTTGAGGATAAGCCGTATCCTGATGAGAGCTCTATGGACAATATAGTCGATATGTGACCTAGATGTTTGTTTGTTGTTAATGAATACTCCAAGGTCGCGGATGGTATCAATAGGTGATACCTTTTGCAAGCCGATTGAGTATGTAGAAACTGGAGCGTTACAATGAGATCCTCTGATGGAGCAGCAGAAACATTTTTCGGGGGCTAGTTGAAGTTGCCACGTTTCACTCCACAGCACTAATTTATTAATGGCTAACTGTAATGATACATTGTCAGGAGGTAATGATGAGTACAATTTGATATCATCCGCAAATAACGTAATCTTCACGGAGGTATTTCGATAATTAATTGAACAATTGCTAGGATTATATAACTGCTTGTAAAATGCTAAATAACGTGGGTTTTTTGCCAGACCCCCAAAATCCCTCCTTTATCGGCTCTTGATTATTTTTGATTCAAGTAGTTCGATCATCACATTGGATTACATAACTAATGTTTTTTTTTATAAGAAAGACCTAAATGGGGACCATCTGGTCCACCTCCACATTTAATTGAAATCGATGTGGATTCAAGTCTTCTAATTACTTGTGATACTTTGGCCGTTCCTACACCAGAAATTGATTGGTTTATTAATGGAAACAAACTGGGTAAAAAAAGTTTTATTTTCTTTTAAACATCTAAAAAATTGTTAACAGACAGATATTTATTATGAAATATTTTCATATAGTTGCTAAAAATTTGCCATACTGAACAATTAGCTTAATTGTTAATTAACCTGCTGTTAAATAAAACCGCTGGTATTTTCTGCAAGCTGCTACATTGTAAAGTGTCCCCTGGTCTGTTCTGTAAGTGGCAACTCAAAAATTAATGTAATTTAATTTTTTTAACCTAAATGATTTTACTTTTATGTGTAGGTTTGACTTTTGGCTTCATCGGCATTTTCTTTTTTTTAAGGCTGGTAAAATGAAAACTATATCAGGTTAGGTAGTGGTAAGATGAACCATTTTTTCAAATTAGAAAACCCAGGTGGAAAATAGCAGTCTGTTCCAAATAGAGCATGGGTGGCGTCAATGACGCTTCACGATCTATGTTACTGTAGCTAGTAAAACAAGTGAACCGTTAAAAACAGTTTTTTACAAATCCTTTATATTTTCTAATTCGGCACTTTCTAGGGTTTTGCTAATCATTTTTGATGATAATAAGTATATAAAAAAAAGATTGACCACAGTTTTCTAAAAACTTGATATGTGAAGTATGTGGGAATAGAAAATTAAAAAAACTTTCGAATAAATTGAGAAGAAACACAGTTTTCATTATAAATTTTTGATTTAAAAAATTAATTATTGTTTTGTTTTGATAAACCCTGAAATAATAGTTTTGTTTCTCCAAAGAAAATTTGTAATTTAAAAAAAATGATAATTTAGATTTATGTTCTATTTAATTTTTGTCCAGTCAATCTGAAAATGTAATAAAATGCAAAGTCGTTGACAGCAATTTGCTACGCTAAATTTTAGCTTGATTGGATGACGGAAAGTATGTTTTTACACACTTTTACTTAACTTGACTTTTCTGTCTGTCTGTCTGTCTGTCTGTCTGTCGTCAAATTTTGCAATTGATTTTAAACTAACTTCACGGTGAGCTAGAGACTTAAAAATTTAAACATACCTCCGAACTGATTAACAATGCATTTTATCAAATTTTGGGATCGATTGGACAAAATTTAATTAAATAATTATTTGTGATATTTTTGTCGAACATATTTATTGTCTATGCTAATATGCTCGCTGTTTATGTAGTAAAATTATAAAAGTGTGCTTTAAAAAAACTTTGTTATTTGCTTCACTTGTTTAGGCATCACAAGGTTATCAACTTACGGGTCGCTCAAGCAACCAAACGCGGTAACTTGTAAAAAAATTTAAAAATTATTAGAAGTTCGTGATTATAGGCTTCTATTGTTTTTTTGGCAAGGATAAACAAATATGATTTCTGAAATTTAAATGCGATTCTAGGTAAAAAAAATTAAAATATATTTTAAAAATAATTTTTACTTTTTCTATTTAATCCACAAAAATATATTTATCACTTCATAATTGACAAAATGGTTTTCCATTTTATTATGTACAAACTTTTTTGACATGGTCTTTAAAGAAATAAAATTACTGAACATAAAAAAGAGAAGGTTACAATGCAACACAAATTAATTTTTCCTATTGACTTCTGGAAAATCGAGCCAAAATTGAAATAAATAAATTTCCGAAAGCATCTTGCAGATTACTGTTAATTTTTGGCTCTATCTATTTACGTAAAGTCTGGTATTTAACAATGAACTTCGTGAATATAAAAAATGGCTGATCAACATCTCAAAGAATTATTGTAAAACAGTCTTAACAAATTATAAGTCATATTTTAAAAACGATCAAAAGCAGAAAATAAATATTAAATGTTTTTGCTGGGTTTTATATGGTTTTTAAAATGTATTTCTGAAATCATTTGCAAATATTTCTATAAAGTCCAACAAAATTAATGGTTTTTAATTATACTAATTTCATTGAACATATGACGCTGCTTCCAAAAAAATATGAAACTGTCTTGATGTTACTGTAACTTAACTTTTGCATACCCCTGATTTATAGCATTAAAGAAAATTAAATTTTTCAAGTTTTTTTAACAAATTGAAGATAAATATCAAATAATTTTTAAGATCAGCAGTCAAATGGCCGATTATCGGTTGATGGAAAATTTTTCAAAATTCTGAATGCTAGTTCTCTTGATAATGTCGTCATTCAATGTCTTGTTTCAAACACTCATGGATCTTTGATAGCTAATATAGCACTTTTTATTCATGGTATGTATGATATTTTTACTCGTCTGTGTAGCAGGTATGAAGGAAATATTTTGAAAATGACTACAATATTTTTTATGGTTTATTAACATTTTAAAAAACTATCTTGTGAGGTTTTTATAAAATAACTTTTAATTACAACAGAAAGTCCTCCATTATTTCAACAAGTACCTCAAAATGCAGAAACTCATATTGGTCAAAATGTTACAATGAAATGCAATGTTAAAGGATCACCTAAACCATTTATCAACTGGATGAAAGAAAATTCTATAATTGATATAAGCAATGGGAATAAATATGTATTCCATTCGAATGGCAATTTAAATATTTTAGTTTAGTTCAAATTTGATTTATTCTCTGCCTATTAAAAATTTTTACTTAACAATTTATTTCTTAAGATGAAATTTGTTTTCAACAATAAAATTAAAAATGATCTGATAAACTAGAAATAATTTTTATTGTTTATTGAATATCAGAAAGTGAATAAATCTGATGCAGGAAAGTATGTTTGCGTTGCCAGAAACAAATACAAGACTGTTGAAACTTCTGCAATTTTAAAAGTGAAAGGTAAAAACGACAAGTTTTTTTAGGAATATTAAATTTTTGTTTGGAAAAAAACATATATTACTATTTTTATATGAAAAATATTTTAAAATATTCTAGTTAAAAAATTTATTTTAATTTTAATATCTCTTATAAATTTAAAGTTTTTTTGAAATAATAAATTTCGTGTATGGAAAATTCTAACAAAACTTTTTTTTTAATGATAGTTTATAGTACTTTACACCAAGTGTTTTAAGACTAAATTAACTGTGTGTAGGAAACACATAAGTACTTCCTGTCATGGATCGAAATTTAATCCTTTCAACTGTCCCTCCTCCTTTATTCAGGCATGGGACTGGCTCGCAATTAGCGTGGCAGAGTTTAACAAAACTTTGAGAACTTCATGCATATATAGTACTTTTTTATAGTACTTTTTTATAGTAGTTTATAGTTTTTTACACCAGATGTTTTAAGACTGAAATAGCTCTATAGGAAGCACCTAAGTACTTCCTGACGTGGATCGTAAATTGATCTTTTTACCACGTTTTTCATAACTTGCTTTCTTATCTGTTTGTCCACGAATTATATTTCATATATTATATATATATATATTATAATTTATATATCTATTATCTATTATATTTTATATAATATTATATATTAACTAGCGGGGTTACCCGGCGTTGCCCGGGGTCTTAGAGGTTTTTCTAATGTTTGTCTCTCTCGCTCCCGTTTCCTTCTCCACTTTCCCGTTTTCGTCGCGTTCCCGGTCGCTTTTCCGCTCTCGGTCGTTTTCCAGCTCCCGGTCGCTTTCCCGCTCAGAAGTTTTGTTATCGATTTTCTCTCTTGCTCGCGTTTCCTTCCAAGCTTGCTCTCCCGATTCCAGTCGCTTTCCGCGTTCCCGGTCGCTTTCCCGTTCCCGGTCGCTTTCCCGTTCCCGGTCGCTTTCCCGTTCCCGGTCGCTTTCCCGTCTCCGGTCGCTTTCCCGTTCCCGGTCGCTTTCCCGTTCCCGGTCGCTTTCCCGTTCCCGCTCACGCTTGCTCTCCCGTTCCCGGTCATGCATTGCTCTCCCATTCCCGGTTGCTCTCCCGTTCCCGTTCCCGTTCACGCTCATTTTCTCTTTTACATTCTTTCACAACTTCTGTTAGCCTATAAAACGTAAAATAGATTTGCTAAGACTATATATATATATGAATGTTTGTGGGTTAGTTTGTCTATTATAGAAACGGGAAAGCGACCTGGAACGGACAGCGAGCGGGAACGGAAAAGCAAGCGTGAGCGGGAATGGGAGAGCAAACGTGAGCGGGAACGGGACAGCGACCGGGAACGAGAAAACGACCGGGAGCGGGAAAGCGACCGGGAGCGGGAAAGCGACCGGGAGCGGGAAAGCGATCGGGAGCGGGAAAGCGACCGGGAGCGGGAAAGCGACCGGCAGCGGGAAAACGACCGAAAACGGGAAAGCGAACAGGAGTGGGAAAGCAGGTGGGAAAGGAAACGGGAGAGAAAGAGACAAACATTAGAAAAACCTCTAAAAAACCCGGGCAACGCCAAGTATCTCCGCTAGTACATACATAAACACACACACAGACACACATACACATACATACATACATGCACACATACATACACACAAACATATATATATATATATATATAGTTCCCGCTCGCTCACCCGCTCCGCTCATTTTGTGACGGATTTCAAACAATTTTTCTCTATATTTGATTCCCCGTGACTCTCAAGGTTGTGTGAAAATTTCATTACGATCGGATAAATGGTGTAGCAATGCATAAAGGACATGAACATATACAAACATTCATTTATATATATATATAGATAAATATAGAAAGACGATTTTCTGAAAATTCGTGAGTTGCTTTTGTAAGAAACAATCAATTTAAATCAAGGATAAAAATAATATATATAAATATATATATACTAGCAGTGCCCGTAGCGGCTTCGCTCGCATGAAATTTGAGAATTTGAACAATGCATACATAGTAGAGTACTGCACGGATCAATTTTTTAGGTCTCGGCTCGGCCCGTCGACAACTTGGCCCAACCCGTTTCAAAAACCAAAATTCCTGGCCCGGCACGGCCCGTCTAATATGGGCCCGGCCCGTTTTTACAGGCCTAGAAGTTCTATATACTTGATGAAAAACTTCGGCCCGTCCCACCTTGACTTCACGTTTAGCCTGAACACCCTAAAATCACTAAAATGTCTATATACTTGGTTAAAAATCTCGGCCCGTCCCACCTTGATTTAAGGTTTGGGCAGGGCCGTATGAAGACCCTAAAATAACGGCTTGGCCCGTCCGTCCGGTGATAAACTGAACTCATTTACTTTTAACCGGCACAAAACCTCAAAATACTATTTTTCACATCTGTAGCACTTACAGTTTTTGAGTAGCAGTTATTTTAAAATCAAATAACCTTTTTTCCACCTCACATTTGAGGTCCTGGAACTGGAAACCAAATTTTCAAAAAATGGTAAAACACGTATATAATTATTTCTGGAGTAGAAACCAAATACTAATTTTTACTCCTGTAGCATCTACTGTTTTCGAGTAGCAGTTACATTAAAAACCAAATAACCTTATTTTCCACCCCACATTTGAGGTCCTGAAAACCAAATTTAAAAAAAATGGTAAAACACGTATCGTATATCTTTATTTTTAGAATAGAAACTAAATAATAATTTTGACATCTGTGGTATTTACAGTTTTTGAGTAGCAGTTACTTTAAAAAACAAATAACCCTATTTTCCACCCCACATTTGAAGTCCTGGAAACCAAATTTTCAAAAAATGCTAAAACACGTATTTCATTATTTTTGGAGTAGAAACTAAATACTAATTTTCACTCCTATAGCATTCACAGTTTTTGAGTAGCAGCCACTTTAAAAACCAAATAACCCAAATTTCCAACCCAGATTTGAGATCCGGAAAACCGAATTTTCAAAAAATGGTGAAACACGTATCTTTTTATTTTTCAAAAAGAATCTATAAACCAAATTTCAAAATTTCCTCATTTTTGGTTTTCGAGATATACATTGTTTTAGAAAAAAGTTTGTTTTCCAGTTTTTTCCCCTCAGGAGCAAAATTTTCAAAAATCCTTTCTTAGCGAATGTTTACGCTATAAAAGTAATATAAGTTCCAAATTTCACGTTCCTAGGATGAGGCGTTTGAGCTCGGCGTTGATTATCAGTCAGTCATCTGTCAGTCAGTCAGTCAGTCAGGACATGTTCTTTTATATATATAGACTAGCGGGGTTACCCGGCGTTGCTCGGGGTTTTCAGAAGTTTTTGTTATCGATTTTCTCTCTTGCTCGCGTTTCCTTCCCCGCTTATATATATACTAGCGGGGGCACCCGGCGTTGCCCGGCGTTTTTAGAGATTTACCTAATGCGTTTCTTTTTCGCTCCCGTTTCCTTCCCGCTTGCGCTCCCGCTCCCGGTCGTTATCCGTTCCCTGTCGCTTTCCCGCTCATTTTTTCGCTCTCAGTCGTTATCCGTTCCCTGTCGGTTTTCCGTTCAATTTTTCGCTCTCAGTTCCCCCCTAGATCCGATTCTACATACATACATACATACATACATACATACATACATACATACATACATACATACATACATACATACATACATACATACATACATACATACATACATACATACATACATACATACATACATACATACATACATACATACATACATACATACATACATACATACATACATACTTACATACATACATACATACATACATACATACATACATACCTACATACATACATACATAGATATATACACACTCCCGCTCCCGGTCGTTATCCGTTCCCTGTCGCTTTCCCGCTCATTCTTTCGCTCTCAGTATGTATGTATGTATGTATGTATGTATGTATGTATGTATGTATGTATGTATGTATGTATGTATGTATGTATGTATGTATGTATGTATGTATGTATGTATGTATGTATGTATGTATGTATGTACTAGCAGTGCCCGTAGCGGCTTCGCTCGCATGAAATTAGAGAGTTTGAACCGTGCATCCATAGTAGAGATCATTTTTTTAGGTCTCGGCTCGGCCCGTCGACAAATTAGACCAGCCCGTTTTAAAAACCCAAACTCCTGGCCCGGCACAGCCCGTCTGAATTAGGCCCGGCCCATTTTTACAGGCCTAGAAGTTCTATATACTTGATGATAAACTTCGGCCCGTCCCACCTTGACCTCAGGTTTGGCCCGGCCAAACTGAAGACCCTAAAATCACTAAAATATCTATATACTTAGTGAAAAGCCTCGGCCCGTCCCACTTTGATTTAAGGTTTGGCCTGGCCCGTGTGAAGACTCTAAAATAACAGCTTGGCCCGGCCGATGATAAACTGGACTTAGCTACTTTTAACCGGCACAAAACTTCAAAATACTAATTTTTCCATTTGTAGCACTTACAGTTTGTGAGTAGCAGTTATTTTGAAATCAAATAACCCTTATTTCCACCCCACATTTGAGGTCCTGGAAACCAAATTTTCAAAAAATGCTAAAACACGTATTTCATTATTTTTGGAGTAGAGACTAAATACTAATTTTTACTTCTGTAGCATTAACAGTTTTTGAGTAGCAGCTACTTTAAAAACCAAATAACCCAAAAAAATGATGAAACACGTGTATCTTTTTTTTTTAGTAGATACTAAGTATTAATTTTTACATCTGTAGCAATTACAGTTGTTGAGTAGCAGTTACTTTAAAAACCAAATAACCCTATTTTCCACCCCACATTTGAAGTCCTAGAAACCAAATTTTCAAAAAATTGTGAAACCCGTATATTATTATTTTTAGAGTAGAAACTAAATTCTAATTTTTATTTTTGTAACATTAACAGTTTTTGAGTAGAAGGTACTTTAAAAACCAAATAACCCAAGTTTCCAACCCACATTTGAGGTCCGGGAAACCAAATTTGTAAAAAATGGTGAAACACGTATATCTTTATTTTTAGAAAAGAGACTAAATAATAATTTTTACATCTGTGTTATTTACTGTTTTTGAGTAGCAGTTACTATAAAAGACAATTAGCCCTATTTTCCACCCCACATTTGAAATCCTGGAAACCAAATTTTCAAAATTGCTAAAACACGTATTTCATTATTTTTGGGGTAGAAACTAAATACTAATTTTTACTCCTGTAGCATTAACAGTTTTTGAGTAGCAGCTACTTTAAAAACCAAATAACCCAAAAAATGATGAAACACGTATATCTTTTTTTTTTGAGTAGATACTAAGTATTAAATTTTACATCTGTGGCAATTACAGTTGTTGAGTAGCAGTTACTTTAAAAACCAAATAACCCTATTTTCCACCCCACATTTGAAGTCCTGGAAACCAAATTTTCAAAAAATTGTGAAACCCGTATATTATTATTTTTAGAGTAGAAACTAAATTCTAATTTTTATTTTTGTAACATTAACAGTTTTTGAGTAGAAGGTACTTTAAAAACCAAATAACCCAAGTTTCCAACCCACATTTGAGGTCCGGGAAACCAAATTTGTAAAAAATGGTGAAACACGTATATCTTTATTTTTAGAAAAGAGACTAAATAATAATTTTTACATCTGTGTTATTTACTGTTTTTGAGTAGCAGTTACTATAAAAGACAATTAGCCCTATTTTCCACCCCACATTTGAAATCCTGGAAACCAAATTTTCAAAATTGCTAAAACACGTATTTCATTATTTTTGGGGTAGAAACTAAATACTAATTTTTACTCCTGTAGCATTAACAGTTTTTGAGTAGAAGCTACTTTAAAAACCAAATAACCCAATTTTCCAACCCACATTTGAGGTCCGGGAAACCGAATTTTCAAAAAATGGTGAAACACCTATCTTTTTATTTTTTAAAAAGAATCTATATACCAAATTTCAAAATCTCCTCATTTTTGGTTTTCGAGATATACATTGTTTTAGAAAAAAGTTTGTTTTCCAGTTTTTTCCCCTCAGGAGCAAAATTTTAAAAAATCCTTTCTTAGCGGATGTTTACGCTATAAAAGTAATATTAGTTCCAAATTTCACGTTCCTAGGATGAGGCGTTTGAGCTCGGCGTTGATTATCAGTCAGTCATCTGTCAGTCAGTCAGTCAGTCAGTCAGTCAGTCAGTCAGTCAGTCAGTCAGTCAGTCAGTCAGTCAGTCAGTCAGGACATGTTCTTTTATATATATAGATGTATGTATGTATGTATGTATGTATGTATGTATGTATAAATGTATGTATGTATGTATGTTTGTATGTATGTATGTATGTATGTATGTATGTATGTATGTATGTATGTATGTATGTATGTATGTATGTATGTATGTATGTATGTATGTATGTATGTATGTATGTATGTATGTATGTATGTATGTATGTATGTATGTATGTATGTATGTATGTATGAATGTATGTATGTATGTATGTAGAATCGAATCTAGGGGGGGGGACTGAGAGCGAAAAAATGAGCGGGAAAGCGACAGGGAACGGATAACGACCGGGAGCGGTAGCGCAAGCGGGAAGGAAACACGCATTAGGTAAACCTCTAAAAACTCCGGGCAATATCTTTTCTTATATATATATATAAGAACATGTCCTGACTGACTGACTGACTGACTGACTGACTGATAATCAACGCCGAGCTCAAACGCCTCATCCTAGGAACGTGAAATTTGGAACTTATATTACTTTTATTGTGTTAGCATCCACTAAGAAAGGATTTTTGAAAATTTTGCTCCTTAAGAAGAAACTGGAAAACAAACTTTTTTCTAAAACAATATATATCTCGAAAACCAAAAATGAGGAGATTTTGAAATTTGGTATATGGATTCTTCTTGAAAAATAAAAAGATACGTGTTTCACCATTTTTTGAAAATTCGGTTTCCCGGACCTCAAATGTGGGTTGGAAAATTGGGTTATTTGGTTTTTAAAGTAGCTGCTACTTAAAAACTGTGAATGCTACAGGAGTAAAATTAGTATTTAGTTTCACCTCCAAAAATAATGAAATACGTGTTTTAGCTTTTTTTGAAAATTTGGTTTCCAGGACTTCAAATGTGGGGTGGAAAATAGGGTTATTTGTTTTTTAAAGTAACTGCTACTCAAAAACTGTAAATACCACAGATGTAAAATTTAGTATTTAGTTTCTATTCTAAAAATAAAGATATACGTGTTGTACAATTTTTTTAAAATTTGGTTTCCAGGACCTCAAATGTGGGGTGGAAAATAAGGTTATTTGGTTTTTAATGTAACTGCTACTCGAAAACTGTAGATGCTACAGGAGTAAAAATTAGTATTTGGTTTCTACTCCAGAAATAATGATATACGTGTTTTACCATTTTTTGAAAATTTGGTTTCCAGGACTTCAAATACCTTAAATCAAGGTGGTACGGGCCGAGGTTTTTCACTAAGCATATAGACATTTTAGTGATTTTAGGGTGTTCAGACGGCCGGGCTAAACCTGAAGTCAAGGTGGGACAGGCCGAAGTTTTTCATCAAGTATATAGAACTTCTAGGCCTGTATAAACGTGCCGGGCCCATATTAGACGGGCCGTGCCGGGCCAGGAATTTTGGTTTTTGAAACGGGCTGGGCCAAGTTGTCGACGGGCCGAGCCGAGACCTAAAAATTGATTCGTGCAGTACTCTACTATGTATGCACGGTTCAAATTCTCTAATTTCATGCCAGCGAAGCCGCTAAGGGCACTGCTAGTATATATATATATATATATATATATATATATATATATATATATATATATATATATATATATATATATATATATATATATAAATCTCGTGTCATAGTGTTTGAAATTGAACTCCGAAACGGCTGAACCGATTTTTATGAATTTTTTGTGTACATTTGGTAGGTCTGAAGAAAGGTCTTAGGTTATTTTAAATATTTTTTAAAATTATTTTAAAAAGTTATTTTGGAAAAACATGAAGGTGCAATTATGTCCTTTTTATAGGAAAATGCAACAGATAGACAGACATAGGAATTGAAAAGCGACATTATTTTTACCAATGCTTTTATTAACTCGTCGTCTCTGTTTCTCTGTCTGTTTATTTCTCTGTCTGTTTCAAATCTTGCAATCAATTTTTGAGTCACTTCCTGATGATAGATTTTTTTCAAATTTTGCATACATGCTCAAAATAGAAGACAATGCAATATTCAATTATTAGTTGTACAATAAGTCAATTAATTTAGTTAATTTTAATTAATTTCGATATTTCGATATAATTAAGATATTTCGACTTTAATATAAAATAAAAGAGTAATATAAGAAAAAATTGATTGCAAAATTTGTGTTTTAATTACATATAAGAGCATTGGTTTTAAAAATTCGTTTTTAATTTACTTGTTTCTTTTCAGGTCTCAAAAACGTGGTATTTTAAAAGGTTTTTTTTAACATATTACCTGTTCCTTCTCTTTTATCCAGGCTTGCGACTGCCTTGCAATTATCAAGACAGAGTTGCATATGTATATAGTATTTTTCATTTTATTTTTTACATTAACCGCTGTTCTATGTTTGCTTATGTCAGACACAAAAATTTAAAAAGTTAAAATTTACCCAATTCCCGTTATTTGATCGAGGTAAAGAAAATTTTGTGGGTTGCTGCAATGGAATCCAATTTGAACCAAAATTCACAGCTGTGTCTCAGAACATGTGACAGATGACGTCCGGACCGACTGCTCAAATCAGGTGGAGGGAGCACAAGGAAAAAAGAAGAATTGATCTAGTTTTTTGGTAAAGCGTCACCGAAGTAAGTTCTTTAGCTGAGTGTTGCTGGACTCTGACAGATTTTAAGGAAGTCGTCGGATTCGTCAGAGAATATTGGAGGAGCATGATGGTGCCGGCGCCTGGTTGCAGACATCTCCTGTGTCTAGATGATGAGCGTTTCTTAAATTTAAATAGTCGTGGATACAGCGCGGAGTGTCTTTCAGATGTAAACAGCAAGGCTTGTTTGGTAAAAAATTGTTTCGAGTGACAGAAAGATTGCTTGATCAAATGTGCCCAAGATATTCTTGTTGCAGAAAAGGTTTTCAACAGTTTCGTGATTGGTGTCAAGTTGTTAAACACAGGTTTATCGTCAATGCAGAACTGTCCGACTTTTCTAAGTTTTATTTCCATTTCTGCGAGCCACCACTGAAACAACAAAATTCTTGGCCAAACCGCTTTGAACCTCAGCTTTATTGGCATAACTTTCCAAATAGAACAGTCATTTTAATACCTACACCGCCAAATTTGTCAGCAGCATCCCAACAAACAATTTCCACCTGTCCTGCAACATCTGGAGTAGCAACCTCCTCAGTTGGTTCATCCGTGGCAGTTTAACTCCCATGGGCACTCAAATCAAAAGAATTGACCATGTTGTTTGTGAATCGCGATCAAGGCCACGAGTTAAGATAAAGGTATTTTGTGTTCGTGGCCTTGTCGGATGTTTCAGAAGCGACTATACTGTTCGGGACGAACAGGATTAAAAAGGGGTAGTGGAATATTTTTATTACCAATGCTTTTATTAACTCGTCGTCTCTGTTTCTCTGTCTGTTTCAAATCTTGCAATCAATTTTTGAGTCACTTCCTGATGATAGATTTTTTTCAAATTTTGCATACATGCTCAAAATAGAAGACAATGCAATATTCAATTATTAGTTTTACAATAAGTCAATTAATTTAGTTAATTTTAATTAATTTCGATATTTCGATATAATTAAGATATTTCGACTTTAATATAAAATAAAAGAGTAATATAAGAAAAAATTGATTGCAAAATTTGTGTTTAAATTACATATAAGAGCATTGGTTTTAAAAATTCGTTTTTAATTTACTTGTTATTTATCACTGGTTTATTTATCAATTACTCGTATGTCGACTTGACGAAATTAAAAAGTTATTTTAAAGTAGAAAAAGACATATTCAGGTTTTGTTTCATTATCTTTCAATATATTACAAAACTATTCCAAAAACCAGTATACGATTGACGATATCGCCCCTGTATGTGTGTGTGTGTGTCACATGGATGATCGTTCACTAAGGAATAGTTGGGGACAACAGTGGATGACGAGCCCTGAAAAATAATAATATAGAATTCTATTGTATCCTATATATATATATATATATATATATATATATATATATATATATATATATATATATATATATATATATATATATATATATATATATATATATATATATATATATATATATATATATATATATATATATATATATATATATATATATATATATATATATATATATATATATATATATATGTTTATATACAACTGCAAAAAATTCTATTTTCATCTATGTAATGCGGTCATTATGTTACCAAATACTTTTTTTAATTCATTTGCAGATAACTTAACAAATTTAAAGGAGATCAGTTTTATTCCAGTTTATTCTGGTCATAAAGTGACGATTTCTTGTAACATTATGACTGAACAGAAAAATAAAACCACTGTCATTTGGCTAAAAAACGGTAACCCTTTTATAACGGACAAAAGCAAATATGTGTCAATGAATAAAAGTCTCGTAATCGAAGCAGTAAGTAAAGGAGATGCCGGAGATTATAAATGTGAATTATTTCAAAATGGATTAGAATTGAACGAATCAAAAACGTTTAAAATAGTTCTTAAAGGTATATCAAATAAATTTTTCTAGTCATTGTTTCAGTTACAAAAATTGTAGTATTTATTTAATTCTATTTGTAGATGTTCCACAAGCTCCCCAGAACCTTTCAATTTGTTCAGTTGACGAATCATCATTAAAATTGACATGGATCATTGGTTCTAAAAACTATGATATTATTACTTCATGTCAAATTTTTAAAATAAAAGTAGCAAGCAAGTTTGTTTATGATAAAAATAGTCATGCCTATCTAAATTTCACGCACACGTACTTGAAAGAAAATGATCTTTATGAATATGATTCAATTAATAACATCATAAAAACCTCTCAAGTAAATTTTAAAATTATCCAAACAAACGCTTTCGAAAGAAAACAGATTTTTCAGCCTGGAGAACTCATTGAACAAATTGTTGAAGTTCAACCTTGGACTAATTATTTTTTTAAGGTATTTCACAATAGAATTCTATGTTATAATTTTTCAGCGTTTTATGTAATCAATTAAAACACAATGCAATAACAGGTAATTTGTACAAATGGTGTCGGTCCAAGCAGACCTTCAAAACTTGTTGGTTATACGACCCCCGAAACTCTCCCGTCAAAAAATCCATCTAATGTTTGCGTCAGGTTCGGAGATGAAAATCAACTAATTATTATTTGGGAAGTGTGTATAAATGTTTTGTTTCTTTCTCCATGTTTTGCTTATAGATAGATTCAATTAATTATTTTAGTGATTAATAATAGGAACTGAGTTGTGTGCGTATGGTAATTTAAGCTTATTTTTTCAATTTTGAAGTATCAATAATGGTATTTGCAATAAGTTATCGTGGAGTATGACAGTAATTATTTTAATAAACAGTAAATATTTGTTTAATTTCTTAATTAATTTGAGAATTCAAAAAAGTTTGTACTTTCCAAAGCCTCTCTCATACAATGAAATGAACGGAAAAGGTTTCTACTACAAAGTTTCCTACCGACTCGAAACAGATGTGAATTTTACAACAGTAATTGTTAATGACATTGATCAGTCAGAGGTCATTGTACCTGATCAACAGTCATTTAAAAAATATATCATCCTTGTCCAGTCAGGCAACAACAAAGGACTTTTAAATGATTCTTCTAGCAAATATTACGTTGGTTATTCTGGGGAAAAGGGTTTGTATAAAAAAACATTTATCATGAACGTCCAATAAAGAAAATTAAAAAAAAAATCATCTGGTACATACTTTTACCAGTTTATAGGAAAACATCTGTACTCTACGCGATCAATTATGCACGTAAATCAAACTATAAACAGTTTTTAATAAAATATAATCTTTCATTGAAAACAAATTTTACAGTACCACAGTTAAGCCCGGAACTTTTAAATATTAATTGGATCAACTATACTGAAATAGAATTCACTTGGATTGCATTGGAAGAAATGCAACTAGAAGCAGTTATAAAAGGATATCAGGTTTTAATATTTTTATTTGCTTTTTTTAAATCAAAAAATAATAATGACTTATGTTGTAGCAAAAGCTTGTTTAGTAATGAAACAATGCGGTCATACACTTGTTTTAGATATGAGGTTTGTCTGAGTTCCTATTTAGGCCAGACATCAATTAAAAAAATAATAAAAAAAGTTTTTTTAATACTGTTTATTTCAACAACTGAAAAGTGGCATAGCTTAAGAGCAGTGGCGGATTAACCATGGCGCAGATGGCGCACCTGCTCCAGGGCCTCCGAGCTTGGGTCCAAAAACTACATTGTGGACGAAGATTGATAAGTTTCTGGAAATGCTGCAGCTGAGTCATGTTTCCAAGCCGTTACCTTCTTTGGAGTTGTGCAGAAACTGTACGTGTTTCTATCTTCCTCTACTTCACGGTGGCTTGTACTACGGACAAGTTAAAAACTAGTAAAGGATCATGTACTGTTCCAAAGCGGCTGAATGAAACTTGTTGGTCTGCACGTGCTAATGCGCTGAACAGTTTGATCTCGAACTAAAGTTTGTACATTGAAGTTTTGCAACAGATTGCTTGAGATCCTTTGCAGAAAAAGGCTACTCAAGCTGAAGCTCAATCTATCACTAAAGCTTTGGCAAAGCTGGAAGCAGGCTTTTTAGCAGCAATTTTGAGCTGTGTTCTGAAGAGAATAAACATGACCAGTAAGCTTCTCCAGTCTGAAAAAGCCGATCTGGGATCTTCAGTGAGTCTTTTCCAGTCTGAGAGAGTTTGTCGGTATGCTACGTGAAAAAAACTAGTTTGATGCGTTTTTTGAACTACGAAAGAAACTATCTGGAATTGTACAGTTCACTGAGAAACGAAAAAAGTATTTTCGACGAACAGCAGATGACCTAAGTGCTGAAGGTGTCACTTTGTCTTGCTCTGAAGAATTTAGAATATTCACTTTCCTGTTCATTATTGACTTTTTTTTAACCTGGACGAGCAAATCAAAGCCTACTCAAAGGTGGACAAGCTGTTTTTGCTCTTGCGGCATCCTGCTGTAGAAGCACACGTTTTTCTCAATGGACTGGTAGATTTCTACTCAAGAGATTTTGAAAGTCTGGGCCAAGTTGAGAATGAATGGTTCCAGTGAAAATCACTGCTCAAGAATCTCAAGGTTACTTTCTGCTCACATTCCCAAGATGCTGAAATTGATGCTGCAGAATGATTTCAGTAAGGCCTTTCCTAACTGTGCCGGTGAGCGATCTTTCAGCCACCTCAAATGCATAAAATCTGCTCTGAGGTCAGCACAGACTCAAAAGAAACTAAACAACCTATCTCTCTTGAACATTGAAAGTGATGTACTTCAGGAGTTGTTTTTTTTCTCGAAATTATTGACGCATTCTGTTCAACTAAATGTAGAAAGAGATCATTGTAAGTCATACTGTACAGTATTCTATAATGTGTAGGCCTATGTTTTTGTTGCACTTACTTGAGAGTTTATAGTTGAAAACTTTCAACTATATAACTATTGATAAATTTTATTTGGCTTTGAATTGAAACATTAAGCTCATAATTTGTCAAATTTATAATGGGGGCCTCATTTTTCTCAGTGCGCCAGGGCCTCCATATGTGTTCATCCGGCCCTGCCTAAGAGGAGGTTGAGACAACGGTGTTTCCTGAGTGGCAAAAACGTTTTAAGGGGAGGCAAAATTTAAGACTAAAATAATAAAAGCTGATTAGGTTTCACCCCTCCTTTTTCTTTTTTCGGTGGTTGATTTTTCGTGGAAAAAAGTCGATTAGATTTTAGCACCCCCAGTCATCAACTTTTTTAAGTGGCTGAAATCCACGCTGAGCCACTGCCACTGAAAAACCTTTTTAAGTCAGTAAGTATTTTAGGCACATTAGAAAATAAATTTTAATACTTTTTCAGTTCACTACGAAGTGTTATTTCAAGTACTTTAAACATTTTTGTGAATAATAATCATTTTTAATTCAATTAACTTTGTTTTAACAAAGAATTTTTTAATTAGAGTATTACGCGCGTACTTATATTTTGTGCTTTAATTTAATTTTTATGTTTTTTTAGATAAAAATATGGAAATATTTCAGTCCAAATGTTTATGTAATAAAAAATATTACTTTGAATCACACATCTCCTACATGTTGGCCTTACATTGATGAAAACAAAAATATCAACAATCAACAAATAAATGCTGAGGTAAAATGTTTTTTATTATTAAAATTATTATAATTTCTGAAATTTGAAAAAACTAAGTTTAAAAAAATACAAAAGTAATGAGAATGTTCTATAATGGCAAGGTGTTTGAAAAAAAATTGTATATGACATTTATTGTTTATTATAAATAGGTTAATGCTGTTGTGAATATTATGTGGTCAAATGTCAAACTATCTGCTGCCGTTTGTTACATTACGAACAGTCATCAGGGCCCATATGGATCATCTATTTCATTTTATACAACAACCGGTTAAAAAACTTTTTATGTTCAGAATGGTAAATTATTAAATTAGTAGTGGTGTAGATAATAATAAAAATCAATAATGTGAATAATATATCGCTTGGAATGCACATATGTCGAACTAATTTTATTTTTTTTTAAATAGACAAAATGCAAAACGTTTTCTTAAGCAATTGAATTTTTTCTGTATTATTGTTCATTTTATGGTTAGAGTTTACTAAAGAGTTACACGTCAGAGAAATTGGGTCAAATCATATATTACTTGAATGGAAATGTCTAATTGAAGATAACAATGAAAATAATATTGTATATCAAGTGACTTTAAAAAAAGGTTTGCATTGTTGTAAACATTTTTTCTTGAATTACAAGTATAACTTAGTGAGTGTTTATATCTTGAAAGCACTTTTTTGTCATTTTGTGAAATAAAACAACTAATCCTATTGTCATAATATTAGTACCAGAACCAGTGCTTTTTAATTAAAATCTTTCTTTTAACATGATCCCGTATATATGTATAATAATTGTTTAATTATATCTGTGTATAAGTTCACATGTGTATATGTTAGTGAGAGCGGTAGTACAATTTAGTGACCTTACTTCCTCGTATCCCATCAAGCTGAAATTTTAGAAATATAATGAATACAAGAAAAATGCTTAAAGAAAATGTATTGAATCTCGATTTTCTAAAATGAATTTAAAACATTTGGTTTGCATTTTGGTTTTCCATTTTATTCATTTTGTTAAACACTTCAGTGTTGCATATATTTCCCCTAGGTGTCGTAGCACAGTGGTGAAAGTAGTTATGCTATCATCCTGCCGTCGCCGGTTCAAATATCAGTCGCGTCGAAGCGTAATTTCGTTGAGGATAGTAAAAAAATTGACATGATAGAGAAAAACTGAAATTATTTTTGAATTAAGCAGGAAAACTCACATAAAAATTTGTTGAAATATTCCAGACACCACGCACAAAAATGGTGTTGCCCATTGTTATTCGAGAGGCAATCTATTGTGTTAGCGCTCAACTTGCATGATTCTGCATTTCTCGACATTGACCGTGCAGTTGAGTGGTCATTTACTTGGCTGATGCACTTAGGTGCTAGGTTTGCTGAGTTGGTAGAGTGTTGGCCTTGAATGTGAGAGCTTCACGGTTCGACTCCCACTCAACTGCACGGTCAATGTCAGCCTGGAGAGATGAAATGTCAGAAGCTGACTTGATGATGCCTATAATTTTGCTGTCGTCCTGATTTAGTTTGTAATATTTGCAAAAAGTCATTGATATATAACACAAAAAGTAGAGAGAGCATCGGTCCAAATGGATGGCTACGGCGATGTATTCAGTGAAACCATTCCTTTTACGGTCCCATGTTTGAATGACTGATTGTGAGAAAAATGTATGATAGCCGTTTGAAATATACATCTGTTTTGCATATAGGTATCTAATCATGGCTTACAACATCTTATATATCCAACCCACACTTTATGATTATAAGTGCGCTGAAAAGCTACAAATGTATAAATCAATCAATTTAACAGTTGCAAGTGTGGCAATAAAAGCTCTCGGACATTGTACTTGGTACATTGGCAAAAACCTATATTTATTTTCTCTTAGAAAATTTTCTCAAAAACTTTTTAACTGATTTTTTATTTGAATTCTTGGAATTAAATGTCATATATAGTACTATTACTTTTTTCATGTAACATTTTTTTAAATTTCTAGCCAATGAACATTCCTATATGCAAATGTCATCCATGGAAAAGAAAAAAAATTGTTATTATCTCATTAAATTTAAAAATCTTCAGCCGTCGACAACGTATGTCATAGCAATAACGATTCCAGTGAAGGCGACAAATAATGTATTGAAATCAATTGATATTAAAACCAAGCATTCAGATGGTACGTCTTAGTCACTAGTATTTGTTTTTTTTTGAAAATTCTCAAACGTTTCCCAAATAACTTCAGGCGTTACTCAAAGCTTTTTTTGTTGACAAATGTAACTATTGTAAATAAAATATGCAGCGCGACGGCCATATTACATCTGTCGATAAAAAATTGGTAATCCCGAGTCGGTATTTGTTATTCAAACCAAAGGCGCTTTGTAGCTCCATATGGATCTTTTTGTGAACACAAAGATGGTGTATTACTCAGTCCGGCTACAGCGAACCCACAGGTGATAAAATAATTAGCGTGTATCCAAGTCAGATTCGAGCCTCTCGATTGCTTAATCAGGCTCATTAATCATGATGAAGTTAAGATTGCAGCTCGGTGAAACATTACGGGTACTGCGATAAGTCGGGAACGTGATGATCTGGGTTAAGCACCAGTCATTGAGGCACTTTTTCTAATTTCAATCCCAACTTTGATTTGGATATGAAGAAAATATTAGCACACCGACGTGGCCTGCACACAGCTCTAAGGTAGTTTTCTTTAAAGTCGTGAGGACGTTATAAGCAGATATTGTTTGGGAGATATTGTCCGGAGAAATATTTTTCAAGGGGATATTGTTCGAATAAATATGGTCCAGGAGGATATTGTCCGGATATCTTATGTTTGATAATTGAGTAATGCTGTTAAGTAGCACTGCAATACTACAATCACAAAATTTGTTGAAATAGTGAAACGATGAATTATTCATAAATGACACAAACGTGTTACAATGTTTACATTAATAGTTGTTCGGTATGCATTTTCTTTAAATTATTTTTGAAAAATTCTTAAATTTAGCAGAACATATGTTTATAACTAAAAACATGTTTTTACGGTTTATTACTAGTTTTAAGCTTTTATGATGATATGCTTCATTCAAAAATATATTTTATTGAGCTGGCGAAAATGTGGTATATAAAAACACCTGTTAAAACAAAACCCTTTGATATTTCTGTTTTAGCTCTTGACATTCCATCCATTGAAAATGTTATAGTTCAGGAAGAAAATGATATTACAGTTCTGTGGTCTCCCACGTCATCGTTGTCCACTAAAAATCCTGCTTCTGATTACTGTCTTCAAGTTGCAAAAGAAGTTTTAGACGGTAATAAAAATAAATAGAAAACTTTAAAAAAAACTAGTTTTATTATGCACTAAAAACTAGAAAATAAAATCGTACGTCAAATTGATCATCTTGTTGTTCGCCATGATAAGACTAGGGTGCTCAGTTTGAATTTAATGAACATATCTTTATAACTTAGCGAGCACCCTAGAATATCATGGCGAACAACAAGATGATCAATTTGACGTACGATTTTATTTTCTACTTTTTAGTGCATAATAAGACTAGTTTTTATAAAAAAAATTATTTATTTTTATTTTCTAAATTTTAGTCTTTACACTTTTTTAATTATCTTCACAATTATCCGACACTCACTATAAATCGAAAATATTTAATTAAATTAATATATATATATAAATAAATATATATATATATATATATATATATATATATATATATATATATATATATATATATATATATATATATATATATATTATAAAAGCCCTCGTCACTCACTCATTCACTCACTCACTCACTGATTCATTCAAGCTTATGTAATTAGTCGTATAGGTAAACGATAAACAAAATCGCTCCGGTAAAAGTAATTTAAAATAAAAAAGAAAAGGAACGAAAGTTAAGGTACGAGTGACTGCGACTTCGTAGGTGAAACGATTTTGAAGAAATTTAATTAATAAAAAAGACAAACGAATTAGTACGAGTTAGGAAACCTAACCAAATTGGATTTTGAGGTGACGGGCGGACCTATGAATTAGGGATGTTTTTCAATTCTTTCCTCTATTATTTAATTAACCTTTGTTGAAATTATTGAAAACAAACAATTCAGAATTAATTATCTATTAATTTGGTACTTGCGCTGGAAAACCAAATGGTCGAATGTCTCCGTGGCAGAGCGGCCACATACCGCAGTTGATGTTTTGCAGCATTGTGAGGAATCTGGTTACTCCCAGATAAATACGCTGCTGAAACTCTTCATCACGTTGCCCCTTTCTTCCGCGACAGCTAAGAGATCCTTCTCAACTATGCATAGACTTAAATCATATCTACGCACTACAATGGGCCAGGCAAGGCTGAATGGGCCTGCCCAGATGACAATCAATCGCGACCTTTCCATTAATGGAGAAGCCGTTATTGACTTTTTTCGCAAAAAAGGCGACTGAATTTGTTATTGTAATAAATTTGTTCGAATTAAATGTCTTATAGTTTAATATTACTAATTGTTGCTTAAACCGTCCTTTAGCCTTGATTTTTTAAAGTCGTAAACTTTTCAGAAAACTCTTTATTTAACTGTTCCCCCCCCCCCCCCCCCGAAAAATCCTGGCTGCGCCCCTGTGCACGTAAGAAAGCAACTAAAAATATTTAACGAATTGTTAAGCCGGTAGGGGCAAGAATAAAAATTTTAAAAGTATTATAATAATAATAAACTATTACGTACGACTCGAGCAACTAAAAGTGCATTCAGGTGGCGGCGCGCAACCGATCGACACGAGTAAACAAACTTCCGAAAATTAATGTTCAAAAACTCGAAAAGAGCTGGACGAATGTCGAGAAAGCGACTAATGTAACGTCGTAGGCAAAAGGAAATTGAAAGAAATTCTTAATTAAACGAGGCATTGCTACTATTTATATTTAAACCATTATCTGCTATAGATTAGGGGAGACTAGTGCTGAATTTGAATGGACCGCATACTGAATGGACCTTTAGGCTTAAAAATTCAATTTTCATCTGATTACAACCAAATTTTAAATATTGTTTGCTTTTAGACAGATATACAGGCTTACTTCTTGTTGCAAAAAAATATTGAGGTCAAGACGTCTAAAAGTTATATCGTAGGTTTTTCGTAAAAAAAATAATTTTTCTGGACTTCAAATTTTGTCAAATTACATATCACAGAGACACACTAATTTTTTTTATTTAATGCGCAAATATTCAGCAGCATTTCCATAATTATTATGCACATTAATTTTTACAGGCTAGGTAGCGGAAACAACTCTTTACAAGTGATTCCAACATTGTTTGTAAAACAACAATAAAACTATCACCAATCTTAATAATATTGAATAACCATGAAGTTTCATTTTTCATAATTTTAGGTTTTCCAGTGGTCCAGTTAAATGTAGTTCTGCATTGTTTGATGTGTTTGAAATTTATGTTCAATTAAATGTATTAAAAAATCGTTTAATGTAATTATTTGGGGTGGTGACAATTAAAATTGTTGCAGTTTGTAATATCAAACAATGCACTATAATTGGTTTGATGTTTTTTATAAGCAGAACATCGATTTATAGAATGGTCCATTCAGTACATTGGGTGGTCTATTCATTACGACCACGACGTACTGAATGGACCACCTAATTTTCTGAGGTGGGTTCACAAAAATGTAGTTTTTAGTAATAAAATGATTTTTAAAATCTATTTAATTTTAACTAATTGTTTCTAGATGTATCCGCCTAACATTTGTCATTAAAAAATTTACAAAATCTACGCAAATAAATTTATTGTGAATTTTTAAGCGCATTTCATAAAAGTGTGGTTCATTCAGTACCAGTCTCCCCTACGTTACCAATTTTGTAACGGGGTAAATGAACTGGTGTCCAAGAACAACTGATTTTTTTATGTTTGTCTGTAGCCTAAACAGCAAACCATGCTGCACGGGACGCGTTCGTGATAAATACGGGTTTTCCCGTTTAGCCCAGCTCGCTGGGATTGGCAGATATTCAAAAACTTCTGGTTCTTTTAAACCAATTCGATACAAAATATCAACATACATAATTTTGCATAACGCGGAGGCCACGGTGGTCAGCAGGCTGATAAAATTAGTGCGCGCAGGCGTGTAATAAAAGTTATTACGCAATTGTACCTATATACCATGGATATCTAGATATAACACCTGGATCCACAACCTAAACGCGAACCGATACGCTTTGGGCCTACGCCGGCCGATAGCTTGCACGGTGTTTCTCTTACCGAACTCTGTTTCATATGATTAATATAAACAACAAACACAAATATTTTACATGTATTTATTAATTATTTAGTGACTTTATCTAATTTTCTTTTTTTTTAAGTATTAACATTCACTTTTTCATTAAATTGTTTAATATAGTACTTTAACATGCAGTTGAAAAATTTAAAAGATATTAATTCTTTAATATTATGATTAGAGCGACAAAATTCTTTCCACAATTCTGATAAACAGATCTCTTTGATTTGTTGAAGTAAGGAAAGATTTTAAACCCATTTCTGACTTTTTTAGCGAATCAAAGACTTTCCAATTGCTGAGACAGGTGGTGAATGAATACTCTGAAGGTTTAAGAACACCTCCTCTGTCAACTTTATTCAAATATATGTCAAGTCTATCTAATTGCAGCTCATCTAAATGGAAGATTTCATCATCAACTAATATTTCCTTACAATGTGAACATTTATTTTTATAAATTATAGAATGAGCAACAGCTCCTACAACATAGTAGATAGTGGTAGTTTCACTGTCACATGGCAGATTAAAACTGGTTAACAAATTTGCAATGCTGGCTGCTTTTTCATCGAAAGTGCTCGAAGGTTCTTTAACATTATCAATGAAGTCATCGATGTCAGATAAGGAGAGCTTGGAATGCTTCAACAAAGACATCATTTTTATTTTAGCATTGCTTTCCACTACCTGTCTGACTGAAATAAAATAATTACCCCCAGCCATCTGACGAAGCCATCTAAATCTTGACTGTTATATCTAGATATCCATGCTATATACCAAGGATATCTTGTTATATCAAGATATCCTTGCTATATCATGGACGTCTGTATAATAGCACCTGGACGGTCAGCCTCGTTTGCGTGCGTACGGTAGTTGTCCGACCGTGCGCTGTACACAGCAGCGCTTATAATTGATTATGCACGGTTAAATAACTTTATTTCCGTCGAAAATAGTCAACACAATTAAAACACATAACAGTGGTGATTAAATCAAAGATTTTCTTGATTACTAGCAATGCCCGTAGCGGCTTCGCTCGCATGAAATTAGAGAATTTGAACCGTGCATCCATAGGTGTCGGCTCGGCCCGTCGACAACTTGGCCCAGCCCGTTTCAAAACCAAAATTCCTGGCCCGGCACGGCCCGTCTAATTTGGGCCCGGTCCGTTTTTACAGGCCTACTTGATGAAAAACTTCGGCCCGTTCCACCTTGACTTCAGGTTTGGACCGGCCCGTCTGAAGACCCTAAAATCACTAAAATGTCTATATGCTTAGTGAAAAACCTCGGCCCGTACCACCTTGATTTAAGGTTTAGCCTGGCCCGTAAAAAGACCCTAAAATAACGGCTTTTCCCGACCGGTGATAAACTGGACTCAGCTACTTTTAACCGGCACAAAACCTCAAAATACTAAGTTTTACATCTCTAATGCTTGAAGTTGTTGAGTAGCAGTTATTTTAAAATCAAATAACCCTTATTTTGACCCCACATTTGAAGTCATGGAAACCAAAGTTTTTAAAAATGGTGAAACACGTATATCTTTTTTTTTGAGTAGATACTAAGTATTAATTTTTACATCTGTAGCAATTACAGTTCTTGAGTAGCAGTTACTTTAAAAACCAAATAACCCTATTTTCCACCCCACATTTGAAGTCCTGGAAACCAAATTTTCAAAAAATGGTGAACACGTATATCATTATTTTTAGAGTAGAAACTAAATACTAATTTTTACTTTTGTAGCATTCACAGTTTTTGAGTAGCAGCTACTTTAAAAACCAAGTAATCCTATTGTCTACCCAACATTTAAGGTCCTGGAAACCAAATTTGTAAAAAAATGGTAAAACACGTATATCTTTATTTTTAGAATAGAAACTAAATACTAATTTTTACATCTGTGGTATTTACAGTTTTTGAGTAGCAGTTACTTTAAAAAACAAATAACCCAATTTTCCACCCCACATTTGAAGTCCTGGAGGAAACCAAATTTTCACAAAATGCTAAAACACGTATTTCATTATTTTTGGAGTAGAAATTAACACTAATTTTTACTCCTGTAGCATTCACAGTTTTTGAGTAGCAGCTACTTTAAAAACCAAATAATCCAATTTTCCAACCCACATTTGAGGTCCGGGAAACCGAATTTTCAAAAAATGGTGAAACACGTATCTTTTTATTTTTCAAGAAGAATCCATATACCAAATTTCAAAATCTCCTCATTTTTGGTTTTCGAGATATACATTGTTTTAGAAAAGTTTGTTTTCCAGTTTCTTCTTAAGGAGCAAAATTTTCAAAAATCCTTTCTTAGTGGATGCTTACGCAATAAAAGTAATATAAGTTCCAAATTTCACGTTCCTAGGATGAGGCGTTTGAGCTCGGCGTTGATTATCAGTCAGTCAGTCAGTCAGTCAGTCAGTCAGTCAGTCAGTCAGTCAGTCAATCAGTCAGTCAGGACATGTTCTTTTATATATATATATATATATATATATATATATATATATATATATATATATATATATATATATATATATATATATATATATATATATATATATATATATATATATATATATATAAATTAAATATTAATTTATATATATGTTATATGTTTATTAATATATATAAACATATATATATATACATATATTAATTTAATTATGTATTTTCGATTTATAGTGAGTGTTGGATAATTGGAATAAGTTGGATAATTGTGAAGATAATTAAAAAAGTGTGAAGACTAAAAAGTAGAAAATAAAATCGTACGTCAAATTGATCATCTTGCTGTTCGCCATGATTAGACTAGGGTGCTCAGTTTGAATTTAATTAACAGCAGATCTGTATAACTTAGCGAGCATCCTAGTCTTATAATGGCGAACAACAAGATGATAAATTTGACGGATGATTTTATTTTCTACTTTTTAGTTCATAATAAGACTAGTTTTTAAAAAGATTTTTAATTATTTTTATTTTTTCTATTTATCTTTAGAAAATTTGTTTATTAGATTTAGAAATGAAATGGATAGATTCCAAAAGTTGTGAGCTTCTAGAATCAACAAATTGCAACAAAACTTGTTTTGGGAATGACACGGGACAAGACTATTCAAGTTTTATTGAAATAATTTCTTATCAAAACTTTGCATACAAGAGAAACTTTTTTGAAGACTTAAGTAACGGTGCATATTTTGTGAGAGTGAAAGCTGTGAATAAATTTAACTGTTGCAGTTTGGCTCAGGTTTTCTCACCTCCATTTCATTTTTTTCTTGCTCTAAAAAAAGGTTGGTACTGCGATAAAAAATTTTCAAGAATTAAAATAAACTTTTTGTAAATTCCATAATTTTAATAATTTACATTGACTTAAAATAATTTATTGAAAGAATCAATAAAACAACAAAAAAACTCTGGAACTACTTTTACGTTGATAGTTATTATAATTACTGTGCTTGTTCTTTCTGTGTCAATTTTTCTGGCTATCTCCATTTTCTTATTCTTGTGGAAAGAAAAATTATGTTCAGGTTTGATTTTGTTTATTTTTACAAACTTTTATTTAGGTTACAATCTCTGTTTGTGTGTGTGTGGCTTTCTCTGTACGCAAATCTTGCAAGTAAAATTTAACCAGCTTTTTGACTAGCTAGGAAGCTGAAACTTTCAGCATAGCTTTATACTGGATGACAATACATGATTCAATAAAAAAACTGTGTTTGAACATCTTTCGTATTTCTAAATCGAGTGTATTTGGAATAAAGGTTTGTGTTGAAAAATTCGTTTTTTCCTTTACTTATTAATTTTATGTCAATCTTTAGGCAACGTTAAACATGTTTGATGTTGTAGAGAGCTACAAGTTAAAACCCCTTGACAACTGTTATTATTTTACACTTTAACAACTAAAAAATTAATAAAACATTTATTATCTGAAAATTGACATTTAAATAATTGATTTAAAACACAAGATCGTTTAACTGTTTTTTTCTTTAGCTCTATTATTCTTGTTTGTTTCTCTTGTTATTTCCTTCACTATAAAAAAAGGATTGCAAACAATGTGACTTTGTTTGTAAATCATGGCTACTGTTCCATGTTTTTTTTCTATGATAAAATATGCGAGCATCACCGGCTAGCAAAAGTCCATCCATGAAAAGTTTTTAAACTATAACATTTGCTGTGTTGTATTGCACCTTGGCAACTAAAGTTGACATTGTATCTTTTTTAAAGACTATGTTGTCATAAAACATAGTTAAGCTTTGAGAACTTAAGGACAGACACAGCTCGAGTCTTTCTATCGCTCTCCAACACATGTTTCATTGAAGTGTAATAGTTGCTTCTGAAATTTGATGAAACTATACAAAACGTTTTAATTAAGGAGTCCATGATTTAACGCTCAAACAATTTTATGATTTATTAGGTTAACGGGTTTTAACACTATTTGAATTGGTAAACTTTCCGTGCCGGATTCCGATTAATCTGTTGAAATAAGAATCCGATCAATTCCGATTTCCAAATCAAAAGTCTGCCCACCCCTACTAGGTAACAATCAGAAACACTTCATTGCCTCATTCGACAATAAGAAAACAAAGGAGTGCAGTGTATGAAGTGACAGAAAGACTCCAGGGGGCATGCGCAAGACAGTTTATTACTGTAAAACTTGCACCCGACATCCTGGCCTGCACACTGGAGAATGCTTTAAAAAACATCACACAATGTTCAAATATAAATAAAATTACTTTGATTGAGTATATAAAAAGCACATTTGAATATGTTTTTTGATTTTTTGTTTTTTATCGTTAAACTGGTTTATGCGTTTTCCCGGTATAAACTGTAAAATATATTACGATCTGGGACAAACGATACCAAAATTTTAATCGAGTGGAAAGGGTTAAACACCGCTTATCGAAATGGGGTATATGTCATAATTTTGCAAAAACTGGATAAAGATCAATTGTTTTTGGCCTGTCGCCACTATAATATCACTGGAACGCCTTCGAGAAGACAAATAAAGAATCAACTGGTCCAGAAAAACTTTTCTTCAAAAGTTTTCGAGATAAGTGGCAATTCATTAACTACACAAGCTTTAAACCACATCAACCGACTTTTTATAGAAGCAGAGTTGCTTCATCTCGTGTCAAAATTCTGGAATTTACCGAATTTTACATAGAAATGCAGCAATCACAAGATAACCACAGAAAATTTTGGAGCTATCATATATTTTCTTAGGAAGAGTTTCTGTTTGTGGTGTCCGGATGCCAGGTGCTATATAATGACAGAGGTAATTTACGCTATCAAAGTTTGGCTGTTTTGAAGCCAGTTCAAGATGACTGCCTTACAATACAAGTAAAGATAACAAAAATAATTTTTTTAAAGAAATGCTTTTGAGTTGAGCCGTTTATATCTCGATAATTCAGACGTTTATATAGTCTTTGGTTACATCAGGAGACTCGTACAAAGTGCGGGCATTCAACGAGACCAATGAATGCACATGGCCACGCCTACTTTACCGTCTGGAAGTTTGGTCCACATTTTATTTTTTTTATAACTTTCTTATTTGGGATCCCACAACTTTAGTTTTTGTTTCCACGTTATTAATTTATATTACTGAAAATTTCCATGGCTATAAAATGCCCCTAACGCCGTAACTTTGACCCACTATTTTGTCAGTCAGAATCGCAAAATCGCGAGCTGACAGCCATTATCGTCATCACCTTAGTCCTTAGCTATCGAATTACTTATTAAACTATTAAAACATTGATTTATAAAACTTGTTATGTATATTTATCATTTATGTTTGTTTACAACATCATTTTATCCTTTATTTATAAAAAAAAATAAACGAATTTAAGCAAATTTACGTCAAAACTTTTTTCCAGCAGATTATTTCAAGTTGGTTTTTATAGATTATTATTCACGCTGAAAAATTAATTGTTTTTATATATGGTTTAATTGGTGTGACTTTAGTGGTTTAAGTGGAAAATGAATAAAATCCTCTCTCTCCTCTCTTTCTCCTCTTTTTTTCTACGCTGTCTAAGATTTGATTACCACAGACAAACAAACCAACAGAGAGACGAGTGAAGTTATATAAAAGCATTTATGGTGTAAAAGACTATAAACTATAATGAAAAAAATCCATATTTCCTGAAAGTTTGCTCTCTAAAAATCCATTTTTTGTGAGACGACGATGATTCATCTGTAGATACTCTAAAAAAATAAAGGTTTTGGCTGTCGTCAATGACAAGGTTAGGCAAGGCGTGACTCTCGTTCAAAATTTTAGCAAAAACTTAACAAAGGATAAAAAACAACTACATTTCCTTCTTCAAGTGGTTGCAGACCATCGGCGACAGTTTTCGAAGTGAAAGAAAACCATCAATTTTAAAACTAAAAGATAGATTGAATAGTAAACACTATATACAAGTTACTTATAAATTTGCACAATGAGTAAGAATAAATAATGCTTAATTACGATTTTTAGTTTTTGACTATTTTTAAAAAACTTTATACTTTAGGGACCACCCCTAAATATTATCCGATTTGAAAAATTTATGCACTGTGTATTTTTTTTTGAATAGTAAACACTATATACAAGTTACTTATAAATTTGCACAATGAGTAAGAATAAATAATGCTTAATTACGATTTTTTGTTTTTGACTATTTTTAAAAAACTTTATACTTTAGGGACCACCCCTAAATATTATCCGATTTGAAAAATTTATGCACTGTGTATTTTTTCTATCAATGGAACGCATTGGAGATGTTTTACAATCAAATTTCTAATTTTTACTTTATTGCTATATCTTAAGGGACATTCTAATATTAATATATATATATATATATATATATATATATATATATATATATATATATATATATATATATATATATATATATATTCAGTGGCGAATCTAAACTTCTCTGTTATCATACAAATGGCGGGAGGAGCCAAAAACGGCGGGAGGGGTCAAAAAACGGCGGGAGGGGCCAAAAACGGCGGAAAAAGCAAACATTTGATTTTATATCCACAAGCCTCACTGGAAAACAATTTCCAGATACTAAAAATGTTGTAATTTATCTAAAAAATAGTCACAATTTTTGTTTAGTATTTCAAAAAAAGTAAATTTTGGAATCCACGGGGGGGCCATGGCTCTCCCCGGCCCTCCCCTAAACCCGCTACTGTATATATGTATATATATATATATATATAAATATATATATATATATTTATATATATATATATATATATATATATATATATATATATATAATATCAATTTAATATCAATGTTTTATATCTTGGCTTTTAATGCTTTTGAATATAGAACTGTTAAATTTTTAAAACAGAAAAAGTGGTTTCCAATACTATCTATTTTGGTTATATCGCTGAGTTTTATTAAAGTTTGCGTTAATTAATATAAAAATACTAACATGGGTAAAGGCTTTAACAATTACATGACCAAAAAGTTTTTTCATCCTGGAAGTAAAGAAAATATAAAAAGAGTATGGATGGCAACGCAAAAATCAGAATTTGAAAAGAAAAAACAAGAAAACTTATTGAATCAGTATCAGAGAGAGCAGGAAGTGTATGCCAACAGAGCACTACTTGGTGATGAAAAAGCTAAACTCGGGTTAAACTTTATGTACGATCCTCCCCCGGGTGTAAAAAAAGAAGAAGAAAAAGAAAAAATTGAACCAGAATACAAATTCGAGTGGCAGAGAAAATACAATGCTCCTCGAGAGGTTTATGCAAAAGCAAACGATACTATTCTTGACCAGCCATTTGGTATTGAAGTGAGAAATGTACGGTGCATTAAATGTCACAAATGGGGACATGTCAACACTGATAGAATATGCCCTCTATTCGCGGTCAATTGCACGATGGAAAAACCACAAGAAAAATCATTTGAAAAAAGTATGCCCAGTTGTGTTGCTGAAAAAAAAGAAGACCCAGAAATCGCTTTTTTAAAAAGTTTGACTGAGAATGATAAAAAGAAACTACTAAAAAAACTAAAGAAAATTGGAGAAAAAAAGAAGAAAAAATCAAAACATAAAAGTTTACCAAAGAAAAACAAAAATTCAAGTGATGAGACACCAAAAAAATAAAATTGCATACATATTTAAACCTCCATCATTGTGCATTTAAAACTGGTTTTATTTTTTTTACTAGAGATAGTCCGTCAAAAATAACGGATTTTTACAACGCTTAAACTAGTTTTGTTATTTGTTTGTGGTTTGTTTCTTAAGGCACTTATAATGGTTGTACAAAATTTATTTTTTTGCATGCTAGGCTATATACGGTGCCAATACATTAATCTGTTCTTAGATTTGAAAAAAAATATATAAAAAATTTAAACGTTAAAAATGTACTAAAAACTTAAAAATAATATTATCTAAGTGTAAGTAATACAATTTTTTGAACTAAACTTTCTGTTTGGAAGATAAAAACGTTGGGCGTTATATATATATATATATATATATATATATATATATATATATATATATATATATATATATATATATATATATATATATATATATATATATAGCCGGCTCGTGAAACATATTTTATGTGTGCGAGAATAAATTAGGCGCCTTTTAAATTGCTCACAAAAAATTAAATTACTTCAAATTATAAAACAATAAATACTAAAAATTAAATAAGTTTTTTAAGAATTGTATTAATTTTAAACATGTTTTAGTTATAAAACGGAACACGTCTAACTTTAGATTTTGCAAAATTGAATCTTTTGCAAAAAACAACAAAATAAATAAATAAACTTTTTAAAAACTAGTCTTATGATAAGACTAGGGTGCTCGCTAAATTATACAGATTATACATTAAATTCAAACTGAGCACCCTAGTTTTATCATAAGACTAGTTTTTTCACTATAAATCGGAAATATTTTATTAAAATAATATATATATATATATATATATATATATTCATATATATATATATATATATATATATATATATATATATATATATATATATATATATTCATATATATATATATATATATATATATATATATATATATATATATATATATATATGTATATATATATATATATATATGTATGTATGTATGTATGTATATATGTATATATGTATATATGTATATATGTATATATACATATACATGTGTGTGTATATATATATACTAGCAGTGCCCGTAGCGGCTTCGCTCGCATGAAATTAGAGAGTTTGAACCGTGCATCCATAGTAGAGATCATTTTTTTAGGTCTCGGCTCGGCCCGACGACAAATTAGCCCAGCCCGTTTTAAAAACCCAAACTCCTGGCCCGGCACAGCCCGTCTGAATTAGGCCCCGCCCATTTTTACAGACCTAGAAGTTCTATATACTTGATGAAAAACTTCGGCCCGTCCCACCTTGACCTCAGATTTGGCCCGGCCAATCTGAAGACCCTAAAATCACTAAAATATCTATATACTTGGTGAAAAACCTCGGCCCGTCCCACTTTGATTTAAGGTTTGGCCTGGCCCGTGTGAAGACTCTAAAATAACGGCTTGGTCCGGCCGGTGATAAACTGATTAACCGGCACAAAACTTCAAAATACTAATTTTTACATTTGTAGCACTTACTGTTTTTGAGTAGCAGTTATTTTGAAATCAAATAACCTTTATTTCCACCCCACATTTGAGGTCCTGGAAACCAAATTTTGAAACAATTTTGAAACACTTATATCATTATTTTTTGAGTAAATACTAAATACTAATTTTGATATCTGTAGCATTCACAGTTTTTGAGTAGCAGTTACTTTAAAAACCAAAAAAACTTTTTTTCCACCCCACATTTGAGGTCCTGAAAACCAAAATTTCAAAAAATGGTGAAACACATATATCCTTATTTTTAGAGTAGAAAAGAAATACTAATTTTTACTTTTGTAGCATTCACAGTTTTTGAGTAGCATAGCAGCTACTTTAAAAACCAAGTAATCCGAGTAATCCACCCCACATTTAAGGTCCTGGAAACCAAATTTTAAAAAAATGGTGAAACACGTATATCTTCATTTTTAAAAAAGAAACTAAATAATAATTTTTACATCTGTGGTATTTACTGTTTTTGAGTAGCAGTTACTATAAAAGACAATTAGCCCTATTTTCCACCCCACATTTGAAGTCCTGGAAACCAAATTTTCAAAAAATGCTAAAACACGTATTTCATTATTTTTGGAGTAGAAACTAAATACTAATTTTTACTCCTGTAGCATTAACAGTTTTGTTTAGCGCCGTGGTGTCATGGCGTTTCGGCTCGTGAGCGAAGTTAAATTTGAATTGTTTTATTGTTTCACGTGGAAACTGTGAGTTTTTCTTCTTTTCTTCTGTGTTCCCTTTTCTAAACTTTTCTTTCTCTAATAATGTACTCTAGGGATTTCTCATTAAGCCTCTCTCAATCTTCTACTCTGCCCACTCGCACTGTTCGCCGTAAGATTTATTATCTTGATATTCTTAACCTAAATTATATTAGGAAATTTAAACGTATTGCTAAGTGCAACTCTTCTTTCTCTGATCTCTCTATATCAAATCCTCTTCTTAAAATAAACAATCTTAAAACTAATTATAGTCATAATAATAATAATAATAATAATAATAATAATCCTAGTTCTAGCCTTAATATAGCCACCCTTAATATTCGTTCTCTAAATAATAAATCACTCTTTATCTCTGAGCTAGCCCTGTCTAACTATCTTGATCTCTTTCTCCTGACTGAGACCTGGCATGAATCTGCTTCTTCTCCTTCTCTCCTTGCTTCTGTTTCTACTGGCTTCTCTTTTGTTGAGCAGGCTAGGCCTCCTACTAATCCTTTTTCTGCTCAACATTCTTCCTATGGTGGCATATGCCTTCTCTTCAAGTCTTCCTATTCTGTCTCTCTCAATTCTTCTACTAAATTCTCATCTTTTGAATGCCTCTTTACTTCTGTTAAAATTAATTCTTTTAAGTTCAATTTAATAGGTATCTATAGGCCTCCTAAATGCTCTAAACCACAATTTCTGGAGGATTTCTACAACCTTTCTGAATCTCTCTTCTCTCTATCTACTCCTTCTTTTATCATTGGGGATTTTAATATTCCTATTAATAAAACTAAGGACTCTTTTGTTTCTCAATTTCTTGAAATCTTATCTACTTTTAACTTCTTTCAGCATTGTGACTTTCCGACTCATAATCGGGGTAACACATTAGATCTTATTATTTCTCCTCTTTTCTCTAATATAAGCAATCTTTCACCTGTTAATCTTCACTTTACTGATCACTACTTTATTTCTTTCACCTTACCTCTATCTCAACCTTTAATTAATCTTACTTCAGTCACTAAAAGGTGTTGGTCTAGATTTGATAATATTCAATTTTCAAATTTATTTCTCACCTCTGGGTTTTCTTCTTCTTCTTTCACTGATGTTGATTCCTTTATGGACAATCTCAATCTGACGATTTCATCCATACTGGATACTTTGGTTCCTTTTGAGACGTTTAAGTTTCGACTCTTTTCTAAAAAAGCTCCTTGGTTTGATCGTGATTGTGTTCTCTTGAAGCAATCTGCACGTAAAGCCGAGCGAGCTTATCGTTCTAAATTGTCTAAGGGTTCTTGGTATGAGTGGCAATACCATCTCAAAGAATACCATAACCTCATCTTTACTAAGCATTCTTCCTTTTTGAGAAAATCTATTGTTCTTGCTTCTAGCTCGAGGAATAGGTGGTCTTCTCTTTCTAAACTCCTTGACCAGAAAACGCTAACCGACTGGCAGACTATTTTACCAAGTTAACACGAACCACACTCACTGACCGCGATTCTCAAGCGTGTACGAAATTTTCATGAAAATAGTTGAGATATTTAAATTCGATGCTTTTTGATGATATTTTTATTATTATTACCAATGCTTTTATTAACTCGTCGTCTCTGTTTCTCTGTCTGTCTGTTTGTTTCTCTGTCTGTCTGTTTGTTTGTTTCTCTGTCTGTTTCAAATCTTGCAATCAATTTTTGAGTCACTTCCTGATGATAGATTTTTTTCAAATTTTGCATACATGCTCAAAATAGAAGACAATGCAATATTCAATTATTAGTTTTACAATAAGTCAATTAATTTAGTTAATTTTAATTAATTTCGATATTTCGATATAATTAAGATATTTCGACTTTAATATAAAATAAAAGAGTAATATAAAAAAAAATTGATTGCAAAATTTGGGTTTTAATTACATATAAGAGCATTGGTTTTAAAAATTCGTTTTTAATTTACTTGTTATAAAATGTATCCAAAGGACATCGTAATTTTAAAACATCCGTCCTTGGGACGGGCAAAACCACTATAATACATAATGAGATTTTAAAAAATCTATCATTTTTTACGAGCTATCTCTAGTACATATACATATACATATATATATATATATATATATATATATATATATATATATATATATATATATATATATATATATATATATATATATATATATATATATATATATATATATATATATATATATATATATATATATATATATATATATATATATATATATATATATTCTTCTCAATATAAATATATATATCCTTCTCAACTCTCCGCGGACTCAAATCTTATCTACGCACCACAATGAGCCAGACAAGGCTGAATGGGTTGGCCCAGATGACTGTCTGTCTGTCTGTATTCCTGTTTGTGTGTCTGTTTTCCTTTGTTTTTCCAAAATAACTTTTAAAATATTAAAAAAAAATATTCTAAATAGATTACACCCTATTCTCTATCCTATATATATATATTTATATATATTTATATATATGTATGTATATATATATATATATATATATATATATATATATATATATATATATATATATATATATATATATATATATATATATATTCGACATTCGCAGTTTTTAATTTATAATGGTGTAAAATGTATAAGTATTTATTTTGTAAATTAAACCTCAAATTTTAACAATAGCCAAACGAAGAAAAAAATCTGCAATAAAAGTGTCAAGCTGTGAGCAACCAATTGTTATGGACCAATCTCTGTTAGTAATTTTAAATTCAAAACTAGTTGAAGCTGTAATCAATTATTTAATTTAAATTTCATTTTATAAATTACGAGTGTCTTTTGACTCTTTAATAAACTATAAATTAGAATAACCTAAAACTTTCAAATAAATAACTTATCTAAATATTGCTATACATTTAACACATTCTTAGATTTAAGAAAAAAGAAGGTTCGTTGCATTTTAATGATATGATTGGTGATACGAAGTGGATGAATCGTTCGGTACAGATAATGTCTTCCTACGTGTTTAGAAACGACGGTGCACGGGAAGTTGGAAATTGTCAGGATTGTGAAAATGTTACTGTAAATACCCTGGTGTGATGTGTTTTGTTTATCGCATTAAATAAACTGTTCGTTACTTTCTTTTGTGTGACCTTTGCATTTGCATCTGAGCAGTTCAACAAATAATTATTTTCTGGCCAATATTAGTTATAAACATGGTATACGGGGAAAACATAATTGCATAAAAATATTCTTGTTTTTATGAGACACTGTTTATGCTCTGTTTTGCCATCTCTATACAATCGATTCACTGGATGGTTTTTTAATTGTCTATTATTCAGAAAAAAAATCCACGTTTTACAGTTCATCTTGACCATGAGGTTTCAAACTTGTTTTTGTTTTTTAGCGACAGTTTTAAGGTTAAATATTTGAAAGTACACCTTTGTCCGACAATAAATGGACGTTTACTTCAACGTGTTATTTGTTCGATACTAGAATACATCCGTTTAGAAATTTAACGCTTTGACTTCCATGGGCTTATGTTTGCATTATTGCAAATGTTTTACTCTAATTTCTATAAAAAAAATGTTGTGCGTTAGAAAGAAATGCAAAATACTATGCGTAGTAAAAGGAAATGCAAAGAACTTTACGAAGTAAAATTAAATTCAAAAATCTTTGCGAAGTAAAAATTAGTGCAAACAAACTAAGGATCGGAAATGGCAAACCTATCCAGAACAGGGACGCAGCCAGGGGGTCGGGGGCCCGAACCCCCCCCCCCCCCCCCCCCAAAAAGCTTGCCAATATCGATGTTGAAGTGACGCGCGTGTCCGTGTTTTCGAGACGTATTTGAGTTAAAAATTATTTTGCAAATTAAATATTTAATAAGTTATCAAAATGTTAGGGTGAGAGTTGTCCATGTGTCTATTTTTGAAAACCCAACCCGCCAAAAAATCTGTGCCAACTCAACCTATTTTTGTTTTTTCTTTTGTGACCCACCTGACTCGACCCACTTTGGCTAAGACCCAATCGTCAGAGCGGCCACATACCGCAGTGCCGCAGTTGATCTTCTGCAACATTGTCAATATTCCATCTAATAAATACGCTGCTGAAACTCTTCACCACTTATCCCTTTCTTCCACGACAGCCGAGAAATTCTTCTCAACTATGGGCGGACTCAAATCTTATCTACGCACCACAATGGGCCAGACAAGGCTGAATGGATTGGCCCAGATGACTATCAATCGCGACCTAAACATTAATGAAGAAACCGTCATCGACATTTTTTCGCAGAAAAAACGTCGGCTGAATTTCATATTGTAATTTAATTTTCTAAATAAAATATCTTATGGTTTGATATTACTAATTATTGCTAGAACTGTCGTTAAACCTTGACTTTCGTGGGTTGTAAATTTATCAGTAAAACTACTTAGTAATCAGTAATCCCCCCCCCCCCCGAAAAAAAATTTCTGGCTGCGCCCCTGATCCGGAACTATTCGGAATCGGAAATTTTATTCCATTCGATCAGTAATGTATGTATGTATATACATGGATACCTATTGTCTGGCAAGAAATGAAACTTAAATGTTTTAAGTATATATATATATATATATATTCCGATTCCGAATAGTTCCGGATCCGGATCAGGGGCGCAGCCAGAAATTTTTTTCGGGGGGGGGGGATTACTGATTACTAAGTAGTTTTACTGATATATATATATATATATATATATATATATATATATATATATATATATATATATATATATATATATATATATATATATATACATATACACTAGCGGAGTGCCCAGCGTTGCCCGAGGTTTTTCTAATGTTTGTCTCTTTTGCTCAGGTATCCTTCCCCGCTTGCTTTCCCGCTCCCGCTCGCTTTCCCGTTCACGGCCGCTTTCCCGTTCCCGGCCGATTTTCCGATCCCGGTCGCTTTTCCGCTCCCGTTTGCCCTCCCCTTCCCGGTCGCTTTTCCGTTCCCGGTCGCTTTCCTGTTCGCGGACGCTCTCCCGTTCCCGCGCACGCTTGCTCTAACGTTCCCGCTCACGCTCGCTTTCCCGTTTCCGCTCAAGCTTGCTCTCCCGTTCACGTTTTCGCTCATTTTCTCTTTTTCATTCTTTCTTAGCTTCTCTTAGCCCTTCAAAACGTAAAATAGATTTGCTAAAACTGTCTAAAACTTGCTTGAAGCCTTCAAACGTTGTTACGTAAGCTTAATATGAATTCTATTACGCAATTGCCAATTACCGCAACTATTAAAAACAAATAACCAAGATTCAGTATTCGTTTGAGTTTTAGTTGTATATATCTATATATATAAAAATGAATGTTTGTATTTATGTATGTTAATGTCCTTTATGCATTGCTACACCATTCATCCGATCGTAATGAAATTTTCACACAACCTTGAGAGTCAAGGGGAGTCAAATAAAAAAAAAATTGAAATCCGTCACAAAATGAGCGGAGCGGAGCGGGTGAGCGAGCGGGAACTATATATATATGTATGTGCGTATGTATGTGTGTATGTATGTATGTGTATGTGCATGTATGTGTGTCTGTGTGTGTGTTTATGTATGTACTAGCGGAGATACCCGGCGTTGCCCGGGTTTTTTAGAGGTTTTTCTAATGTTTGTCTCTTTCTCTCCCGTTTCCTTTCCCACCTGCTTTCCCACTCCCGTTCGCTTTCCCGTTTTCGGTCGTTTTCCCGCTCCCGGTCGCTTTCCCGCTCCCGGTCGCTTTCCCGCTCACGTTTGCTCTCCCATTCCCGCTCACGCTTGCTTTTCCGTTCCCGCTCGCTGTCCGTTCCGGGTCGCTTTCCCGTTTCTATAATAGACAAACTAACCCACAAACATTCATCAACTCCGCCTCGCTAATTGCGAGCCAGTCCCAAGCCTGGATAAAGGAGGAGGGACAGCTAAAAGGATCAAACTTAGATCCACGACAGGAAGCATTTAGATGCTTCCTACATACAGCTATTTCAGTCTTAAAACACTTGGTGTAAAGGACTATAAACTATTATAAAAAAAAAAAAAAAAAAAAAAACAAACATTCATATATATATATATATAGTCTTAGCAAATCTATTTTACGTTTTATAGGCTAACAGAAGTTATGAAAGAATGGAAAAGAAAAAATGAGCGTGAACGGGAGAGCAACCGTGACCGGGAATGGGAGAGCAAGCGTGACCGGGAACGGGAGAGCAAGCGTGAGCGGGAACGGGAAAGCGACCGGGAACGGGAAAGCGACCGGGAACGGGAAAGCGACCGGGAACGGGAAAGCGACCGGGAACGGGAAAGCGACCGGGAACGGGAAAGCGACCGGGAACGGGAAAGCGACCGGGAACGGGAAAGCGACCGGGAACGGGAAAGCGACCGGGAACGGGAAAGCGACCGAGAACGCGGAAAGCGACCGGGAACGCGGAAAGCGACTGGAATCGGGAGAGCAAGCTTGGAAGGAAACGCGAGCAAGAGAGAAAATCGATAACAAAACTTCTGAGCGGGAAAGCGAACGGGAGCTGGAAAACGACCGAGAGCGGAAAAGCGACCGGGAACGCGACGAAAACGGGAAAGTGGAGAAGGAAACGGGAGCGAGAGAGACAAACATTAGAAAAACCTCTAAAAAAAACCCCGGGCAACGCCGGGTAACCCCGCTAGTGTATTTATAAAAAATTATCAATAAATAAAAAAAATTCTAAATTTTTCGTTAACATTTAATTTATATAATGAAAAAAAACTCACCTTACAAACCAAAACTATTCGGCTTAATAAATAACCAAGATTAAGTAAATAACTTATTCGGTTGAACTTTTAGTTGTAATTATTACTAATTATTATTAATAAATAAAATAACAAAAAATTTCTATATTTTTGTTAAAATTTATTTAATTAACTAGCGGGGTTACCCGGCGTTGCCCGGGGTTTTTAGAGGTTTTTCTAATGTTTGTCTCTCTCGCTCCCGTTTCCTTCTCCACTGTCCCGTTTTCGTCGCGTTCCCGGTCGTTTTTCCGCTCTCGGTCGCTTTCCCGTTCCCGGTCGCTTTCCCGTTCCCGCTCACGCTTGCTCTCCCGTTCCCGGTCATGCTTGCTCTCCCATTCCCGGTCAAGGTTGCTCTCCCGTTCCCGTTAACGCTCATTTTCTCTTTTACATTCTTTCATAACTTCTGTTAGCCTATAAAACGTAAAATAGATTTGCTAAGACTATATATATATATATATATATATATATATATATATATATATATATATATATATATATATATATATATATATATATATATATATATATATATATATATATATATATATATATATATATATATATATATATATATATATATATATATATATATATATATATATATATATATATATATATATATATATATATATATATATATATATATGAATGTTTGTGGGTTAGTTTGTCTATTATAAAAACAGGAAAGCGACCCGGAACGGACAGCGAGCGGGAACGGAGAAGCAAGCGTGAGCGGGAATGGGAGAGCAAACGTGAGCGGGAACGGGACAGCGACCGGGAGCGTGAAAGCGACCGGCAGCCGGAAAACGACCGAAAACGGGAAAGCGAACAGGAGTGGGAAAGCAGGTAGGAAAGGAAACGGGAGAGAAAGAGACAAACATTAGAAAAACCTATAAAAAACCCGGGCAACGCCGGGTATCTCCGCTAGTACATACATAAACACACACACAGACACACATACATGCACATACACATACATACATACACACATACATACGCACATACATATATATATAGTTCCCGCTCGCTCACCCGCTCCGTTCCGCTCATTTTGTGACGGATTTCAAAAAAAATTTCTCTATATTTGATTCCCCTTGACTCTCAAGGTTGTGTGAAAATTTCATTACGATCGGATGAATGGTGTAGCAATGCATGAATAACATACCTATATACATACATACATACATACATACATACATACATACATACATACATACATACATACATACATACATACATACATACATACATACATACATACATACATACATACATACATACATACATACATACATACATACATACATACATACATACATACATACATACATACATACATACATACATACATACATAAACACAGACACACATACATGCACATACACATACATACATACACACATACGTACGCACATAGATATATATAGTTCCCGCTCGCTCACCCACTCCGCTCATTTTGTGATCGACTTCAAAATTTTTTTCTCTATATTTGATTCCCCTTGACTCTCAAGGTTGTGTGAAAATTTCATTACGATCGGATGAATGGTGTAGCAATACATAAAGGACATATATATATTATATATATATATATATATATATATATATATATATATATATATATATATATATATATATATATATATATATATATATATACATATATATATATATATATATATATATATATATATACAAACATTCATTTATATATATATATATATATATGTATGTATGTAGGTATGTATGTATGTATGTATGTATGTATGTATGTATGTATGTATGTATGTATGTATGTATGTATGTATGTATGTATGTATGTATGTATGTATGTATGTATGTATGTATGTATGTATGTTTGTATGTATGTATGTATGTATGTATGTATGTATGTATGTATGTATGTATGTATGTATGTATGTATGTATGTATGTATGTATGTATGTATGTATGTATGTATGTATGTATGTATGTATGTATGTATGTGTGTGTGTGTACAAGTTTGGAGCTGCCTTTAGTTACCTTCTGTCATCTTCATGGTCTTTAACTGATGGACCATTACAGTAGCCGTCAAATACAACTGTTGCTGCCTTTCCAAATCGCTTCTCAGTGTACTGTACATATTGCTGGATTGCATCAGCTTTTGTTCCCGTCTGCATCCATTTTACTTTGTGAAGCAGCCATCCTCCATCTATAACATAAGTACTTGGTTCACATAGATCTTGTTCCATATTTGTCTGTTTTTGTTTTTCATTTCTTTAGCCAAAACCGACTTGTCAGATTTTCTCATGCAGTCCCCTGTAAACAATGATGTTGGCTCTGCAGTTAGCTCATATTTAAAATAAGGCTCCAGTTCTGGGTTCCGCTGCATAATAATCAGAAGTCGATTAAAAAGAATTGTAGAATTAATTATAAAAGTTTTTTTCATTCTGTCCTTTATTAGTGATTTGTGTTAATGTTCTTACTCTGTCATTTTTTCTCAGAACAGTTTCAGTAAATCGGATTTTCTTCGTTATACAAGCGCCCACTTCATTGGCTTCGTCACAACTAATCCCATCCAGGTCTGTCGTCGCTATACCTGTTGAAAGACTATGCAGTCGGCTGTCTTTTACCTCAAATGGGTTGTGTAACCTGAACAATTTAATGAGTTTTTGAATATCACTGGCATCTCGCTTATTTTACTCATGTCTTTATGTTGAGAATTTTCAGAAGAACATTCAAGACTAGTTAGACTAGTCAATGCAGAATGAACAGTTGCACACTTGTGCATGCTGTGACCCACATGAGCCTAACACTTTCAGACATTCCTCTACCATGTGTCAAGCCTCCCCTGACATCACCTGCTCAATCACCAAATCTGTAGACAACCCAGCCCAGAACCTATCCGAACGTCTAACGACATGAAAACCACCTGATCTTAGTTGCTCAAACAACCAAGAGTATGTCAATGAAAGATCTGACATTAATTGCAAATACAGCCGAGCCGATTTGGCATAATTATTGTGTCCAGATGCTGCAAAGAGATTCAACATTTGTGTAAGTGATATTTGATGTAAGTTCCAATCTGATGTTCTCTCGGCAGTAATAAATGATCTCAAGATATTGACGTTGTCCATATATTGTAGCCATAACCTTGCTGTTCGATTATTTTTTAACATCTGAATTTTAAACAGAGAAATTGCCTTATTGAGTTTCTGCATGCAGAGTGGCAAACATTCTTCCTTGAGAGTTACTTTAAAATTGAATATTTCTCTGTAGAGATTCCTCAGATCATCAATATCAGAAGTAGTCAAAAACTCCATTTTCAATATTGATTCCAAAAGCAATGCGAACAAAGCTGACTCTTCTAAAAAGTGACTGCGTTGTGCCCTAGCCACTGCCTTCCCTGTCATCACGACCTAACGAACCTAACAGTTAATATCAGCCTAAAATAATGTATTGTGAGCTTCAACATATTATTACATTTTATTAATTGAAAAATTTAACGATTAGTTTTTGCTCAAATTTTAAGTTCGCAAGGATGAAATGGGGGCAGCGAGAGGCTAGAAAAGTTATAATTCATTTAATAGACTAAGCGCGATCCAGTTATCAAACGGGAAAAATAAGTTAACAAAATAAATGTCAAAATGTACAAAAAAAAGTTTTATAGGTTTGAATTTTTTGACAAATTTCAATTGTTAATATTAAAAAATATTGGTATTGGGTATGGAATAATTTTTTCTTTAAATGTATCGGCGATACCAAACCAATTTCTCTCAGTAAAAGTATTAGACAATACCATTCTCAATAACGAAAAGTTATTTCCAATAGTATATTGGTATTTGACCAATACCAATCTTAATATCCCTGATCAGATTTACGGCTGAAATCCGGCTTGAGCCTTGAGCCGTTTCTGAGACGTAATCGAACCATAACAAGTTCGGCAAGCCGAAATTTGAGCCGTAATTTTGCTCCAGGCAGCCGACATCCTGAAAAAAAATCGGCGCCCTGGTCTAGCTGAAGCTTACAAACAAACAACATTGCAAGTTAATATAAGCGTTGTAAAATATAACGAATTGAGAGTGCATTTGTTAGTAGTTCGATCATATACAATGATGTTACTGATTTGAGAAAAATAGAGGTTGTAGAGCATCTTGTATCGATTGAAGATTGTATACCCAGATCTAAATTAGATATGAGCATCAGAACGTTGTCAACTAGTCAGTGTTCTTAATAAATTTCCAATTGTTTTTTTTAGAGAAAATAGGTATTTGTTCTAATGTTTTTCATGAAATTAAAATTTTTCCTACATTTGTTCCAAAAAGATTAAAACCTTATATAACCTCACAACTCATTAAGAAAGCTATGTTTAATCAAAACCAGGAGATGCTGCAACAACACATATTGTTCCATCTCAGAGTCCGATGATTAGCCCATGAATTTGCAAAAAAAAATCTGAAATAAGGAAATGTCTTGTTTGTTTGGATCAGCGCCATTCTGATTATGAAACATTGTGTAGTAAATAAATTTTAATAAACCAGCTTACTTTTAATATTACATTTAAGGCGCAGATGGGAGAGAGGGGTGAAGAGTAGGAAAGACTGGTCCCCCAATATCTGACAGATCGACACCTTTGGTTGCATTAACAGTTTCAATGCTTCACTATCTATATATATAAAAGGCAACGTATGTTCATTAATAACGCCAAAACCAATGAAGGGATTTGCACGAAATTTTACATAATAAACATTTACCACCTAACAAATAATCTCATTTATTTAAAAAAATTGTTTTGAATGTTTTTAGAAAATTAATTTTTAGAAATATTTTATCTATGCAATTTTAGAAAATTAATTTTTAGAAATATTTTATCTATGCAATTATATCGCGGCTTAACGAGCTTAGGGTTGCTTTCGACTTCTGTTCCGTCGTTGTTGGTTGTCGCGATTTCTCAAAATCAGAAGTGAGTATTATTTTACTTATATCAATTATATCAATATATCAAAAGTAATATACTATATACTATACTATTATTTTTTTAATTACTGTATATCGTTCAAATGTTTTTGAATGTTTTAGAAAATTAATTTTTTTAAATATTTTCGCTATTGTATCAGAGCTATGTTTTGTTTACATTCGCTGTTTATCGTCTCGGTTTCTCGAAATCAAAGTAATTTAAAAACTTAGGCTACTATTTTTATATTATTTAATTGTTAATTATTGTTGTGTATATATTAAATTGTAAATTGTTTCGGTCGTTGTGTGTCAGGCTATCATTATCGCTCTACCAGTCTAACCACTCTAACCAATCTAACCACTCTAACCTCTAACAGATATTATTTTGTGCTACTTTTAGTCTAACAGATATTATTTTGTGCTTACAGACAAGAAAATTGAAAAATTTATTGTGAGTGAGTATATCAATATAACTATTAATGTATTTTAAGTATAATAGTATAACTATTAATGCACCTTATGGAAAAACAAAAAACATTGTGTATCAGAAAGCTTTGCAATAAAATGACTGTATGTGTTTGTTGTATTTCTTTTAATTAAAAATCAAAAGTATCTGCATAAATGTTTCAATAGATGCAAAGATGCCCGGGCAAACGAGCGGTTAAGGAAACGGGAGCCAGAGAGAAAAACGATAAAAAAACCTTTAAATTCCCCGGGCAACGCCGGGTAACCCAGCTATATTTTATAAAGCGTGTTTTTAAACCTTTTTTTTATTTACTTCTTCATGCTTATACTCAGGCTTCTTCAATTTAAAAAAAATTGTTACAATTGATTGAACTTTATTTGAGCCAAGGTTGCGTTTTTCATACTACTTTTTTATAGCCACCACATTTTAGCAAGGAATTCGTTCATCTAGATTCAATTTTTTTGCCTACAAGTGATAACACAAATCTAAAGCAGCTATGTATTTGCAAGTCGCAAAACAAATTTAATGATATTCAAAAATGAAAGTACAAAAAAGAAATAAAAAATAATAATCTTGTCGCCATCATCTAAGTTTTTATGTTATTGCCAGAGAGGTACAAACAAAACAGCTTGCTCAAGCTGACTCCTGAGCTGAAAATTTTTGAAGCTTCAGAAAAAAGGAATTCTCAATGAACACCTGCATAGTGTAACCAGAAAAACAACAATTAAGTTAGTAAAGAATACAACAGAAAAGTAAACATTACAATGAAACAATTTGTATATATATATATATATATATATATATATATATATATATATATATATATATATACACATAATCAGTTAAACCATTTTTCATTTTCTTTTTAGCAAGGTACAAAATAATTCTTTTAGCCATACACAGTTTAACATGTTCAAATAGTTTTGTAATAACAGCAGGACAAACAAATTGGGTTGCACTGCAGAAATTGCCTGCTGCTTCATGCCACGAGTACATAGCATTGGTTAACAGAGAGGGGCGAATTATCTAACTGTAACCAGTCACTTTTAACATTTAAGTTGATATGAAAATTGAACTCATGTATGAAATTTTGTACTTTGAACAAAAACTAAACAAAAACGAGATAAAAATCATTAAGAACAATTGCAAAAAATAGTAAACAAATGTAACAAATTCAACAATTTAATATATTATTAAGTTTCATGAGGATTCAAACAAAAACTTGAGCACACTTGGTGAATTTGTAAGTAAGGGAAGCGTGTGGCAGTTGCATAGTCATCCAAAGTCATTCGACAGAGTGCACCAAATAAGTCGTTCAAGAAACGAAAACTGGCTAGTATAAAACTTTAAAAAAATTTAATATAAAAGGAATGGAATGTTTGCAAAACTGTAAACTCACTGAAAGTATTTTTTCTTAACAAAATAAAATAGAACTTGCATTACATTAAAATGAGACAAAAACCATAACAAAACACAGATATTATAAAACTAAAACAAATTTTCGATGTCTCAAAATATCGCCACAAAATTCAACAAAAAAGAACTATTCCAATTTTCAATGTTGCTGTTGTCACTACAGTCCAAACAACTCAACGGAACACCCGGTTTGCATAAATCACTTTTAAATGTCATCAACAAATATGCATTCCTATACAAATGGCTTTGAACATGGCAAGTTTGTAATTGAATAATGAAAACTTCAATGCTTTAAAAAAAACTTTAAAGATCAATTTAAAAATTTTATAAAAAAAAACTTGAATTAGTAATTATAGTCTTACAAAAAAGTAATTAATTTATCTATATTGTGAAGAGTGATATGAAGCAGAAGAAGATGAAGTAGGATTATTAATTATTGGTCTCTGAAGGAAAGCCGGAGTCTGAAATTGTGACTTGATTTGATCGGACGGGTACATCTCTGGAGAAAATATTGAAGGGTCCTGGTACATCGGAGGACGGCACGAATCAGAAAAATGAGAAGGAAAAGAAGAAGACTGAGATGTGACATCAGGTTTTGCTGCCCCCACCAGTGCTGCAGCTGAGAGAACATCTGCAGGTGCAAACGGCTGCTCGGTGAAAAAAATTAGTCTAAGATTACAGAACATTGTTTCATTTAAATATATAATCATAATTACCTGAAAATATGGAGAAATGTTATAGCGAGGATCAGGCACGGAAGACGCTCCCGGAAAGGGAGGATGCATGGCCCACCTGTGATGTGCATGTTGTGTTTCAGGGGACCAGGCAGGATAGAAGGGTGAAGGATGAATATTTCTAAAGAAACCACAGGGGTCCGTGGTATAGGGTACTTTTCCCATGGAAGAGAAGGCTGCATCATAATTTGAATACTGATGAGGATGAGAAGGAGGAAGAGGGATGGGTGCATGCCAACCGGGAAAACATCCAGCAGAACCCCATCTGTTGAAATCCTGGTGGGGCATGAAACCACGATACATCATTCTCTGGGCAACCATCATTTCATTGAATCCAGATGATGGACATTCAGACATTTTTCTCTTTCTATCATCTCTTGAATTTGGTCTCACTTGAGACTGAAACATACACATAGATATCACTTTTTCAACAAAACATCAATAAATTCTTTTATATCTATTCTAATAATTAGTTAAGCTTCTCAGTCTGTAGCTAGATATAATTTTGATACCACTGCACCGATATTCATGAAATTTAGCACACTTACTCAAACTTTTTACTCTGATTTTGAAAATACTTTTTTCCCAGATTTAGGCTTATGTTTTTCATTTTTATGCTTGTCGTCTGACAGGCTTTGATACTAGTTAATTATATTTATAATAATTTACATCAAGTTTGTTGACGTTATAAAATCATTTAACCATGAAAAACTACACATGATATCTTTCTTTTAAATTATCTCAAAACACAGTCACCCATCAACCATATGTGTAACCATAATTGCAAACTAAAGAGAAATATGGCAAGGATCACTCATGACACCAGTTGTTAATTTTGTGTTTCAGCTTATAATAAAGTAAAGATTGATAGAATAAAGTAGTATTACTGAACAGTTAGCCCCAATGCTTGATAAGTCTGAGTTGTAACAATCACATGATAGCAGTGGATAATGACACAACTTTTTTTATTCCTTGATGGTCACTGTAATGTCATGTCAGTTTTGTTAAGCCCTGTCCCAATCTCATGACCTTTTTATACTTGAAGAAACTATAGACCTATGTAATTTCAACTATCTTGAATGCAGGAATTATTAAAAAGCAAGCATGTAGTTGGTTGAGAAGATAAAGAAGTGGAAATCAGGTATGGAGTAGAAAGAAATGCGAATAAATCTGGGCAAAACTAAATTCATAAGATGTCGAGATGCTACTGTAGATCAACCAGCAAAGTCAGGAAAGTGACCGTGTGGTGTGTATTAAAGGAGTAGGTTCAAATTCCATCAAATGCACCACATGCCATGCATGGGTCCATAAGAAGGGCAACAAGATTAATGACAAATTGAAAAAAAATAGCGACTTCTGTTGTGCAACATCCAATGAAGAAATCTTGTGAGTCCTGATATGCTCCAACAAATACAACTGGGAGAGGGTCAGAATTTGGAATGTGTTAACATATTCTGCTACCTGGGGAATATGATTGCATCAGGGGGTGGTGCTGTAGAAGCATCTAGAGCTAGAGTGAGATGTGCATGGACCAAGTTCAATCTTAACTTCAAAAGGAGCATCTTTGAAACTTAAAGGTCAGGTTTACAGAACTTGTGTACAGTGTTGGTATATGGCAATGAAAGCTTGCAGTGAAGACAGATTTGTACTGCATGGAAAGAACAGAACAGATGATGATCCAGTGGATATGTCTCAAAAACAGAAAACAAAGTACCGAGCTGTATGGGCGACGACCTTGGAGGATGTTTGAACAGAACTCAAACTTTCAATTTCTAGTAACGAAGTCAGTTTATAATTAAGGTGTTTATATTCTAGATGCCAAAATTTCAAATTTTAAAGAAAAAAAAACATTCTAATGACTTAACGCCAAAACTTTAAACATCACATTTTCTTCAAAACTAAGCAGTGTGCACAATTTCGGTCTGACCAAAAAGTAAGAAGTGGCTCAAAAAGATACCCACAAAATTTGTAAGTTTACTAGTCAAGCGAACCAAAAACTTGTTAAAGGATTCTAATTAAAATAGCAACCAGCAAAACCGCTTTTCTAACAGTATTAAAAAAGAAAAACCTGGTTTTGTACTTCCTCTGATGGTCGACGATCCTTTCTGGGTTCGACTTTCAAATCGAGGTCAGGAAAAACTATTTCTGATTCATCAAGATGAGGTAAGCAGCCCATTAAATGATCTCTAAGTTTTCTTAAAGCAACAAAAAATGGCACTTTGTCACTGGCACGAGGAAGTTGCGAGCATCTGGCACTGGATGACGGCATGACGTACACAACCTGTATATAACTTTCTTTTTTATAAAACATTTTTAAGATGTCTGCTCATTGATCAATAAAGATGATCCCAGTTTTATCAAAGAGATAAAACACTAATTACTAAACATATCTAATTTAAGCTACACAAAGTAACTAAAATAATGAAAAATAATGAAAAAACTAAACCGTGTTTGTTCCTGGAAATGGTTCTGGTTGTTTCCCGATGTAAAAGTTTTTGTGGTTGCAAAACACTTCATATATTCCTGTGTAGAAAAAAAAGTTATGGCTGAAATGGAAAACAATAATGATAAACCATAATAGAGTATCATTAAAACTAAATACAGCCGAATTACAAGATTATCAGAAATAAATTCTTTTATTCACAAACAGATGAAACTGTATATTTTACAAATCAGCTTTCATGAACTTTAACAAATAAATTACCTTTGCCATTAAATACGGCAATCTTCGGTTTGTACGATTGAATCTTTTCAGTTAAACTTTCTATGCCTTCCTTGATTTCCCTCCTGATAAAATATTTATATGTCAAAATTAAAATAACATTTTCAACAACAATTGAAAAAGAAGTATGTCGTGTTACATAAGCTATCAGTAACTTCTAAAATAGAATTTTTTTAAACCGACAAAATATAACGTTCTTAAATACAGAACCAACAAAATGAAGTAACATCAAGTACCACTTGAACAACATTTAAGTGTATTTAAAACCAAAATGACTGAGTTACACAAAAGTAACATCTTAGCATGTAACTTAAGTATTTTTTTATCTTTTATCATTGAGTAATAAACATAGCAAAAAATTAATAAAAATACGGACAAACACCTTTAAAATAAAAACTTTTGAGAAAGAAACTGTTCGATCTTGGATAGAAAATCAATCAGTATAAAAGACAAACAAACGCTGTTCCACCATAGAAAATAACTCACCATGTAATTTTTTTCTACAAGGAAGTTTGGAAAAATGAAGCAAAAATTGCTTGAAACTATAAATGCTTCCATAAAATCAACATGAGTCAAGTCTTCTGATGTGGTAACAAAGACCAATGAAAACCCCATTAAAAAGTAACACTAACAGCCAACAATCAGCTTACTAATGAAAATTTGTTCCACTTTCAATAAGTCATAGTTAATATGATCCCCCTTCTTGCCTCTGAACTAGAGCTGCAGAACCAGCAGCCATATATAAAAAAAAAGCCTGCACATAAATATATGTAAAAATATGAAAATGGCAGCCAAACATTGATAGATTTTTAGCCTGAAATCCAAGATGCTAATTGGATATATGAACTTACAGGTTGAGTGGAAAAGCATGCATTCTAATGCCATAGAAGCACACTTTAGAGAGAGCAAGGAGTATTTCTAATTGTTAGTTCAAGACAAACCTAAACGCACAACTGGATATGGCATAACATCCAATTGCAAAAATTCTAAAAATGTTATTGACACCAACAAGTTTGCTGACTTCAATGAAACCTGGTTAACAAGTTATTCGAGTCCAAATGCTCTCGTTTTCAATTAAGTATAAGGAATTATAAAATTACCCATGGACTCTTTTCTTGAAAAAACGCTTATACTCTGAAAAATTTACTAGGCTTCCAAAACGGGAGAGTAAACAGGAGAGCAAGGGGGAACGAGAGAGCAAGCGGGGAAGGAAACGGGAGCAAGAGAAAAACGATAAAAAAACTTTCAAAAACCCCAGGCATTGTACACTCGATTGATCTTCGAGATTGATTTTTTTAAATTGTCATAATTTTGTACATTAAACTTTTAATAAAAAAACAAAACAAAATAATTAGAAAGGCAAAACAACGTTTGCTGGGTCAGCTAGTATATATATATATAAATAGAATAAGTATACCGGACATAAAGGTATTGTCGATACGGATGCAATGATGGCCTCCAAACCGATTTAGAGTCTTCGGCGTGGCCTATCACGTTATCTCTATTGTATTTTTGTCAAGCACGCTGTATAATCCATAGATATATCTAATCTACGGTATAATCTTTCGAGCCAGCCAGCCTAATGAATATTTATTAGCAACAATTGTTAGACAACCGTTTGTGGCTGCCGGTGTGACTTATCGCTCATTTAATAATGGAAAAATGCGAGAGACAAAAACTTTTAGATTCGAATAGCGATCGGTTGTCGGATCCAGGGCTGAAGAACAACAGCAAAGTTATACCTCCAGCAACCAGAGAGGCTGCAATTAAAGGTTTTTTTTAATTATATGTTTATTTAACATTTAATTTGTTTTGAGAAGTTAATATCGTTTTGATAAAATGATTGTATTTGGTGTCTGTCACATAATGTTATTGCATGTAAACAAACTGTTACAGATCTACGAAAGCTGGTAAATGCTGTTATCGACCGTCCTATGCAGAATGAAGATTTTCAACAAGCCGGCCAAGAAGTCGAAACTCGAGGACAGTTTTTATGCGAATCTATAAGCTGACAGCCGTTCAACTTCTACATCGAATGAGGTAAGTCTATGATATATAGTTCTTTTCACTTTATTTGCATGTAACGAAAGTTGGCGAATATGCTGGGGACCATTATCGGCAAAACGTAATGAAATGACATATTTCTAGTGCTAATAATCGATATATAGAATGAAGAAGCCATGTTATCAAATGCTTTAAAATCCAGTTTTTTTACATTTTAAAAAACTGACCAACTCATAAGATACACAGTAAGAGCCAAACAAATTCTCAAGTCAAGCATTGACACGCATGAATGGAAGTTCCAAATTTGATTGAATCCGAGCCATAAATGCATACAGTTAGTACAAACTATTCGACTTGTTTGCTCAAAGACAAGTTTATTAAAAGTGTCACTGATAATGACATTAAAACTTTTATTATTACCTCATTTTAATTTAAAAAATAGCAGTACCGTATTTGTTCGCATATAACGCGCGCGTTATATGCGTTTTTACATACCGCGCTCTCCTAAGGCGCGTTATAATCGTGTGCGCGTTATATGCGGTTTTACATAGCATGGACCCCTTAGCGCATTATATGCGTGTGCGCGTTATATGCGTTTTTACTTCCTTAGCGTTATAGGCACACCTCTCTAGCACGTTTTATGTGTATACTCTTGAAGAGGTGCTAAAACTCTTTTTTTTAAATCGATGAAATGGGAGAAAAAACAAAAAGTACACAAATGAAAAATTCTGGAAAAAAATCACGAAAACACACCATACAAATGAATAAAAGTTTATGTTGATTTATAAACACAGCCACAAAATTGTAGTTAAAATGTTTTTGCTTCACAATGTTGCCGGCTTTTCGTCGTCGTCGTCTAAAACTTCAAACCCATCAAATTCAGAGGTATTGTCACTGAGTTCATCATGTTTTTGGGCAGCAAGCAGACGCTTTTTCTCAAGTTTGGATGAGAAATGGTAGTCGTCGTCTTTGTCCGCTTCTCCGGTTTCACTGGTGGCTGAATCTGTTTCGTTATTCTGATAACAAATCCCAGCCTTCTTAAATCCATTACAAATTGTATTTGGAGTTATCTTTTCCCAAGCCAAAGCCACCCACTTGCACACTTCGGAGTAAGATGCTCTCTTCAGTCGTCCCGAAGGCGTGAAGTCGTGTTCCCCAGACTGCATCCATTCGTCCCATTCTTGTCTGATAAATTGTTTAAACGGTTTATTAACTGCTATATCAAGTGGCTGTAATTTGGAGGTAAGGCCACCAGGTATAATTGCTATGTGAGCTCCAATTTGATTTAAGTGACTCTGAACGTTTTGATCTTTATGTGCAGTCATTGCGTCAGCAATCAGCAATGACTTTGCCGAAAAAAATCCTCCTGGCCTGGCCTTGAAACATTTATCTACCCATATTTTCATTACGTCACTGTTCATCCAGCCTTTTATATTGCAAACTACAACGTCAGGAAGAAATTTTTCGCGAGGCATTGTTACCCTCTTAAAGATAATCAATGGTTTTAGTTTTGATCCACTGGCAGTGCAAGCAAGGACAACAGTAAAGCAAGACCTCTCGTGTCCAGTAGTTGTGATCGCAACAGTCTTTGCACCTGATGGTGCTATAGTCCTTGTTGGTGGAATATCAAAAGACAATGGAACTTCGTCCATGTTTATAACATCCAACGGTGAGAGACCCATCTCAGATATCTCCTTTGAGACGAATTCTTTAAAATTTAATAATTTTTCTTCCCAATCTTCTGGAAGTTTCTGCCCTACTGTTGTTCTTGTTCTGATTGATAATCCGTTTCTTCTCATGAATTTGGAGATCCACGTAAAGCTTGCGGTAAAACCCTCAATTTAATGTTCATAGGCTAGAAGCCTTGCTTTAATCTGAACAGCGTTAGTTGATATTGATTGGTTTTCTTCTCTACGTGAAAGAATCCACCGTTTTAAATCGATCTCCAGCTGAGGCCACTTGGCAGTGGGTCCACGACGGGCACGTTTTCGAGGACTCATCTCCTTAAGCTCGTCTTTCATTTTTCTCCATTCACGAACGGAAGACTCGCCAACATTGTATTCTCGTGCTGCTTCTCTGTTGCTCGTGTCCTCCGCTCTAGCAACAACTTTCAGTTTAAAATCGCTAGTGTGGGATTTTCGTTGAGTTCCTGGCATGATTCTGAAAAGTTTTTAAATTCTTTAAAGAGATATGCAGATACATTGCAACTCACATTTTAGCAAGTCAAACTATAAATGTTATTCAATGCATTACTCAGAAAATTTAAAATACCTACTTGTATAAAAATAAATTTAAGCTTTTAAGATGTGCAAATGGTTAACCGCTAAATTTAAAAATTAGCCTAAAACGAGTGTATGCCTCCCCATAACAAAGTTTAAGCAGTTACCTTGAAATTGTTGCGATGTCGAGCTTACTGAAAGGAACAAATGTATCAACTACAACTTAGTACGATAAAGAAATTAACGCTACACGTATAGATATCCACAAACTCAAAAAGAACGAATCATTGAATAAAGTGAACACACTGAGCTGAATCCAAGAATACTTTTTTAACTCATTAATAGGTAAGCTTATTGGTGTAGGTAATTGGATTAAAGGTGGAGCTTAGCAAACTTGCAACCAATCAAAGATTAGAGACGCTACGGTGGGGGTTACGTGAACAAAAGTCCAAAACTTCAAACGTATTATAATCAACTCCGCCTTGTTTTTGCAAGCCAGTCCCAAGCCTGGAGAAAGGAGGAGGGAAAAGTTAAAAGGATCAAATTATGATCTACGACAGGAAGTACTTAGGTGCTTCCTACATACAGCCATTACAGTCTTAAAACACCTGGTGTAAAGGACTATAAATTATTACAACGTATTATAATAAAACAAAAAAGCGGCAGGTAGTGTAATTTACCATTTATAATTAGCATAAAATACTTTGTAGCACACTAGCAGCACTTCCGAGGCTTTATGCAATTGTTTTAACTGCAAGCCGCTTTTTTACTGGCTTATAATATAATGAACCTTTTATTATGTCATAAGAATTCGGATTTTCTTTGAAAAGACTGATCAATTTAAGCACTTTCTCATCAGTCTACTTCATCGTAATTTCTACAGTTTGAAATAATTAATCATTAAAACAAAATATGCAGAAAAAATTTAATGCAAATATGTTCCATAATTTATTTTTGAAACTTTAAAATAACGTATAAACAAATATAAATAAACAAAATTCTTTAAAATAGCACATTTTTGTTAACCAATAAAAGAAAATAATTTTTCTTTCGGCTATGTGAGAAATGTCTTGATGGAGTCATGCATTAATTATGGACATTCGTATAACAAATAAGCCATAATTTGTTAAAACTTAAAACGTGAGGAACCGTTTACTCTAACTAACCATCTGCCATTTTTAAATAGGAAAAAACGCTTTCTACGAATGCTTTTATTAACTCGTCGTCTCTGTTTCTCTGTCTGTCTGTTTCTCTGTCTGTTTCAAATCTTGCAATCAACTTCCCACCTCTACAAAACTTGTTAAGTTACGCGCGTTATATGCGTGCGCGCGTTATACCAGAATTTACATACATATGCGCGTTATATTCGTGTGCGCGTTATCCCAAACTTTCATACAAACGCGCGTTATCTGCGGGGGCGCGTTATCTGCGTACGCGCGCTATATGCGAAAAAATACGGTACTCAGCTTTCAAATAAATCAATTAAGTTTATAAACATTAATACCAATTAAGTCTTTTATTTATTTATTCACTTGAACCAATACTGTTGTCATACAATGAAGTATTTTCACCGTGATTAAAAGGTTAAAAAACCGAGATAATGAAATTCAACATTATTGACTCCAGAGAGTGTGTAGATGATAACTGATCATCATCAAACAATCTTCTTCCACCAACTGTTGCAAAAGCAAAGAAAATAGTAAATACTGTTGATATCAGTAGTGAAGAAGCAGAGCGAGGCTTCAGTGTTATGAATGATATTGCTGCAAACAAAAGAAACCAGCTCAAGACCAACCACATTCTTAGTTTGAAAACAATACAAATACTAGGAAAAGCTTTGTCAATTTGAAATGCTGCACATTTTGTGAAAACCTGGATTTGCAGATGATACTAGATTTGGTTTTAGGTTCTGCCTTCCAATAAACCTACTGATAATCAGTGTGTGTACATCAAAGTCAAAAGAGAGGCTGTTCTGCAAAACATTACAAAGTTGTTTGAACAATGAGTAAAAGACTTGGGCACTAGCAAAATCGTTCCAGAATATCTGCTTTCCAGAGCAGGAGCGAGAGTTTTTTTGGTTTGGTTCGGCTAGACTTGGAGTTAATGGCCAATCATCCGATATCGATGTTCTTTGTTTGGCGCCTGATCACGTACGCCGACAGAATTTTTCACTTTGTTTTACGCACTCCTTCAAAAACAAAACGGCATTACAAACACGAACTTGAGGTTACTATGCCACTAGATAGGAATGATTGATAAAATTGTTTGCATCACTATTACGATTTTCCATATCTCTTTGAAACGCTTTTTGTTGTTATCTCATTGCAAGATTAAGGAACTCATTTATGAATTTTTTGCAAACTAAGCTTGAATAAAAAGTCATTAAAAGAGACTTTTTTACATGTTTAGACATGATTAAATGAGATATTATAGAAAAAATAGGTAATTCATAAACAACCACCTAGACTCACTCTTAAAATAAAAAGTCTGCAATGCAACTGGCAAAAGCAAAAAGGGTGTGTGCTAGAGACCTGCAGGACAGCGGAAAACTGCGGAATCCGTGCAGGTTTCTATTGTGTGCCACAGTTCTAATATATAAGGATTTTTTACAAGCCATAAGCAGGGCACATCTTCTGTTAAAATATTTTTAGGATAAAAACAAAATAAATTTTTAACCTCGAAAACTCAACACTCCCCTTGGTACATCGTGCAACAAAATTTGTGAATCCAATGCCAAACTGCTTCAGCTTGTAATCATCACTTGCATTCATTGGTTCAGGAATTAGACCAGACAAATAAAGACATTTCCCTGTCAAATAGAAAAATTCTTGAATTGACAATTTTGATTAAGATAAAAGTTTTATGATCTTATAAATAGAGAAACTTTTTAATAATGTAAGCGGTATTTCTTACTAAACCGAACGAAAAATAAAAACAATTAAATAAAAATAATCCTTAAAACATTTCTTTACTTGCTCTAAAGTCTTAGAGTTAAACAATTGCTATAAAGTTTATTGAGGAGCACAAGTTGCAAACTTACAAAAATGATTTCCTGGACCTGCATAATGATGACCAAGATATGCAGCTGTCAGACCAGGACAACTTCCAATCTATCATTTATAATTATATTACTTTTTAATTAAAAACTGTTATATTTATTATAGCCGATGTTATAAAACAAACTATAATAACAAATAAATATCTGAAATATCATATCAGTGAATATTAAATTAAATACAACTCATGATCCAAATTCAGTATACTCTGCATAACAAAAAATACCTTTTGAATATACTTTCTTTTAATTATTGAACATACAAACGAAACAAACTATAATAATGTCCAGATTGTGAAATAGAAGATCAGGTACAGTTCTCTTAAGAACGTCTTCTTCTGTTAAACCATTGAACCTGTCTCTCTTCTTCTTTGAACTTGAACAGTCAGATGAAGTTGCTTCTTGTTTAACATGGGATGATTCACTAACAATATCATCCTTCATCGAAGAATGCCTATAAAGTGTATCATAAAAATCCAAATTTGAAAAATATTCGTGCAAAGAGTAATGCAAAAGGAATTCAGCATGGCATCTATTGATAGCTATAGATTCTATGGATGGCTACAGATTCCTTTGGTCATAATTGCTTTTAATTTCTTAAATTGATCGTGTTATTGCAACAAATAATCATTAAATTAAAACAAAATTAATCGAATAAGAATAGCAGCAATTAATTTCCACTATGTATTGCTAATGTTATATAACAATAAAATAAACTATTATAACAAATGAATACAATTTCTTTTAAAACCAATTTAAAAAAAACTAATTCAAGGAAAACTTAGCCTTTTATTTTATTGAGCCAAGGAAGCCAATACAAATGATCATCCAAATTAATTTTTTAAATGTTTTTATTTCATTACAACCCACAACTAATAAAATAGAATAAAATCTAATAAAATCCATATATGTAATTATCACAAAAATATTTTACATGCTTTTTATAATGTTCTCAAAAGCATGGAGAGTAGTAAGAGAAATTAAATAATTTAAAAAATGAGTCAAAATTAAAAAACATAGTAATATAGTGTTCTAAAACAAAAAAGTTTTTAGTTTTTTTCTGAAAGCCAGCAGGCCGAGACTATTGTAACGCAGATCAGCTGGTAAACTGTTCCAGACCAGTGGGCAAGAGACGGCAAAAGCACGACGAGACAAATTTTACAAATTTTTAGGAGTAGTTTTTGGCACGACGAGTCTGACTCCTGCATTAGCTTCCGAGCGCAGATTCACACGTCGAGCAATGAAGCCGGCACAGCATCTAGGGAGATGTGGTGGAGCGGCGTTGTGGAGACAACGGTAAGCCAACAAGCAGAGTTTGAATTTAACTCGAGCTTGCAAATCAAGCCAGTGAAGCCGGTCCCTCATTGCACCAGAGATGTGACTCGATCGTGGTAGTTGAAGAAAAAGTCTCTCAGCAGCCCGAAGCAGGCCAGAAAGTCGATCAAGCAGAAAGGCCGGTGCCCCACCAAGCAGCCCATTACAGTAGTTGAGACGGGATATAACTAGTGCCCGAACAAGAGCATAGCAGGATTCAGTTGAGAGGGTATGACAAATAGATTGCAGCTGATGAATATGGTAAAAAGAGAGGCCGGTTATTTTCGCAACATGCTTAGTGAGGCAGAGTGTCGGATCAAGGATAACACCAAGATCCCGGACTGATGAGGTTGGTTGAACAATACTTGTGTATTTATGTTTATACATAAAAGGTCTCTGCTAGAGGTTCACACGAGACCACTTTTCACCCACATTCCCATCCATCCCAACAATTGTTATCCTCATCCCACAGGTTTTCATCCCAATCCCCAACAATCCCTACAGTTCTTAATCCCCATCCCATCCATCCCCCGCACTCGAATCTGCATACAATTTCTAAAATACTAGAACGAATAACGATTTCCAGGCTGGTTGGTCATGTCGAGCGTTCTTCAGGCTACGACCCCTACCAGTTTGCCTACCGCAAAGGCTGTTCAACAGAGACGGCAATCATGCGTCTACTGAATGACATCTACTTTTTTACTCCAACTAGATTTGTCCGCAGCTTTTGACACCATAGATGTAGAGACGCTGCTTAAGCGGTTAGAGAACACTTTCGGCATAACTGGCAATGCTCTGCGGTGGTTAAAATCTTACTTGAACAAATGATCCCAGTTTGTTTGTGTCGGCAGCCAGCAGTCAGGATGCACAACATGCGAGTATGCTGTTCCACAAGGATCCGTCCTAGGCCCTCTGTTGTTCACTCTTTACATAGCTTCTATTGCAAAAGTGATAGCTAATTTCAATGTCAGTCATTCTCAATATGCCGATGATACTCAACTCTATATTGTGTTAAATGACAACAACGCACTTTCATTGCTGTCAGAATATTGTGCTGAAGTCTACAACTGGTTTCTCCTTAATGGATTGTCTCTGAATCCTAGCAAGTCTGAAGCTATTGTTGTGAGAACTGGAGCTCGACAGAGGTCAGAAAGCTTACTCAATTTCGTCACGGTCGGAGATGCTCAAATTTGTCTTTCAAAATGTGTCAAGAGCCTTGACGATCCGAACACATCCCCCCAGTACTTGCACAATTGAACTGGCTGCCGCTCACTAAGCGTGTCGAATATAAAATCGCTCTGCTAACTTTTAAAGTTTTGACCACTCGACAACCAAGCTATCTTTATGATCTCCTTGAGATCCGCACGTCTGCAAGAGAACTGAGATAAAACAGTAGAACTAATAACCTTCACATTAATGGCTCGAGGGAACGGCTTTTGCAGATAGAGCTTTTTGTCATGTCACGTCTACCATCTGGAATAATTTACCCCTTGAGTTAACAGAAGATCTGTCTTCCATCAATTGCTTTAAATCTCGTTTGAAAACTCACCTCTATCATAAAGCTTTCTGTCACTGACCACCATGACAGGTCTGCAACTCTGATTTTGTCATTATTAATTAATGTAATTTGATTGACATATGTTGTGTTATCAACTGTTTAATAATAATAATAATAATAATAAACGAATTATCGCTCTGGATTCAAAGATTTAGAATCTTCTGAAATTTCGGATGGATTGAAGGAACAGAAGTTTCAGAAGACTCATGTGACCTACAATCTATTTTTATCTCCATTGTTCTTTTCACTTTCACTATTAATTTGCCACAAAATGATGTTCTATTGCTGCGCTAGAAGTTGTTCAAATACTTGGGAAAATAATACTAATTATTCTTTTTAAGTATCAACGGAAATTCATTTAATTAATTCGATAAACTACCGCATGATGCAAACTAAATACTATCGGTAGCGCTATATTCAGACAAGTAGATGTACTGAAACCAAACAAACAAAGCTCATTTCTATCTAGTGTTTTTGAAAAAAAAATATTCTTATGAATTTGTATACAATTGAATATTTTTTAATAAATAATTGTTTTTTACCAATGCTTTTATTAACTCGTCGTCTCTGTTTCTCTGTCTGTTTCAAATCTTGCAATCAATTTTTGAGTCACTTCCTGATGATAGATTTTTTTCAAATTTTGCATACATGCTCAAAATAGAAGACAATGCAATATTCAATTATTAGTTTTACAATAAGTCAATTAATTTAGTTAATTTTAATTAATTTATATATATTTATGTATATGTGTACGTGTGTGTGTTTATTATATTTTTTTATCTAGGAATTTATGTATATGTTTGCAAAAAATTGATTGCAAAATTTGTGTTTTAATCTATATATATAAAAGAACATGTCCTGACTGATAATCAACGCCGAGCTCAAACGCCTCATCCTAGGAACGTGAAATTTGGAACTTATATTACTTTTATAGCGTAAACATCCGCTAAGAAAGGATTTTTGAAAATTTTGCTCCTGAGGGGAAAAAACTGGAAAACAAACTTTTTTCTAAAAATTTTTTCTAAAATTTTTTTTTGAAATTTGGTATATAGATTCTTTTTGAAAAATAAAAAGATACGTGTTTCACCATTTTTTGAAAATTCGGTTTCCCGGACCTCAAATGTGGGTTGGAAAATTGGGTTATTTGGTTTTTAAAGTAGCTTCTACTCAAAAACTGTTAATGCTACAGGAGTAAAAATTAGTATTTAGTTTCTATTCCAAAAATAATGAAATACGTGTTTTAGCATTTTTTGAAAATTTGGTTTCCAGGACTTCAAATGTGGGGTGGAAAATAGGGCTAATTGTCTTTTATAGTAACTGCTACTCAAAAACAGTAAATACCACAGATGTACAAATTATTATTTAGTTTCTTTTCTAAAAATAAAGATATACGTGTTTCACCATTTTTTACAAATTTGGTTTCCCGGACCTCAAATGTGGGTTGGAAAATTGGGTTATTTGGTTTTTTAAGTAGCTTCTACTCAAAAACTGTTAATGCTACAAAAGTAAAAATTAGTATTTAGTTTCTACTCTAAAAATAAGGATATATGTGTTTCACCATTTTTTGAAATTTTGGTTTTCAGGACCTCAAATGTGGGGTGGAAAAAGGTTTTCTTTGGTTTTTAAAGTAACTGCTACTCAAAAACTGTGAATGCTACAGATGTCAAAATTAGTATTTAGTATTTACTCAAAAAATTATGATATAAGTGTTTCAACATTTTTTTAAAAATTTGGTTTCCAGGACATCAAATGTGGGGTGGAAAAAAGGGTTATTTGATTTCAAAATAACTGCTACTCAAAAACTGTAAGTGCTACAAATGTAAAAATTAGTATTTTGAAGTTTTGTGCCGGTTAAAAGTAGCTAAGTTCAGTTTATCACCGGTCGGGCCAAGCCGTTATTTTAGAGTCTTCACACGGGCCAGGCCAAACCTTAAATCAAAGTGGAACGGGCCGAGGTTTTTCACCAAGTATATAGATATTTTAGTGATTTTAGGGTGTTCAGTTGGGCCGGGCCAAACCTGAAGTCAAGGTGGGACGGGCCGAAGTTTTTCATCAAGTATATAGAACTTCTAAGCCTGTAAGAATGGGCCGGGCCTAATTCAGACGGGCTGTGCCGGGCCAGGAGTTTGGGTTTTTAAAACGGGCTGGGCTAAGTTGTCGACGGGCCGAGCCGAGACCTAAAAAATTGATCTCTACTATGGATGCACGGTTCAAACTCTCTAATTTCATGCGAGCGAAGCCGCTACGGGCACTGCTAGTTACATATAAAAGCATTGGGTTTTAAAAATTCGTTTTTAATTTACTTGTTTTTTCAATCAATTGTTTTAATCTAGTTATTATGATTGTCTGTCACGTATAGTTCTTGGATTTCTCGATCCTAAACATGCCCCTGTGCTTTCCAGACTGCAAGCCACATTAAGCGATGGGCTCATCCAATATACTTATATTCAGAAACTTATTCTATATACATATATATATATATATATATATATATATATATATATATATATATATATATATATATGTATGTATGTGTGTGTGTGTTATTAATTCTTTTGTTGAAGTCAATGAATAAATAAAAAGATATTAATGAGCTTATTTCTTGCCACATGTGAAAATGTTGACCACTTACTGGCTTTCTTTGCTCAAAAATTTGTAATTTTTTTTGCACAACCTCTTTTTATTGTCAAATAATGAACAACCTAATAAAATATTTACATAAAATGTAAAAATACAAATACGACCGGCTCGTCATCTCAAATGATTTCCAAACAACACTCTTTCTTCCAATGTTAACTCTGTCAGACTCGTAAGTTTACTCAATTTAAATTTCAGTTCTTCCCATATTTACAAAAATCAATTGATGACTTCCGAAATCTAGAAAACGAAAACAACTAAACATCTTCAGAAATAAAATTCTAGCAATACAACAACGCACTGCAAATAATAAGAAATCTTAGCAAAGAACAAGCAGTACTAGATAACATCTTTGGTTATGAAAGAAAAATATTTTTTTATGAAAATATATTAATACATGAAACAGGCGCGTAGCCAGATATTTCTGATAGGGGGACATTTTCGCAAAAAAAGATCATTTAGCGGGATATCACCTCCGCCCAATAATAAATATTTGACCGTGGCGTAGGTGTGTAACATAGGCAAATAGTGTTGAGAAAAATGCTTCTGTCTTGACCTAGATACCTTCTTGATCAGCTTGACCTAGATACCTTCTTGATCAGCTTGACCTAGATACCTTCTTGATCAGCTTGACCTAGATACCTTCTTGATCAGCTTGACCTAAATACCTTCTTGATCAGCTTGACCTAGATACCTTCTTGATCAGCTTGACCTAGATACCTTCTTGATCAGCTTGACCTAGATACCTTCTTGATCAGCTTGACCTAGATACCTTCTTGATCAGCTAAAAAAAGTGTCAAAATTTCTGACGGGGAACATTCATCCATGTCCATCTCATCCTCATCTCCATGGTAACCCCGCAGCGTTTGTTTCCGTTCCCTCGGTAATTCCGCAACTTCATCCCTATTACCGTGGTATTCCTGCAGCACTTGTATCCATTTTTGCACAATTACCGCAAAATCTCTGGTATTCCGGCTGCCTCATCACTGTGCACACCTCAAGTTTCTGCTAGGGTTAGAACCGAAAACCCAACTACAAAATCGAACCAAGCGTCATACAGTCTTAGCTACAACTAATTGATTACTATATTCTTATAAAAAATTAATGCATTATTTATTATCATTTAATTGATGTCAGGCAAATTTTTATCATTCATCAGTAATTGGATATACTGAAAAAATGAATTAAAAAAGTGCACAAGCCTCACAGTGACTAAGTGATATAAGTGATAATGCTTTCCTTATGAAATATCAATATTATGGACAAATTGATGTCTGTAAGTTTTATTATTTATCGATAATTTGAATAAGCCTATCCTGCCTACTTGGAAAAAAGACAGGTCTGCATGGATTTGAACCAAGAACCTCAAATCCAAAAGTAGGCTGCTCAGCTAAACATTTGCATTTGATTTGTTTGATTTTGCGACCCAAAGATAAGTGAAGTTAAATATAAGCATTAAAAAAGACAGTATGAATTATTTAAACATATGACAACATTCGATATTATGATAAAATATATTTAATTTATCCAGCAGAGACCATCAATTGTTGGGGTTGTTTGAAATTATAGTCCAACTTTCAATAAAACTAAGGAAATAATATCAATTCCTTGACTTAAAATGCTTTAAAGAATCCATAAATATATTCATACCAGTGGTTAGTTTATAAAAGTAATCAAGAGCTGAATATTCACATAACAGCTTTTTACAACTTAAACCAATATATTCATATATTTTATTTTATTTCACAATTACAGCTTATGATTTAATAAACTACCTTTGGTAAACAAAAACAGATAAAAAAATTACTGAATCTAATATCAAAATGTATACAACAAAACTGAAACAATTTTGACAATTGCATTGGTGATTCATCAACTTTTTTTAAATATTTAATTATAACTGACCTATCTTTTGGAGAATCAACCTGCAAAGAAGCCTCAGGTTTGGTGCTGCTTGTTGGCTGATTAGTGCTGTCTGCCGAGTTGTAAGATGAAGATGCTCGCTCAATTTGATGACTTGAAGGAAGGGATGTCGAAGAAGTCGGTTCAACTGAAGAAGCTGCTGATGAAGTCGATGGATGAAGAGTCTGCATGGTTTGTGGCAATCCAAATGCCGGATGATGAGAATGCATGAGTGGGAACTCAAATCTCTGATGATTCATTAATGTAGATGATGAATTGCATGGAAAAGATGGATCATTTCCAACATAGTAAGGAGGGTAGCAAGCATCTTGACGCCAACCTGTCCACAACTGTGCATCATAACTTCCACAAGGGGGATAACCACTATTTATTAGAAAATATTTTTGTTCAAAAACTAAATATAAAAACAATTCAAAACATGATACACATATAAAGTTGAAGCTTTTACTAACAAGGGTTGTGGTTGTGAGGATTCATTGGCATTCATATCTTTTGAGAGTTTTGAGAAAATAGCCCACAATATAATACTCTTTCTTGGTAGTTATTCCACTACTACATCTGCCCTGTAACTCGTTGTGTCCAAACCATTTGACTATGAACGCAAGATAAGTTGACAGATATTGACTCAACGCGATCATTACGTGGAAACTACGAAAAGTCGACACTCACAAGAGAGAATGATAAAGAATTTAATATTTAATTCGTCATTCTGCTTAGAAATCGAGATTTAAGAGTTAAATCACAAGCGAATTTCTGCCTCGTCGTGGGCAGGGGAACGAACGGTAAATGTCTGAGCTGTGAAAGACTCATGCACATGCTTCATTATCAAACGAACGCCTCTCGATCAATCAATCAACAACCCCAACAACACCAAGCGAGCTGCACGACACCACGGCGCTAAAAATTTTCTACGCACCAACAGGGCGTAAATAAACAATAAAAGTACGCGACCCGACCTGCACGCTCGTTGCTTTTCTTCACGTACCAACGTGTGTGTGTTTTTATTGCAACGGTTGTATGGAATTTTCTTACAATTTTTCATATTTTACCTTGGCATCCTTCTATTAAAAAACAGCAGGGATGCCGCTGAAATTGAAAATTTACAACTGCACGAATCCATACGGAGTGACAGATTCGTAGACATCTACAGACATGTTCACATTTCGAACTGGTTTTGACACATTGTGGTCTTTTCTCACATTCTTGACATTCAGAGATTATTTACATCTCTCTTTCTGACAGATCGTGAGCACCGTATCGCACTGCAACGTGAGGCATCGAATAAATGAAGCATTGTGTAATAGAACGGCTGACAAGCTCGATGAGGCGCCGTATGAAAAGATTATTGCTTTCGATGCTCGAAATACCTCACTAACGCGACTGAGCAGTTTGAAATGGCACTAAACACCGAGCGTTAAAAGCTCATAGGTACTATTCATTATACAAGGCCAAGGCCTTTGTTCATGTCGCTATTTTGACCTTATAATATAATGTCATTAATTTTGTGGAGTCTTTAGAGCATTTTTACACTCTGTTTGCTTTATGCATAAATATAGTGCTACGGCACCATATAATGAAATGCTTTCCGCTATCGGGCAAAAATAAGTCTTTAATATTTGTAGAACAAATGATACAAACTCAAAAAAAAAAATCAAAGCGCAACGTAGCCTAAGCGACAAACTCATTCGTGAAAGTCAAAAGCTGATGGGTGGAGCAATAAAAGTGTCAATAAATATTTTTCGGTACACCAACGCGAGTGTAACAAATGTAAAAAATAAACGAATTTCGTTGATTTAATTAATTGATAAAAAAATCTTCAAGTGAGATAACGTTACTAAATAACACACGCCACTGGAAAATGATAATCAACTTTGAAATACCAAGAAATAAAATTTTAATTATATAACGACTCTTTCTTTAAATACTACTCAAATAAATATTTGCCAGTCATGATAATGCGATTGGTAAGACTACAGCTATCAAGAACCACAACAAACAGAAAAGTATGCAGTAGGCCAAACAAGAAGTAGTCTGTGGCCTTTTCAACAGAACAGAGACGGCTGAAGAAAACAAGCAAATATATGATTCACTCCCCCAGAAGGGTTGTGTAATAGATAATAAGATGGTCAGTTTTATTTTTTACCATAAAATTTATGGTTGAGAAGATATATGAGCAAGTTGACATTAACTTGGGCTTTATCAAACATCTTCATGACTGCTATTCCCTGGTATTGAAGTTCCAGAAGGTCCTGCATAATTAAAATAATTTCTACATATTTCCTAATAAATTATAAATAATTTCAATATAAATATGATCAACTGGCTACCTGGAACTTTATTTCCACTTTCTCCATATTAACTCCCATGAACTTGGCATGTACTATAAAAAGACCTGGAAGATCTGTTGACACTATCTCAAACAGAACATTTTTGAACCTGACAAAACATAAATGAGCTTCAATCTAACAAAGCCTTTTCATAAATTCAAAAGCTTTAGACAATATTATAATTTCTTTAATAATAATATTTTTCGAATATTAACATAATATTTTGTTTATTATTATATACAAATACACATGTGTATGTAATTATATGTATTAGATATTGTCGTGAGGAGCGAGCCTATATTTCAAATTTCAGCTCGATTGGATGACGAGAAGTTAGTTAATTTTCACTTTCAAGGTATGCAAACATTCAAGCAAGCAATCAAGACTGGCAGTGAAGTTAAATTTTATTTTATTGGTTGCTTCTTTTTATTTAAGTTTTACATGTAATATTTAATTTTCTAGATAATGAATGCACATTAAACCAATAAAAAATGTTGTGAATTTAAAAAAAAACACAACTTCACAAGCAGCAACATTATAGGTCAAAAGTGTTACATCACATATCACACATGGTGAGTTGATATGTTGTATGAAATAGCTGCCCAATTTCAAACTTTTCTGAAAATGAAAATAAAAGTGAAATTACTGACTGATTTGTTTGAAGATTGTCTATCCCAAGAAGGATTCCTTTTTCATGTAGTTTGGCAGCACTGTATTTAACTGATATTTTGGAATTCGATTTATATTTCCTGCAGAAATACATAAATAAAAACATAGCAAGTCAATATTTAGTAATCTAACTTTGAAAGAAGTACAGCTAAAACATACTTTGTTTTAGCGGTTTGATTGTCCAGACAAGTTTTAACGTACTGATTATAGTAATTGATTTGCTCTTCAAAAAAAGTACGCTTTTGAGCTAAACTTTGTATGGTCAACTTTAACTTTGCCATTTCAACTTTTCTTCTTTGCCTGTGTATCCGCTGGTTTCTGACATCCTAAATAAAAGTATAAAACTAGATGCAAGTTATCATTACCACTATAGGTGTACCGATTCTCAGTATTTTATCGGTATCTGCCAATAATTGGTACTAGCCGATTAGTGCTATTTATTTTTGCAAAATGCAGAGACAATACATTTAGTTCATACACATTGATAAATAAATAAAATATACAATTTTAATAAAACAAACCCATATATGAAAGCAAATGCAATTAAGTTGAATGACTTTAAGTTCAACGAATATTCATTTAGCATTCCTTAAAGTTAGAATGCTGCCATTTTAGTGCATATGAACATGAAATTTTTAGCTTTTTATGCAGCTAGACTTGACGGGCAATTCGAACGTGTAAGCCCAGCGACACTGAAGAGATACTTGCTCGGTACTCTAGTTGGTGGCGGACTTGCAACTGAAACCAACTTTTGTACACCTTTGTCATTATATCTCAAACTGCTTTTCTGTTAATAACAGTGTCAATTTAAAAAAATTCAAAAGTTTTTTTCAAGCTTTCCACCCATAATAGTAGAGATACGTAGAGGAGACCATGACAAACATGGAGTGTAAAACTTGGTGGCGCAATCGTTGCATGTCTGGATATATTAATGGGAATTTAATAAAAACTAGACCAACCGGGCACTGATTAGTAACATTAAGGTTTATTTAATTAAATAAAACACAATGAGCAGTTAGGAACAACCCAACAATGTGATGGACTTTTGGTTGAAAGGATTTGTTTGTGTAAGGATGGAAATTAATCAAGACTTTCAAATTTTTGTGCAAATGGGAATTGGTCCGTGCAAATAGGAGAAATGTGGGAATAAACCCTCAATAATCTGATTAGATAGAAACAAATTCCGTTTCAATGTCACTGTCCGATTTTCGGTAAATGATGATGCGGTTTTATGTGCATTTCATTAAGTTTAATTTAATGAAGTTTACCAGCTAAGTGCCAGCCAGGGCAAACTAGAGCAGGAACGATGTGATAATATTTATCATTTGACAGTTTTCTAAGCTTATTACAGAAAGAAACTTTAACAAAATTCAATTATCGGTAATTTGCCAATTATCGGTAATTGGCCGATATTATGTGACAAATAATTGGCCAATGCAATGAAATTCCAGCATTTGTTAACCCTAAAAAGACCAGCTATGTTTCAAGCTGAGGTACAATCTAGCTATTTATATTTTTTACAAAACAGTTTAGTGAATTTGTTGCTTGGATATTGCTTCTTTTTGATAAAAAATTTTTGTCTGTAAGGTATTTTTCAAGTTCACATTTCTTGTTGGGGCCCTCAATCAGTTTAACGCATAGAGTGTAATGTTTTATTATTATAATCATAGCTATCATAGCTAGCTGTTTTGAGTCTACAATTAATGTTGCATCAATTACTATGAATGTGGCTTGTAAGGAATTCCTTACAGCTGCAGCACCTACAGTTGATTCTGAGCTGACTGACAAAGCCTCTATCACTCCATAGTCTCTATCACTTTAATTGAAAACTAGCAAATTCAAACTTATCCAATAATGTCAATGAGTTTATTATTCAAGAACGATTGAATCTTCAACTGAGTTTTACTGATAATGTCAAATAAACATCATTTGGACAAGTACAGTATAAGTACAGTACAGTACAAGTACAGTTCCTAGTATAATGATCCAAAACATCAGAGTATAATGACATATTGGCATTACCAGAAATTATTACAATGGTTAAGAATCTGCTCAAAATGACAATGTGAAAATAGTTTTGTTTTTTAAGTAGCATTTTGTTTTGGGATGTAAAACTGTTTTTTTTATTCGTACAAATTAAAATAATGAACATTTTTACTTTGCAATTAAGCGATTTATGAGAGATAGTTGGTGCATGACACAATTAACCTATTTTGCCAAAGGACCCTAGTATACCCTAGTATACCAGAATGAAGGTAACAAAAAATCAAGCAAGCAAGACAGGTTGAAGAATATACCTTAACGATTGATGTAATGATATCTTGGTATCCGTTAGCTTTGCTAACTAGACGAGCTTGCTCCAACTTTACCAGATTTTCTATCACAACTTCTTTCATAGAGTCCAAAGGCAGCCTATAGCAAAAAAAGAACATTAGAGCATGCATACACTGGCATTTAAAACAGTCCTTTTATAAATGTTCAAGTTACACTATAGCTGATATGTACCTGATTCCACTAGCTAAAGACTGCTGGTGAATAAGCTTAGATTTAGGAGTTTTGATGTCAGCTCGATCTCTTGCTTTTACCAAAGCGACATGAACATTTTCCTTAATAAAAAAAATAGCTAAGAAAAAGATAACTTTAAAACATCACTTAAAAATATAAAATAAGAAATCAACCTCGTCTTCAGTGGCTTTCGATTGAAGAACTTGAACCAACGTGTCGCCGGATTTCTGGCATCTCAGGATATCAATTATCATCTGTTTTGTTCTGCAGGTGTAAATCAACATAATAAACGACAGTGATGAATTTAATTTATAAAATATATATATATATATAGAAGAGCTGAGACTTTAGCAAGGTGCTCTTTATATTCATTTGATCATCACTTGGAATCTCAAATTTGTTTGATAATGTCAACGACACTTCGACTTTGGACATTTGTGCTTTATAGATGTCATCCATATCTGAATCACCTGAATGAAAAATTTAAATTTAACAATGAATATTGTCATCTCATTAACTTGACTACAATTTTTGGTACAATTTGCTTTTGTTTTTAAAGCTTAAAAATGAATTTTTAAATACTGAAAACCACTTCAACGAACTAATGATAAGATAAATACGGTGCACTCCACCTATAATGAATGAATTTGTCGGCACGAACAAAAATAGGCCTTCAAAGCATTGTAGCAACCACGGTTTTTGGAAAATCGGTTATAACGAAATTCGGTTTATAAAATATTGGTTTGCATGCCCAAATTTGTTGTTTTCTTCATTTCTAGCAAAATTTTGTATGAATTATATTTGCAGCGAAATTTTTAGTTTTTTATAATTGATTTTTATTTCTTCAGTTGTTTTACCTTTAGATAAATGAATCACAATGACAATCTCTGATGAGAAAATGTATCCCATCATCTAATTCCACAACTCTATGTTTCTTTATCTTGAAATTGAATGATTCATCAATTTTTTTTTGCAAAAAGTGTTTTTGATCTGGTTGCATTACTTTTAATTTGTGCACCAATGAAATCATGGTATGTACTCAACAAAATATATTTTTGGAGAACTATAACAGCGAAGTAATTTACATAGATAATACGACTTAGTCATAGGCGGAGTGCTCTGTATAATTAATTATATTATTAACTCATATATAACATTTTTTATTGTTATTTAAATTAGGTTTATGACATATTTTAAAACATCAAATTAAAATAACTTATAGAAACCTAGAATGGTGCCAATGTCACAAACATCACCCAAGTCAGCAAGTAGTTCATGGAGCGGATCTTTAGGATCGGGAGCGATTGTTTGCTGGTGCTCCAAAAGCAACTGAAATTATTGATAGAAATTTGTAACAACAGAGCATTACTTTCTTGTTACACAAGATTTTAAAATGGAAACATGATAAATAATGTATGCAAACTCATCAATTTATTTTACATTTATTTGTGCACAGTGTAGAACTTTTTTATATCCAACTAAATACATCCTAGCTGTATCAAATATCAGGTTTCAGCAATGAAATAAGAGCAACACATGACAAGGAAACTTGTTTAAAAAACGAATGAATACAAACTTTATGCATTTCAACAATTTCCCCGATGGATATATAAATAACAGGTTTTGTAATCCTAGCGACATCAGAGTACTGATCGATATTGAAAATAACTTCAGGTTCTTCAACTTCACAAATCTCATTGAAGTACTTCCTAAAAAAACCCAAATTAATCAATTAAAAGAGACATATCAGCAAACACTAAACAGAACAATTCAGTAATATTCAAGTGAACTTACTTAAATCTTGCATGAGCCTCAATAATGTAACTGTTCATGCTTACTAGATGAGGACTGTCTGAGCCAAACTGGAAAATACAAATCGTAATCTAAACAAATATTTAAAAAATTTAACTTTCATATTGAAAATTAATTTGAACATACTCCAACTAAACACGTCCATTTTGTAGATCAGGAGTGATCAATAAACAGAGAAAATATGCTTAAACACAATCTTTTATGGACACAAATCTAGCATGCTTAATTCTCCAGGAAATTGAAAATCTTATGAAAAAATGAACACTGTGGACTTCATCACCACTATTAATCTTATTTGATCAAAAATTATAATAAAACTAGCTGACCCAGCAAACGTTCTTTTAACTTTTCAACAATTTTGGTTTTTTCATTAAAAGTTTAATGTACAAAATTATGACAATTTATAAAATCAATCTCGAAGAGCAATCGAGGGGACAATGCCTGGGGTTTTTGAAAGTTTTTCTATCGTTCTTCTCTCTTGCTCCCGTTTCCTTTCCCGCTTGCTCTCCCGTTCCCGTTTGTTTCTCCCATTCCCGTTTACTCTCCCGTTTCTACTTGTTTTCCCGTTCCGCTTGCTCTCCATTTCCGTTTGCTCTCTGTTCCCGCTTTCTCTCCTTTTCCCGCTTGCCCAGCCGCTCCCACTTGCTCTCCCTTTCCCGCTTGCCCTCCCGTTCCCGCGTACTCTCCTGTTTCCGTTTGCTCTCACGTTTCCGCTTGGTTTCCCGTTTTTGCTTGCTCTCCCGTTTCCGCTTGCTCTCCTGTTCCCGTTTGCTTTCCCGCGCCCTGGGTTTTTAGAGGTTTTTCTATCGTTTTTCTTTCGCTCCTCTTTCCTTCCCGCTTGCTCTCTCACTACCGGTTGCTTTTATATATATATATATATATATATATATATATATATATATATATATATATATATATATATATATATATATATATATATATATATATATATATATATACACGAGTGTCTGTTTGCTTGTATGTCTGTCTGTTTGTCTTCTATTTTTCCAAAATAACTTTTTAAAATATTTAAAAAAAATTTATTCTAAATAGCCTACAACCTATTCTCAGACCTACCAAATGTACACAAAACATTTAAATAATCGGTTCAGCCGTTTCGGAGTTCAATTTCAAACACTATGACACGAAGTTTTTATATATATATATATATATAGATAATTTCCAATTTTATAATTTATATTTGAATATTTCCAATTGGGAGTCCACTCTTTCAAACATACCCCCTTATTTGAAGCAGCAAACTGAAGAATTTTGGCAATTGATCCAAGATTTCTTCTTTGTTCATTTGTCAAACCACTGCTAGCTGCAACTTCAATGATGTCAAATGCATCAGGAGCAACGATTGCAGAGTTGATATAACGGTAATAAATTAAATTTCCGATTATCTGAAACACCAATTAATATTTGCTTTAAATTTCTTTAAACTTTTATAAATAAATTATTAAAAAAAACCTTCAAAATCTCTTTTTCTTGAGCATTCGGAAACCTTTCGTACAAGGCGTTTTTCATAACTTTTGCCATGTACCTCATTCCATATCTGAATGAATAATTATTTACTTTAATATGCAAATGGTAATTATTAACAATTTGTAGTCATATTAAAAATCGAGCAAATAAAAAAAAGATACCAAATAACATGTTTTTTGACTTAAACAACTTTGAAGGACAACTCATGAACTTACTGGCGGGGTACCCAGCGTTGCCCAGGGTTTTTAGAGGTTTTTCTAATGCTTCTCTCTCTCGCTCTTGTTTCCTTCCCCGCTTGCTCTCCCGTTCCCGATCGCTTTCTCGCTCCCGGTAGCTTTCCGGCTTCCGGTCACTTTCTCTTTCCCGCTTGCTTTTTCGATCTCGGTCGCTTTCCCGCTTTCGCTTGCTTTCCTGTTCCCGGCCGCTTTTCCTTTCCCACTCGCTCTTTCGCTCTCAGTTGCTTTTCTGTTCCCGTTTCCACTCATTTATGTATATGTATGTGTTTATATATATATATATATATATATATATATATCATCTCATTTTGTGACCGATTTTAATTTTTTTTCACTAAAACCTTCCTCCATTGACTCTCAAGCTTGTGTAAAAATTTCATTACGATCGGATGAATGGTGTCACAATGCATAAGTTACACACACACACACACACATAATCTTATTTTTATATATATAGATAAGTCATAAATTTTCTAAATTACCCTATTTTCTAGTATATAAACTGACACACATGGAAAACTCAATCATGCAAGTTCTTATGTTCCAGATGCAGCTTACATATAAATGTGGCTAACAGCAAAACCTTAAATAACAAACTGATTTATGCATCATTTGAATTATTGAAAATCATATTTAAAATAAAGTATACATAAAATTCCTTAATAAAGTAGCAGCATAACTTAGGGCTTGATCGTCTTGGCTTTTCTTATTAATAAAAAAACCGATACGGAAAGGAGACTACTTACGGAATTTTATCAATTGAAGATAAAATGGCAGAAAAAAATTTCTCTGTTGCGTTTTGCAGAACGGAAACAGTTTTCTCTAAGATCGAACAGACTTCTTTATGAGAAAGAGCTTGTTCAAGTGAAGTTTCATATGGTAGACCACTATAATTATTAAAATTGTTTATCACTATGTAATACTAAATATTATAACTCAATGTAATCTAATATAAAAAATTAAAAAAGTAAACTTTGACTTTAAATAAAAAAAATACCTAGCTTTTCCTGACTGAGCTTCAATTTGGTTGATCCACTGCTTGTAGACATCAACAACATTTGTATTCATATTCAGTTCTTTATCTTCGATGATGCTGTTAACCAGCGGCCTCAACAGTTCTCTCAGCATTACTTGGCCTCTCGAATTTCTGGAAAAAATGTAAAAATATTAGAAAATAAATGGTTTACATTTAAAGATATTGAAAAAGAGAAAAATTTAATGCATTAATTGATTTATTTATATGCAACGAAATATATTTATAAATGTTTTGTAATTCAGCTTTATAAACTGCTGTCATTATACACCTCTTAATTTCCTTAAATTAGCATACAGTTTTGATCCTCTATTTCAACAAATCACAATAACATGGCTTACAGTTAATAACAAATAAAACAGGCACCTATTGAAGCTGACTATCATTTTGACTACCATAGGATTTCCAGTGATAATGTCAGATGGGGCAGTCACCTTTGATCTACAAATTGTATTTAATTCTTGAATTAATTAAAACAAAAAACATATTAATTTCAATATTATGATAATAAAAATGTTAATAAACAACATTAATAAATTGTCAATCAAATGTCAATAAAAAATATTAATTTCTTGAATGAAATTTAAAAAAAATTTAAAAAAAAAACTTGTTGATACAGTAACATTGAATCCAAGAAAGAAAGTTTAGTCTTCACTCAGCTTACTATTCCACTTACAAAATTAAAAGTAATTGTATACGTTTCTAGGGCTATATTCACTTTTCCTCTTCTTAGGCTAACATATTGTTATTTCATGGGCTTCAGTATGTTCCATTTGAATGATTGATTTATTTAATGAATATTAAATTAATTTATGATCTATATATATAAAAGAACATGTCCTGACTGACTGATAATCAACGCCGAGCTCAAACGCCTCATCCTAGGAACGTGAAATTTGGAACTTATATTACTTTTATAGCGTAAACATCCGCTAAGAAAGGATTTTTGAAAACTTTGCTCCTGAGGGGAAAAAACTGGAAAACAAACTTTTTTCTAAACATTTTTTCTAAAATATTTTTCTGAAATTTGGTATATAGATTCTTTTTGAAAAATAAAAAGATACATGTTTCACCATTTTTTGAAAATTCGGTTTCCCGGACCTCAAATGTGGGTTGGAAAATTGGGTTATTTGGTTTTTAAAGTAGCTTCTACTCAAAAACTGTTAATGCTACAGGAGTAAAAATTAGTATTTAGTTTCTACTCCAAAAATAATGAAATACGTGTTTTAGCATTTTTTGAAAATTTGGTTTCCAGGACTTCAAATGTTGGGTGGAAAATAGGGCTATTTGTCTTTTATAGTAACTGCTACTCAAAAACAGTAAATACCACAGATGTAAAAATTATTATTTAGTTTCTTTTCTAAAAATAAAGATATACGTGTTTCACCATTTTTCACAAATTTGGTTTCCCGGACCTCAAATGTGGGTTGGAAAATTGGGTTATTTGGTTTTTAAAGTAGCTGCTACTCAAAAACTGTGAATGCTACAGGAGTAAAAATTAGTATTTAGTTTCTACTTCAAAAATAATGAAATACGTGTTTTAGCATTTTTTGAAAATTTGGTTTCCAGGACTTCAAATGTGGGGTGGAAAATAGGGTTATTTGTTTTTTAAGTAACTGCTACTCAAAAACTGTAAATACCACAGATGTAAAAATTAGTATTTAGTTTCTATTCTAAAAATAAAGATATACGTGTTTCACCATTTTTTTACAAATTTGGTTATAGGACCTTAAATGTGGGGTGGACAATAGGATTACTTGGTTTTTAAAGTTGCTGCTACTCAAAAACTGTGAATGCTACAAAAGTAAAAATTAGCATTTAGTTTCTACTCTAAAAATAATGATATACGTGTTTCACCATTTTTTGAAATTTTGGTTTTCAGGACCTCAAATGTGGGGTGGAAAAAAGGTTTCTTTGGTTTTTAAAGTAACTGCTACTCAAAAACTGTGAATGCTACAGATGTCAAAATTAGTATTTAGTATATACTCAAAAAATAATTATATAAGTGTTTCAACATTTTTTAAAAATTTGGTTTCCAGGACCTCAAATGTGGGGTGGAAATAAGGGTTATTTGATTTCAAAATAACTGCTACTCAAAAACTGTAAGTGCTACAAATGTAAAAATTAGTATTTTGAAGTTTTGTGCCGGTTAAAAGTAGCTAAGTCCAGTTTATCACCGGCGGGTCAAGCCTTTATTTTAGAGTCTTCACACGGGCCAGGCCAAACCTTAAATCAAGGTGGGACGGGCCGAGATTTTTCACCAAGTATATAGATGTTTTAGTGATTTTAGGGTTTTATTTGCGCCGGGCTAAACCTGAAGTCAAGGTGGGACGGGCCGAAGTTTTTCATCAAGTATATAGAACTTCTAGGCCTGTAAAAAGGGGCCGGGCCTAATTCAGACGGGCTGTGCCGGGCCAGGAGTTCGGGTTTTTAAAACGGGCTGGGCTAAGTTGTCGACGGGCCTAGCTGAGACCTAAACAATTGATCTCTACTATGGATGCACTGTTCAAACTCTCTAATTTCATGCGAGCGAAGCCGCTACGGGCACTGCTAGTATCCATATAAAACTAAAATAGGAAATAATTGGTAAATTAGTTTTAAATGTATTGAGTGATCCTAGAATTCCAATCTTTTGTATGGCTGCTTGTTTATACATAATTTTTGCATTGTAGCAACAACCTACCATCCAAAAAAAATTCTATATTTGGCCCATGATTGGCAATGAAAAATATTTGAGAACAGAAAATAATTTTCCAATTTTATAAGTATAATCACACATGTAGAAGTCCTAGGAACAATAATATCACAAATCAGACCTAATTTCCTCTTCTAATGCAGTTTTGAAGAGTCCCAGCAGCATATACTCGTCTCTTTGATTTGATGCATAATTGTAGAGAGACAAAACTGCAGACTCCATAAATTTGGTAGTTTTGGTTTGCGGTAGCTGAAACATTAGCTTTGCAATGTAGTTTGGTTGTGTCTGCAACAGATAGAAGAGATGTTGATAAGCTTCAAGTCTGTCATGGTCAGCTTTATTAAGACCACGCAGTCCTCCTTGTTGACTCGCAGTATTTAATGAACTCGATGACGAATTGTACTGTCCAAGAAACTTACTGTGCGATATGACATCCTAGAAAAACAAAAAAAAATTTAAATTCAGAGAGATGATATTTTAAAATCATTAAAATGTCACACCTGTAACGAAATTCGATTTTTTACGAGCAAACCGATTTTAATGTCCATCTGAGCAAGTTCGTGATCGAGCTGTTTGTTACAACGAATGTCTTGAACAACTTTCTGTTTCAATTTGTCCAGCTCTGAAATAAAAAAAATGTTGATTGAAAATTAATTCAACAAGCCTGTACATCATTTATGACTCACCAATTTCTTCATCATAATCCTGATCAGTGATATCCAGCAAATGAACGAATTTTCTTATAACAGAAACAGAAGGATTTTCACCTTGAGCTGGAATGAAAAAATACCTATGAAATGCAACATTAAATAAATAAAATTAGTTCACAATAATGGAAATAAAAAGAATTCGCAGGCGCTTGTAGTTAAGCGGTAAAGAATTTTCTCGTAGACGAGGGTCGGAGGTTCCGATTCCACCAGCGTCAGTAAGAATGTGAGCAAGTGCCTGATAAATGGCTGCCTCTGGTTGTTTTGTGAATAGGCCCAATTGATTCGTAGCCTAGAATTCTAAGACTAGACTAACGACATGTTAAACACCTTCAAACTTCTAAAGTAAAAGTGATTTTATTACTCAGTGCTTTGTAGTCTTGTTTAGCCCAGGCAGTTTTCATAAATGCTTGTATCTTTACAATTGATGCCTCCTATAAATCAAAAAAAATTTTTTAACTAACATTTCACAGAATATTAAAAATCGATTAACAAAAACTGAAAATTTGTTTTTAAACTTTTTTTTAATCTTATTCATAATGCAAACAAACTGTGCTTTATGAATAACGAAAAAAATTTCATCCAAGAGAATACAAAATAAATACAATATATTTCTTGATGAAAATATGTTTATTTAATTTGCAATATAAAAACTGTAAAATAAGAAACAAGATATTGCAACAATACAAAGATGAACATCTTTAAAAAAGCTAACATGCATCTTGTAGTAATTGAGTCGATTCAAGTAGGCTTTTCTTGCAATATACCCTCGTAGGAAAGTCTGTGCCTAATAAAACATTTTTCCATAGAAATAGCATTATATTAAAAACTTCAATAATAAAAGAAAAACACACCATGATAACTGATTCTATATTTTCACGATAGTACTCAAATCTCCTTTGAGAAGCCTTCTTCTTTTGAACTTTTCTCCACCAAATCTGAAATGCAAATATTTAATCGCCAATAATAATTAAATGAAGCTTGATTACTATAATAAATATAAATCAATACATTACAGTTCAATATAAAAACATTCTAAAAAAAACCTGAATTGCTTTAGCAGCAGGAGATTTTGACCACAATTCTTGCTTCCTTGCTAAATATTTCTTCCTGGCAAGATTTCCTCTGATGAATGCTTGTAATATGATTATGTAATCTTTATTTGCTTCAAAAAGTGAGTGTCGTGTACTTGAATGATTAACTTCTTTTATGCAGTTCTGTGAAAAGGATTAAAAACCTTTAATAACTTTATGGATTGTGCACAATAAAAGACTTCAATCGAACGATATTTCGTTCGATTGAAGTCTTTTAATCTAGATTATGTGTACAATAAAGTTGGTTGGTTGATCAAATTTGCTTGGGTCAGCTTTCGCCCAAAACACTGCATAGTAACTGGAACAAAAAAAATTGATAAAATACGTATATCTTTATTTTTTGTGTAGATACTAAATACTAATTTTTACATGTGTAGCACTTCCAGTTTTTGAGTAGCAGTTATTCTAAAAAACAAATAACCCTATTTTCCACATTTGAGGTCCTGGAAACCAATTTTTTTTTAAATGGTGAAACACCTATATCATTGTTTTTTGAGAAGATACTAATTATTAATTTTTACTTTTGTAGCATTCACGGTAGCTGTTACTTTAAAAAACAAATAACCCTATTTTCCAGCCCACATTTGAGCTCCTGGAAACCACATTTTTAAGAAATGGTGAAACACTTATTTTCGCAATTTTTAAGAAAAATCTAGATACCAAATTTGAAAAGCCCTTCGTTTTTGGTTTTCGAGATATACGTTGTTTTAAAAAAAAAAAAAGTTTTCCAGTTTCATCCACTCAGGAGCAAAATTTTCAAAAATCCTTTCTTAGTGGGTGCTTACGCTATAAAAGTAATACAAGTTTCAAATTTCACGTTCCTAGTATGGGGCGTTTGAGCTCAGCATTGATTATCAGTCACTTAGTCAGGGCATGTTCTTTTATATATATAGATTGTTCATGTATAATTGGAGAGTAATTAATATTATATGGTTATTGTAATATTTTATGACTCAAACTTAAACAGTATACTTACTTCAATATCATCTCTTGTTAGAAGAGAAAAATCTTTTACTACACTGTCCTCCTTTTTCCACATTCCTTTCATTGAGTAAACATTAAAGAAAAACTTGGAGCCTTCTTTCAATTTATTCATCATCCATCCTGAACCACTTTTGCCTAAAATAACCAAACAATAAATTCAAGATAATTAATGAAAATATAGTTTAACAAAAAAGCTGTATAATTTGTTAGTAAATGAAACTAAGGGGTCATCCATATATTACGTACGCACCGAGGGGGTGTGTGTGTACGAAGTGAATGTTTTGCGTATAAGTGAATATGGGGAGGGAGGCTCCAAGAAATGCGTATGTACGCAAAAAATGGTAAATATTATTTTTTCTAATAGTAACTATTGTTGTTTTAACTCAGTTGAATTGATTTAATAATAAATAATATCGAGTAGCATTTAAGATCAATCAATTAAACAAACAAACTTGTATCGCGCCTTTTTCAAAAATTCAAAGGCTCAATAATATCAACTATCAACAATGGCGTGTCTAGAAAAACACGGCTGAATGTTTGAATTTAGCGTATTGAAATAGCGTACTCCAGCGTAGTAGTAATAATGCTATTTAAGATGATAAATCTGCTGTATCTCCGTGGCTGCATTGGAATGCTATGATAAATTTTTCAAATTTGTGTGCTTGTTGGGCACACCAAAGCCTTAAGAGGGTCTGTCAGTAAATTTCAATTTAGTTTCCGAAAACGTATTGAGATAATTCTAGTTCTAGTCCGTCATAGTCAATAATAAATCTGAAGCAATACATCAACCTGTTGTTGAAACTGGCTATTTTATATTGAGGAGGGGGGTGAAATCCGCTGTGTCTATGTATGCATAGAGGAGGGCGGTCTAAAAATGTACAGGGGGGGAGGGGGTCAAAATCTCAAGTTTAATGCTTACGTAATATGTGAATGGCCCCTAATGAAATAACTTCAATAGATTAAATAATCGTGTTACAATCGTGTTACCTTTTCTTTCTTTTTGACACCTGAAATCCTTCAAGCAAGAAATATAAGCCTCGACCAGTTGATTATTCACGGAGTTAATTTGCATGCACGGCTGTCGTAGGCAGTTTAATAAGCTGACGGCATCTTCTTCTTCTGCAGATATGTTGACAGCCGCAACACATGTTGATACTGCAACGTGAATGACAACACGAAACATGAGTTATTAAAATAAATGCATTTCAAGTCTCACATTTTTGAGCTTCGTGAGTATCTCGATTGCCGATATTTATGCAGTTTTGAATTTCTTCGTACCATAGCACTGCTGCAGGATCATCTGTTTCCTTTATATTATAATCATTAAATTAAATAAATCAGTTTCCTTTATATTATAATCATTAAATTAAATAAAACAATTACCTTTATATTATAATCATTAAATTAAATTAAATAACACTAACTTGAGTTATTATCAATGAATATTACAAATACGAAATTTAAAAAAAAAAAAAGACAAATTAAAAAAAATGTATATTTCCTCCAACATAAAATTAGTTTTTAAAAATTGAAACCTGAGATTTTTGGTATTTAAGTTGTTTGAGAAGTTGAAGATAATGATGTCCATCATCTTGGCACACATCTTTGATGCCAGAATGGGGAATGTTTAAACATCTCAGAAGCTCTTCAACATTATTTTCATCAACAGCTTCATTGATATGCGCCACAGCTTCTATGCCTAAAATCACATGCAAAAGAGTAAATAAAAAATAAAGTTGTTCCTGCTGGCTAATATGTTCCTTACTCTGTGACATTCAATCACAAACCATACCCTTCTGAGATTATATAGCCAAACTTCTAATTTAATAATAAAATGTTAACAATCTAAAAAACCATCAATAACAATTGAACAGAGTAAACAATTTAAAAACAACAAACGGTCATGTTCCAGTGCAACTTTATAATTAACATCATTGATGCATTTTTGAACATCGTAATGAGTCAGCGATTTGCAGAGTTCCTGAATGAAATGCATGATTTATAGACACAAATGAACAATATATATATAAAGTCAAATTGAAAATGAACACATACATCAACTTTCAGCTTCTTAGCTCTAGTGAGAAATTTAAGATATTTCTCAATGACATCGATATCAACATCATTGATGTGAGCATCTTCATTAGTTAGAGACTTCATCAAGTTGTGGGAGTCTCCATTATCAACTGCTTTGTTAACTTCAGCGATTGCATTCAATACTGTAAATATATGTCAAAAATTATTCAATTTTGAATATAAAATGACTTTTGAAATCAATACACTAACTCCAGAGTCCTTTAGTAATGTCTTCAAGATTCAAATCACACTGCAATAGGGATGGAATTAAAATAAATAAATGTAAAGAAGTTAATAATATTAATGTAAATAAAATAAAAGAAGCAAATAATTAAATATTTCAGTAAACAACAGAGCAGAATATTCTATAGATGTTGCAAATAATAAATTGGTCAGTTTTATTGATAAATTTTTTCTTTAATCTCTAAATTCAAAACAAAATCTGATCCTAAATCTTATTTAAAATTATTTTTTTGAAACGATACGATACGACTTCTGAAACTTGTCTAGAATAAAATGATACGATATGAGACTCCTCGACCAATAACAAGACAAATCCGATACGATATCGGGATCTCGACTGAAAAGTCAACTGTGGAAATTTTGTCTCGAATAAAACTAGATAACATAGAATAATGAACTATATGCGACAGACAATATTAATAACTACATTAAAGGAATTCATTAAAAATAATATTTAAATATTAAAAAATTTATAAAAATTTAATTTTTTTTTAAAACTTGAAATAAGTTTCATTTGTTTAGTTTCGGTACATCTATTTGTCTAAATTTAGACTCTAAATGATGACAAAGACGAGAAAGTACCTGTATGCAAGAATTAAGCAAGTGAAGAAAACCCAGCAGGTTTATTTATAGGCGGGAAATAGAAACTGAGAAAGTTTCAAATTCCAGCTGCAGACGACGTGCACACTACAGGTGACACACACATACAACCAAGAATATAATCGAGATTATAAAGATAGATCTTAGATGAGCTACTATTATGGTCAATTACGGATATCGAAACACTAAAATAATCATTCCAATTTTATGTAACAAATTTGACAAAATAAGTTTATCAAACAGACTAAATCAAAACATAAACATAGAATGATAAGGGCAAGCATAAGCACTCAAACATTACTCATTAAATTACAAGTCATTACTCATTCTTATTTATAATAATAGTCATCGATGTCAGCGAGTACGATTGCCTTGCCAGCCGTTGATGCCGGTTCGCATATTTCTAAATGGTAGTATCAGTAGTATGCAGCAGAGGTCGACTAGCAGCCTAAGAGGGGCGTGGCTTAAGGCTCTGCTTTAGATAACTTTGATTACTATTCTCAATGTGGCACTAAAAAAAGCTATAGAACAGAGACGAGCTGGTTTTTTATATATATATATATATATATATATATATATATATATATATATATATATATATATATATATATATATATATATATATATATATATATATATATATATATATATATTAGGGCTGTGCCGGTATATCGGCTTTCAGCACATCACAAATAAAAGACAAAATAGTGAAAGACATACAGCAGTGGAATGGGCAGTGCAATTTACCTGTATGCAACACTTCAAACACGGACAACAATAGCATAGCACTAACAGACCGAATACAGTAACACTCTGAGATATTGCGAATACTTATGGTGCGAGTACGAGTACGATTACTTGTAAAACGTACTCGGGTTTTACTCGAGTACGAGTATCAAGTACTACATCTCTGGTACTCAGTACTGAGTGGAATAACAAGTACGAATACCAAGGTTTCGAGTACAAGTACTTAAAAAACGTACTCACGTTCTACATCTCTGGTAACACTAACGTACTTTCAAACACTATTTCTTTTGCCTCTCTGGTCCAACTAACTGGTACAGCTTGCCTGTGCATATTCGCCAATCTAAAGACACTAATCAATTAAAAACTAGATTAAAAACTTATCTCTTTAGTAAGTTCTTTGATTAGGAGATATTGTCAAACTGCACGCTTTTGCAAAAGACTTGTTTTTTATACCGGTATCAGTAGTACCTGTTTTTGGCCCGGAAATACCGGTATATATATATATATATATCTCAAAGAAATATATACATATATATATATATATATATATATATATATATATATATATATATATATATATATATATATATATATATATATATATATATATATATATATATATATATATATCTCAAAGAAATATATATATATATATATATATATATATTGAAATATGCTGCCGCTTCCCAGATTAAAAATAGTAAATAATGGGGCTACAGGCTGTTAGGAAAACCGAATTTAAAGTGGGGATAATAATAGTTAAATAGTTATAAACTTCTGTCATTAGGTAGAATAATTAATCAATGTTGATGAATCAATTGCAAATATTCACAAATGTGACAATCGTTAATTACCGTATTTTAGCGCATATAACTCGCACCACCTTATACAGTGCAGAAATTACGTTTTGTGTAAAAGAATAAACACATAGCGCGCACATAAACTATAAACATTCGGTAGACACCGGGCTACTCCATTAATTTGATTCCACGTGTTTAATCGGTTTTTCATCTTTTTAATTCTAATTCCTAATACACTGCAGGTACTTTCAACTTCCTGTAACGTAACATAAAACTAAAATATATTTTATTACAAACGTCTTTCCATAAATAACGTTGTCATGACTGAAATGTAATTATGTAACTTGACATAACAAAAATCAGTAACTATTGCTTGATGTGTGTGTAATTATTTTATCATATACGCGCACCACCGTATAACGTGCATAGGGCCGTGTGTAAAATCTCATATAACGTGCGCGTTATATTCGCTAAAATACGATAAATGTGTATGACTTTCGTTATTTAATGAAAAATAATTTTTTTAAATCACGGAATTTGTTTTGAGACTTTATACGAGAACAAAATTTAAGTTTCGCTATTTTATTTCGATATGAGACTACCCCAGCAGGTTGTATCGTTTTAATAACAATACGGGATATCCCGTATCGTTTTGAAATCTCAATTGATATCGAGATAACGATTACGGGATGCAGATGCTTATTTAAAACTGAAACATCTTATATAATCGTTCTCACAAAATTTAGCTTAAAAAAGATTTCTAGGATATGAAAATAATTGGATTTAACAAAAAAATTGCCATATTTTAATTATAAATTTATCTCAAAGAAATATATAATTTACTTTTTTTTCATCTTTCATTGATTTGAGTTCCTCGTGGTACAAACATTTTGCCGTTGGAGAAACAGATGGAAATTGAAGCAAGGGATTTTGTAGCAGATCGAACGTCTCTCCTGGATTCATACCTTCCAAGGCTTTGTTTATTTTTGACAAGACTAGATGAGCTATAAATGAATTATAGCTCAATTAATTCATTATTTTATCAAATTCTTATGAATTGCTATCATAATAAATACTAAAAAAATAATTAGAAAATTAACCTAATTAAAAAACAAGCAAACATTAAACATATCCTAAAGTTTTTTGGCAACATATAAATAAAAACAGAAACTGTCAAGTTAAGTTAGAATATATGATAAAAACTGATATAAACGGGTCTGCAACAACTATAACTGGTGACGTTGATATGGCAAATTGTTTAGCTGAATTTTTCAAAAGCGTTTATATAAGCAATGATAGTCTAGAAACAAGTCCCACAATTAACAATAATATTATTGTCCACATAATGGAGGAAGTAACAATAAATAAATACGCGGTCGAAAATAAAATTAATAAATTAAATAAATGCAAATCTGCAGGACTAGATAATATTTTTTCAAGGGTTCTGATAGAATATACAAATTCTATTTCTAGCTATTTAAGCAATTTATACAACAAATCACTGCAAGCTCAAATGGTCCATGATGATTGGAAGTATACCATCATTACCCCAGTTTATAAGAAAGGTGATAAAAACACTGCAAGTAATTATAGGCCAGTCTCTTTAAGCTGTATCTGCTGTAAACTGTTAGAATCATTGATTAGGATGAATTAATAATACATTTTTATAGAAATAAGCTTCTAGATCATAAGCAATAAGGCTTCACGAGAGGAAAGTCAACTACAATTCAGTTGTTAAAATTGATGGACATGTGGAGCAGTGCAATAGATAAAGGGGAAATAATAGACGTGGTATATACGGATTTTGAAAAAGCTTTTGATCGTGTATCTCATGCAAAGTTAATTGATAAACTAGAAAATTATGGCGTCAATGGAGGCTTAATTAATTGGATTAAAGATTATTTAACAAATAGAACAAGTAGTGTTAGGGTTAATAATAGCACATCTAACAGATTTAAAGTTACAAGTGGAGTACCTCAAAGTAGTGTTTTAGGGCCATTACTTTACATAATTTATGTCAATGATATGTTTGAAATAGTTAAGAATAACTCGGCGGAGCTGTTTATGTACGCTGACGACGCCAAAATATTTAAAACTATAAAAAGCAATGATGATCGATTGATATTGCAGAGCTGTTTGAAATCATTAGGAGATTGGAGTAAAAAATGGGAAATTAAGCTAAATGCTGGTAAATGTGTTGCGGTGAGATATGGATGCCAATTAGATGATCGTCCGTCGGTTATATAATATAGAAGGAGTGGAACTTAATTTTCTTGACAAAATAAAAGATTTAGGAGTTAAATTCCAGAGTTCACTAACATTTGTAGATCACATTTATGAAGTAATTAAAAAATGTTTTTCACTGTTAGGTTTAATTTCACGAAATTTTAAAGATATGACAAAAGATTCTTTTATATTGATTTATAAAGCTTTGGTTAGATCCAGATTGGAGTATGCAGTCAGTGTGTGGTCACCATGGAAGAAAAAAGACATAGAAGCCATTAAAAGAGTCCAGAAGAGAGCAACAAAAATGGTCAAGGCATGCAAGGGATTGAAATATGAAGACAGGTTGAGAAATTTGAAGCTTCCTTGTTTAAAGTACAGAAGACTGAGGGGGGACCTGATCATGCTCTACAACTTTATTCAAGACAAAGAAGGACGTTTGTGTTTTCCTAATATAAAGATATCAGAAGAAAGAAGAACAAGAGGTCACAAATTCAAACTGGAAACACAAAGATTCAACGGCAACTGCAGAAAATATTTCTTCCTGACCAGATCTACTGCAATTTGGAACAACCTCCCTTCGAAAACCATAGAAGCCGAACACGTTAACAAATTTAAAAGACTAATTGACTGTCATTTCAAATTAAGCAATATTATGTACAACTATAAAAAGGATTTTTAATAACATATACATACATTTATTTATAGAACTTATATATGAACAATATTATATATAATTCTAGATATGGGCATAGAGACTTATAGTTTGCGCCCATAATTTCCTTTATATCAATCTACATATAGAATAATCAATCTACATATAGAATAATCAATCAACATATTTAACAATCAATCAACATATTTAACAATCAATCAACATATTTAACAATCAATCAACATATAGAATAATCAACCAACATATTGAACAATCAATCAACATATCGAACAATCAATCAACATATTGAACAATCAATCAACATATTGAACAATCAATCAACATATTTAACAATCAATCAACATTTTATTAATACATCCCATTATTAAAATGAATTAACTCATAATTCCAATTATAAAAAATTTTAATATCAATATAAAAACAATGAACATTACTTGTAGCAAAAACTTTTTCATTTTCATTAACAAAATTGATCGCCTGCTGAACGTCTTCCTTGCCTAATATTTCATCACCAGTTGAATTCTAACAAATTTTAAACAAAGCTAATTTTTGTATCATGAAAAATCATAAATGAAAAACTTGGAATGATAACAAGTTCTATAAATAACTAGCCGGTTACCCGGTGTTGCCTGGGTTTTTAGAGCTTTTTATTATAGTTTTTTTCTCTCTTGCTCCCATTTCCTTCCCCACTCGCTCTCCTGCTCACTTTCTCTCCCATTCCCGCTTGCTCTACTGCTGCCGGTCGCTTTTCCGTTCCCACTCGCTCTCCTGTTCCCGCTCGCTTTGTGATCGATCTCAATTTTTTTCCACAAAAAACCTTCCTCTATTAACTTTCAATGTTGTGTGAAAGTTTCATTACAATCGGATGAATGGTTTAGCAATGCATAAAGGACACACACACAAGCACACACACAGACATTTATTTATATATATACACTAGCGCGGGTACCCGCGTTGCCCGGATTTTTTTAAGAGAATTAAGATAATGAGTTTGGTATTCAAAGAAAATGATTGTGTTTTAATTCGGTTTATTAATTTTAAAAAATGAATGGAGTTTGATTCCCCTTGGCTCTCAAGGTTGTGTGAAAATTTCATTACGAACGTATGAATGGTGTAGCAATGCATAAAGGACATACATACATACATACAAACATTCATTTATATATATATATATATATATATAGTTTTTTAACATATAACATGTATATATATATATATATATATATATATATATATATATATATATATATATATACAAACATACATACATACAAACATTCATTTTTATATATATAGATATTTATATATATACATGTAAAAAAAACAAACAAACCGGTTCATTTGCATTAAGCTTCAGTAATTTTTGCATGTAAGCACCAGCCAAGTTGTCATTAACATTCGTAAACAAATGACATTTTTTAAATATCGACATCAGCCCAGGAACATCACAGATTTTTAATATCCTGCTTATTTCCACCAAGAAAACTTGCTCTAAAAATATATTTATAAGATATTAAAAAAATGAATTCTGAAAAAAAAACATTGTAATTAAATCATCTCATATTTTTAATATGTTGGCTTTCAAAATTAATTAATTTTTTATTCACATTATTTTCCTCTTTTCATGTTACATTTATAAAACCATGGGAAAACATAAAAAATGAAATGTCTTGAATTTCAATAAATATTGCCTATGATGGATGGAGTACGGACTTAAACTTTTCTTCTGATCTTCAGTGAAACACGGAAGACATATTTTTTTAAAAACTTAGTTTAAATGGAAAGTCAATCTGTATTATACTACATTATAAACATTAAAATATAATTTTAAATTATTTAGTATAAAATTATAAAAAGGAAAGCATTTTTCAAATTACGTGAGAACAAATCTAATAATACCATTATAATGTAGTAAAAAAATTTATTGATAGGGCTGCCTGTGAATGCCTTAGTCAGCCTAAATGTTTACATCTGCATATATGAGCTATGAATACAGCAATATTTAAAAAAAACATAGACTAGTAGGACAACGAAGAAAACTGTCACAAACTGATCAACAATAATGAATTGTTGTTAATTGTTTATTTTGGCATTACTGCACATGTATTTGAATAATGTACACACACACACATACATACATATGTACGATATACATACACACACATACATATATATATATATATATATATATATATATATATATATATATATATATATATATATATATATATATATATATATATATATATATATATATATATAACCTCCTATTTATGGTTAAGACAGAGGTGATTTGAAAAACCAAAAACATGTTGTTGATAATTCAACTGACGTCAATGCGCAGAAAAAAACTTATTCAGAAGATCAAAAAAGTAGGACCACCCTATATCTATGTTTCACACCATCAGTTAGTGAGCTATCAAATGAATGAAATAACTTTAATTTTTTCACAAAAGTAACAATAAAGTTTATGTTAAAAGCAATCAAATAAATCTGACTCATTATGGCAGAGACATTATTAATGAGGCATACATAGTTACATACCATTGATTTCATTGATGCTGCTTTGAATTTCTACTTGTGTAAGAAGCTCATCATAAATGTCACCACTGAGAGTCTAACAAACCATAAAACATTTAATGATTATCATTGCATAACACTTAAGTATTTTCAGATCTAACTAATCATAGTATACCTTGTTTAGAAAATTGTTTGACTTTATAGACTTTGAATCAAAAAGAACTTGTTGATAATCAACAGCAAGTTCATCCTGGATATTATTGATGTAGGCAGCAGGATTTTTTAGAGCATCCATTGTTGAAATAACATCTCCATTTTCTAATGCCGTATTGATGGCAATTATAGCAGCATGCACTGAAAGATGTTTTAAAATCTTACTTAAGTATAAGACAATACTTATAAAATATTAAACACTTGATAAGATACATTAAAAAACTTACATGCAGCTTCATCAACTGGCATCTAAAAAAAAATTTTTTAATGTTATTATTATTATTATTATTATTATTATTATTATTATTACTATAAATATAAAGTTATTCAATGTGCTCTCTAAAAAAACGTTTCTCAGAGTGCAATATAAATGATATTAAACATTAACATCATTAATAATGTATTTGCATAAAAATTTTATCATTTCAAAACATCTGTGAAACTTGAATCCAGATGGTGAAGATTTAAAACAAAATAGCACTAAATATTCAAATTGGAACAATCTAAACACCATTCAAAAATAACATTAAGTACTAAATAATTTGAATAATTGAATATAATACAGTTTAATTTAAATTTGTTAACTCAATGTTCTTAATAATGAAATAAAATTTATAGAAAAAAATTTTAATTAGTGACATACTACAAGCACCTATTTTGAACAGAGGTATCAAATATCGACTAACAAAAAAACTGACTGATCTTTTTTGAATGAAGTAACATTATATTCTCACTACTAAATAAGAATAACTAAAACTTTAATCCTGTTTTTAGATAATATCAACAACTATTCATCAAACTATGCAATCAAATCTGTAAATTCATAAATATATAAATATATACATATGTGAATTTATTCAAATCGATGAACACTATAAGCAGTCCCCTATTTTTATTTAAAAACATTTAAATCTGTTATATTTTTCTACAATATCTTTCAAAATAATCTTCATCATTATTGGTCTTGACAATAATAAAATGGATTTTTTAATTAATATAATACTAGAAAAATAATACAAGCATGTAATGCTTATAACCAAAATGCTCATTTTACAAAAAAAAACTTTTATTCATTTATATTAAATTTTTTTTATAGTTTATAGTCCTTTAAACCAGGTGTTTTAAGACAAACTTTAATTACATTGATCAATTTATATCTATAAATTGATTTAACTACAAGTTTATCTTTAATTTTATAAACATTGCAATCAAGATTATTTGACTGACACGGATTGATAAAAAGACTAATAAACCTCATTTGCCAGAATTCCTCCAATTTTAGAAAATGATGGCATCGTTATTCCGTATTTGTCCAATTCTTTTTTCATGTTGTTTATCTCCTCGTCTAGTTTCCAAAAAAAATTGATAAATTTATACATTTATATATAGATTTGTTAAATCAAATGCAACTGATAAAATTTATTTGAAGACTTAGACAAATTTATTAAAGTTCTTTTTTTATATTTTTTCAGGGCAATTAAGTTAATTGCCTCCAGAGTTACTTTTTGGCACAAACCTAATGCAAAAAGCCCAACCAGCTTCTAGCCAAAATGCAATATTGGCACACTTTTGCAAACAAGTTTCCAAAAATGCCCCAAAAACTCTTGAGATGAAATAAAATACAAGCTCACTCTTTCCTCTGTTTCAAACACATGCTGACAGCCGACAACGCTATACTGGCTAATAAATGCAAGAAAGTGTCGATAACTTATTCTCAGAATTGGTACATCAGACAATTGATAACTTGAGTGTCACTTTTTTGTTTTCACTGTTGCAATAAGCATTTATTAAGCCGTCTTTGCTTCATAAATTAGTTAAATATATGGGTAATATAGTAATTGGGACCAATATTTTAGTATGTTGTACATTATATCCAAATAACTAATAGCCCGGGTAATTTAACATGGGGAGATGGGGCAAATGCACAGGACCAAAGTTTTAGAATGTTATATCCAATTGTTCATTATATCCAGCGTACGTTATAGCGGGATTATATATTATGTATTATATATATATATTTATATATATATTTATATGCATGCACTCAGGGCTCAGAAGATGGTGCTTGCCAAAACCGATTAGTTAGCCCAAGTTAAGTTCAATTACAAAAGTAATTTTTAGGGTTTTCAAACGGGGTGGGCCGCAGTACTCTAATGTGTGTTTGATTCAGCATCACATCCAAGCCGGTGGAGCAATTTAAACAAAACTTTGCATGAAGGTAGCCTTTAGGAAAAAATCTTAAAGCTATTTTATTTTATGTTTTATCATCAAAAAAATATAAACAAATGTGAATATAAATCATCAGGAAATGTATTTAGAACATATTCTAAATGCAAAATCAATTTAGAAAATGCCAAATTAAAAGTGTTAAAAAAGTACCAGTAAACTGTATTTTTCCATACAAATCCTGAATTTGTGGAGCCCTGTCTATCTTGAACATGTACAAGCTTTAAGCAAAAAACACATCATTACATATTTATTAAAAAAAAAACAAAACATCATCTAAATGAAAAGATAAAACCTGAACAAACCAACATAGCAAAGAACTTGGCACATTTCATCAACAAAATTTTAAGCATGAGAAAAAACTGATGCTGAGCCAATTTATTTGATAGAATTAATTAAAATATCTTAAGTTTTGAAGAATGCTTGAATTAAGATCCAGTCAGAGTAAAAAAAATAATTTTCTTTTATGTTATAGATTGCTAGACTTTTAATGTTTGAAAGAAAAATATGTGCGATGAATAAATTTTTGCAATGAGGCATCTCAATACATTCTTCGAAATTTATGAAAATAAAAATTGTGAACCTCAAGGCGTGGAGACAATAAATTAATCTTGGAATATTTTTGCGATCATAGATGTCGGTCGTCTCTGGGTAAAAAATCTGGAGAAAAAATAGAAAAAACAATTATTTAGATGGATGAATAATTGAATGCATGGATAGATGGATGAACAATTAAAGTCATGCAAATAAATAAATACTGCAAGGATGACTGGATCAAAGTTGTCAATGATTATAATAGAGAACAATCAATTTCCAGTTATTCGGAGGACGTTTTTTTTTTGTTCCGATTCCGGTTATTAGAATAAGAAAATTATTTATTTCCTGTTTTTTGACATTTTAGTTTTCCAGCAGAGTTTGCTGCGGCACGTAGGATACGAAATGACTGCAATTTATTAAAGTTGCAATAAAATCAGTCATTTGTTATTTGTTGACTTCATTACAGTATTCTAATAATTAGTTTGGAAAATAACACGCATTTCTGACTTGCGATAATAATTTTATGAGTAATGGAGACATAAAGAGCATTCAAGCATGTAAGATTGTACTACACCCATCGATAATTCATGTCGTAAAATCATTTGTTGTCGTAATATTCTATAATTTATACTCCTAGATATTTTGGTTTGTTTGGTAATTAGTTTAAATCACTTTAAGTGATGCTGATGTCGTAATTTAATATAGGAAAAGATGATTGTAGTATATTTAATTTTTATTTGTATCTAAATTAAACTAATATAAATTGAACAACCAATTGTGCCACAGGTACCAGTAATGGATGAGTAAATAAATGTTACATGTTTGTAAATTTGATTGTGACACAAGTCTCCATATTTTAAAAGATTAGCAAAAACCCACAAAATGATGGTATTTTTAATGGTACAAATCCCATGTTAAATTTTTTTCAGTCACCTATATGCGAACAAATATAGCATTATTATTATTACTAAGCATCTGCGTCCCGATATCAATCAGGATTTCAAAACGATACAGGAAATCCCGTATGGCTATTAAAACTATACAGCCTGCTGGGGAAGTCTCATATCGAAATAAAATAGCGAGACTTAAATTTTGTTCTCGTATAAAGTCTCGAAAAAAACTCCGAGATTTAAAAAAAATATTTTTCAATAAATAACGAAAATCAAACATATTTAATTAACGATTGTCACAACTGTGAATATTTGCAATTGATTCATCAACATTGATTAATTAATCTACCTATTGACAGAAGTTTATAACTATTGAACTATTATTATCCCCACTTTAAATTCGGTTTTCCTAACAACCTGTAGCCCTATTATTTACTATTTTTAGTCTGGAAACCGGCAACATATTTCAATATATATATATATATATATATATATATATATATATATATATATATATATATATATATATATATATATATATATATATATATATATATATATATATATATATATATATATATATATATATATTTCTTTGAGATATATGTATATGGTTTTATATATGTTATATATATATATATATATATATATATATATATATATATATATATATATATATATATAACATATATAAAACCAGTTTGTCTCTGTTCTATAGCTTTTTCTAGTGCTACATTGAGAATATTAATCAAAGATATCTAAAGCAGAGCTTTAAGCCACGCCCCTCTTAGGCTGCTAGTCGACCTCTGCATACTTCCATTTAGAAATATGCAAACCGGCATCAACGGTTGGCAAGACAATCGGACAATTATTATTAATATCATTCTATGTTTATCTTTTGGTTTAGTCTGTTTGATAAACTTATTTTGTCAAATTTGTTACATAGAATTGGAATGATTATTTTAGTGTTTCGATATCCGTAATTGACCATAATAGTAGCTCATCTAAGATAAATCTTTATAATCTCGATTATATTCTTGGTTGTATGTGAGTATGTGTGTGTCACCTGTAGTGTGCACGTCGTCTGCAGCTGGAATTTGAAACTTTCTCAGCTTCTTCCTTGCCAACCAGATTCACCATCGCCTATAAATAAACCCGCTGGGTTTTCTTCACTTTCTTAATTCTTGCAAACAGGTACTTTCTCGCGATTGTCATCATTTAGAGTCTAAATTTAGACAAATAGATGTACCGAAACTAAACAAATGAAACTTATTTCAAGTTTAAAAAAAAAATTTGTAAATTTTTATGAATTTTTTTAATATTTAAATATTTTGTTCAATAAAGTCCTTTAATGTAGTTATTAATATTGTCTGTCGCGTATAGTTCATCATTCTATGTTATCTCGTTTTATTCTAGACAAAATTTCCACAGTTGACATTTCAGTCGAGATCCCGATATTGTATCGTATCAGATTTGTCTCGTTATTGGTCGAGACGTCTTGTATCGTATCGTTTTATTCGAGACAAATTTCAGAAGTCGTTTCATATCGTTTCAAAAAAATAACGGGACACAGAATCCTAATCATTACTAATATTTAAACTGGTGACCTGGTAGTCATGAGTCAGAAGAACTAACAACTCAGTGTTAGTTGATAGAAGTGTTGGTCTAAGGGTTTAGACACCGGCTTGGATATCTAGCCGAGTTCGATTCCAGGTTTGGGCACGTATTTTCCTTGAGCAAGAAACTAACTCACATGTGATCACTAAGCATCTGCGTCCCGATATCGTTATCTCGAATTCAATCGAGATTTCAAAACGATACGGGAGATCCCGTATCGCCATTGAAACGATACAGCCTGCGGAAGAAGTCTCGTATCTATATAATTAGCGATACTTAAAATTTCATTCCCGATTAAAATCCCGAAAAATATCGAGATTTTTTAAAAATATTTTCCAATAATTAACGAAAGTCATACATATTTAATTAACGATTGTCACAACTGTGAATATTTGCAATTGATTCATCAACATTGATTAATTAATCTACCTATTGACAGAAGTTTATAACTATTATCATCCCCACTTTAAATTCGGTTTTCCAGACAGCCTGTAGCCCCATTATTTACTATTTTTAGTTGGGAACCGGCAGCAAAAAAGCCACGCTCCTCTTAGGCTGCTAGTCGAGCTCTGCATACTACTGATACTACAAGCCCTACAAGGCAATCGTACTCGCTGACATCGATGACTATTATTATTAATGAGAATAATGAGTAATGTAATAGTAATGATCATTCTATGTTTATGTTTTGGTTTAATCTGTTTCATAAACTTATTTTTTCAAATTTGTTACATAGAATTGGAATGATTATTTTAGTGTTTCGATATCCGTAATTGACCGTAATAGTAGCTCATCTAAGATATATCTTTATAATCTCGATGATATTCTTGGTTGTGTGTGAGTATGTGTGTGCCACCTGTAGTGTGCACGACAGTGCCGTAGCCCATATCGTATGCAGCTGGAATTCGAAACTTTCTCAGCTTCTTTCTTGCTATTGCTAACCGCATTCGCCATCGCCTATAAATAAACACGCTGGGTTTTTTTCACTTTCTTAATTCTTGCTTAGAGGCACTTTCTCGTGTTTGTCATTATTATCATGCCGCGTCACCGGGGTCAAATCTGGGAGTACTTTGAGGAAGAGACGGTCACGCAGAAAGTCAATGACAAGGATGTAGAAGTAAATCTTGCCAGATGCAAAGGCTGCAGGAAACAGTATCATTTTAATTTAATCTTAGTAATCTAGTAATCTCAATCTCAGTAATCTGCCATCTATTTCTATCTCCATTGGTTTTTCCACTTTCACTATTGAATTGCCTAAAAATGTCGTTCTTTTGGTGTGCTAGAAGGTTTTCTACTTTTCAATTACTTGAAAAAATAATTTTAATTTTTTTTTCATCGACAAGTAAAATCATTTAATTAAATTGATAAACTACCGCATAATGCGTACTAAATAAAGTAAATAAATACTTACTATCGGCGGTAGTGTTTTATTTAGAATCTAAATTTAGAAAAATATATGTACCGAAACTAAACCAATTAAACTTATTTCAAGTTGTAAAAAAAATTAAATTTGGTAAATTTTTATAAATTTTTTATTATTTATTAATTTTTTTCAATGAATTTCCACTTCAGTCGAGATCCCGATATCGTATCGTATCGTATCGTTATTGTTCGAGGCGTCTCGTATCGTATCGTTTAATTCGAGGCAAATTTCAGAAATCGTATCGTATCGTATCGTTCCAAAAAAATAACGGGACGCAGAAGCTTAGTGATCACATCAACTCAGCATTTCATCCTTTAATGGGTGATAAATGAGTTCCAACTTCGGTTGGGGGTTAACGTCCTTTGTGCGCTTGTGGAGCTAGCGAGTAGTATGCGGTGCTGCCAACGGCGCCGTAAACACCGCATACACCGCTGGCCCTCTGCAAGCTGTCACTAGTCTGTTAGTGGAACTTAAAAATGAATGTACTTTTATTTTTTATAACCTTATCATTGTTTTAGAGGCCTTATCACGGGAGCTCAGGGTAGGCTTGCCAATGGAACTGCTCTATGCTGATGATCTTGTTTTATTAGCTGAGACAGAAGATTCTCTCCTGGAAAAGTTAAGGATCTGGAAAATTGGCATGGAAGCGAAAGGCCTTAGAGTGAATGAGAGTAAGACAAAAATCATGAAGTGTCGGGCCGGAATGGGACAGGTGAAGAAGTCGGGTAAATGGCCATGCAGTGTATGCAGAAAAGGTGTTGGCTCCAATTCTATTTGTTGTGTGGATTGTAAGAGTTGGGTCCATAAAAGGTGCAGTGGCATTTTGGGTAGTTTGAAAGATCTTGATGGCTTCTGTTGTAAGAGTTGTGTGGCTGGTGGTTCTGTTCAGGAAGAGTTGTTGGGCGAGGTTGAGGTTGAGCCAGGTGTAAAGGTGGAGTGTGTGACCAAGTTCTGTTACCTAGGTGACACATTAGGTGCAGGAGGAGGTGTAGATGATGCGGTGAGAGCTAGAGTGCGTTCTGCCTGGGCTAAATTCAAAGAGTTATCTCCTATCTTGACCACCCGTGGTGCATCCTTTCATGTGAAAGGAAAGGTGTATAGGGCATGTGTTCAAAGTGTCCTTGTTTATGGCACTGAAACATGGTCTATGAAGGTGGAGAATCTAAGAAGTTTAGAAAGGGCAGAGCGTATGATGGTTAGATGGATGTGTGGTGTTTCGTTGAATGATCGTGCACGTAGTGTGGATTTGTATAGCCTTCTGAATGTTCCTTGTGTGGCTGATGTGGTGAGACGTGGAAGACTAAGGTGGTTTGGACATTTGGAGCGCAAAAGTGCAGATGATTGGGTTTCGGCAATTAGAGATGTGGATGTTGTAGGAGTGAAAAGTAAAGGTAGAAGTAGGAAGACTTGGTGGGAATGTGTGAAGAAAGACATGGATGAGCTCGGCCTGAAGCGGCAGTCTGCCCTGGATCGTGACTTGTGGAGGGGCCTGATATGAAAAAACGTCCAACCCTAGCATAGCGTGGAATAGGGACGTTTCAAAAATAAATGATGATGATGATGATGATGATATAAACTAAATACATATCATAAATGAACTTTACTTCAGGAAGACCAATACTTTTCAACGATTTCAACCAGTGGTTGATATTGTCTGTATGTCGGAATTGAAGACCTCTTCTCTACAAGATGGCAGAAAATTATTAAAAACCTCAATAATATCTTTATTTTTATTTATTAATAATAAACTACCTCATATTTTGAAAGATCCTGATCAAATATTCTTTTGAAAGGCACCTGATCAGGAGATATAAAATGACCCAACTTTGCCAGAATAACTCCATTCCGCAGACTTTCTTCTAACTCAACGGTCGGCGGAAGTTTTTCTCCTATGCAGGCTTCAATCCAACTGAAATCAAGTTTTAAAAAAGTTTAAAAACTTTCATACAAAACGATAAAAAAAAATAATGATAAATAAAATTTGTTATGATGAACTTTGATCAACATTTTTTTTTTAAATAAAAATTACGGACACAGGATTAACTATGCTTCAACAAACAGTTAACCAAGCTGGTAGCAACACAGGTACAAAAAGTCAACTCCACCCTTTATGGGTTAGTGAAATGAATACCAGTCTACTGACTGAAATACTAAGATATACGAGTGGTTTTTTGTAACATTATTGCAGCCTTAACTAATAAAATCATTAAATTTTAGTTCATCAAAATAATGCCTTGCAGAAGATCACACTTGCAGAGTGGAACCAAAGCATTAAAGAATCCTGATTAAAACTGAGGAAGTTCAGACGTAACTAAACCAGCGAATAAAACAACAGAGAAAGTCAATGAGAAAGAACAGAGCAACGTCCACCAATACTTCAGGCACAGCACTCATACAATCACAATCACTGTGCATTCTGCTACGTCAATTCCACTGCTCGTCAACCTGCTTGAATCTGATGTGCCCCCCCCCAACATTTCATTCCTAGAATAATCCCTGTCGGAAAGACTCTGGAGTTTAATGGAGAAACGAAAAATTTGTCGCCAGAAAAATTAAACTGCCTCAACTTGGACAACCACCAGAAACATTAAAAACTTTGATGAAGATGTCTTTAACCCTTTCATTCCTATGAGTCAACAAACATTCAATTTAATTTAAGAGGCTGGTATTCCCAATTCGGTTGCAATGCCTAGTGGTAGTCCAGTACTATTGATGTTTAAGTTTGAATTTATTAATGTTTAAACTATTAGTCATGTGATGATACAAAATGTGTTTGATGTTTAAACTATAATTTATACCAAAGAAAAAAGCGGTCAATACAAAATGAAAAAAATTTATCAGAAAAAAAAACAGCAAAATAAAAACCTTTAAAAAGCCCGAGGGAAGCCAGGTAAACCAGTTAGTAATTTATTAAAATTGACAGTGTACAAAATTTAAATTTATCTGACAAACTTTGTTTTCTTATGATCCATGAACATTAAAATGTCTCATCATGTGTTTTCATTAAAAAATATTTATTTAATAAACCATAAGCATGAATTTTTCAAATGTATCCAATGATGGTGATTGCTGATGGTCAGTTGGTCTACTACACCATACTCTCATTATACAGTTATAAATAAAAAAAACATATTTGTAATGAAGAGGTAATGTATAAGACCTTTTTAATATAAACATTTAGATAACAAAACCATAACAGGAGACAAAAATAATTTTCAGAAAATTGTGTTTATTAAATTACAAAGATGAATGAGAAGAATTGTTTGACAGAAAATATTAGAACAGTACATTTTAAACTTTATTAGGGACAATTTTTCGTTTTCTAAGGTTTTATGTTTAAACAAAACTATTGAGTTATGTATCACCAAGTTTGATATATTGAGTTTGTCAACTCAACATTCCAGACTGTGTGTCATTAAGCTTGGAATGATGCTGAGATAAAGATTAATCATTAATAATCATATCAATTGTAGCAGAACCTATTTAAATTAAATTTATACAATATCCTTCACATTATAGCTATGAAAAGTTATTTATTTATATAGCAAATTCTCCTTTACAATATAACAATAAAAAGTTATTATTCTATTTTACATAATTGGATTTGCAAGTTTTAGAAGTGGTATTTTACTTAAGTGTTAACATACACAAGATTAAATCTGTAACTTCTATTCAGTGTGACTGGCTTAAATGATTAGAGAAGTCATTGTTTATAAAGCTATATTCAAGCTAAGTTGTCAGCCTGCTATATTCAAATGGCTGAAAAGATAAATATACTGCAAAGAAGACTAGAACTGAATAGAAATAATGTTAATGTATGATAATTTTGATAATAAATAATGTAGGAGTAGAAAAAATGTAAATAGTGTGGTTATTTGTTAATATGAGTTACCAGATTTGCTAAATTCAATAAAGTCACAGAAGAGCAAATGAATTTAATGAATTTTAGTAAAAGAAAACAAAAATGAATGTGTAGATTTAAATGCTTGAGTAATTGATATTTTTAAATTTGATTATATAAGCAATTATATAAGAAGATTAGCTATCACAATTCTGCTGATTCAAACCAAAATTGTATTAACTCTTAGTTTTACAACTGATCATAACAACCTCTAATTATAATATTTGTAAAAGTTGTAATAAAAGTACACTGTATAGATATGTTGCTTTCAAAATAAAACATGAGAAAGAGTATTAGATTGTCTAAATAGAATATAACTTATAACAAATTCTGTACAGAGTACTGGAATTTTAAATACATTTCAAAACACATATTACAAGTTATTTAAAATAAATCTACTACTTTTCTTTCATTTAGGTATTTATACATTTTGTCTTAGAAATGGAAATCAATGAAATATATTAAAATAATATTACAAAAAAAGATACTTTTTTCAAAAAACACGCTTTTATTTATGTGTGGAAAGTGCACTAAGAAGTATAAAATATTTTTTTTTCCTTTCCTTCTATGTCATCAAATAATCTTTGACTAAAAATAAAAGAGTGGGAGCTCATCATATCCATTTCCATCATGGATTATGATGAGCGTCCCACGCTTTTATTTTTAGTTGTTTTAAATGAAAGTTTATTATATTGACTATAACCTATTAAAAATTCAAATGTCTACAAATACGACTACATATCTAAATTTTGCGTGAAAGAAGTGCAGTTCCTTCCAAATCATAGCGCATATTGGCTCATTCACCAACGGTTACAACGCATTTTTCAAATCTCAGTAACTTATTTATTAGACCTTGTAATGTTCTAGCTTTTGTTTTAAATGAAAACTCATTTTATCTACTACGAGATACTAAAATCTCAAATTTATACTAATTTACCTACATATTTAAATTTTGACTCAAACAAGTCCACTTCAATGTAAATCAGACCTCCAATTGGCTCAAGAAACAGCAGCTGCGACGTCGTTTTAATGACTGTTTCAAAATTAGGTATGGAATGGACTATAAGTCGACAGACATTAATGATACATTTATTTTAATTCGTAACTAATAACTATTTTCGATTTCTAACTCAATCATACTATTCATTGAGCTACTGGACTACTACTGAAGATGACGCAGTAGACTTCGAGCTACAGCGGAAAGCCTGGCCTGATAGCAGATGTAATCATGGGGGATTTCACTTTTGATATTTAAAGAACTCTTTTATCTGATTTTTTAATATTTATTGCTTCGTTATTCTCTTAATACAAATTTATAAATAAATAATACAACAACTAATGACTTCTGAATTCGAATTTATAACTCTTAACGCGCGTGCGCCATGCTTTTTCAGCGTCGTGCACTCAATGCTCTATGTACGCCTTAGAGCCAGTTTTTAACAGCCTAATGCCTTGAATGTTTCGAGCACGCTGCGTTCGTCTCGAATGGATTTTTCATTATTAAATATAAACTTTTTTAAATTTGTTGGTATATTTGAACTCAAATTATATATCTTTATAAGAATATTTTATTTCAATTAAAATTTTGTTTTATTTTTTTGTGCGACTGCCTAGATTATAACTACTACTCAAAAGGAAAAAATTGCACAACTAACTAACCAAAAAACAGCAAATAGGTTACATCTATCTATATCTATGTCATACACGAGCTTATAAACTAAGTATATTTTTGATGATACTTACATTTTCGCCTCCTCAAGTCGACACAAATATTCATATGCGATTTGTTCTTTTCTTTTTTCATCCATCTCCTCAGCTGTAAGTCGCCCTTGTAGTCCATCTTCCTCAACATCAGACATCTTTCGGTAAATTATATATTGCACAACTCAATAAAAGATTAACATTAAATTAATAAAAGAATCGCTTAAATTTCCAGCAAAGACAACCGTGTGACGCCGAGAGCTATTACTCAAATGCCTCTCATCACATAGGTGCTAGGTGCGATTTGAAAAGGCGGGAACTAAACTGTGTGCGCCGTTGTTGACAATGACAAACGACAATCTCTTAAATTTAACATGATTTTAAAACCACCGTGCGTCTGTCAGCGAATAAAGTTAAAAAAAAGTAAATGTTTTATAACTTGAATGCTCAAATTACCTTTTTTTAAAAATTGAACTTTTGAACTCAGTGGTGGCGATTCAGCAAAACCTTGGGGGGCGAAGATTTTTTAAATTTAACCTGGAAAATCTTAAAACTCAAATGTATATATAAATTTGATTTAAATTCAATCTATATTTGATTGATAATATATGTAGCATTTTACAAAGTGCATGTCAAGCTAGGACAGACAAACAGGGGCGCAACCAGGAAAAAATGCTGAGGAAGGCCTAATGTTTGAAATTTTTTTTATTATCTTCAGTCTGCATTTTTTTTGGATCTTTAATTATTTATTAATGATAGAAAAAACATGCAAACTGAAGATAGTCAAACTCAGTCTCAAACCAGTTAAAGCAAATGTTAAAAAAATAAGTTTATGATATGTATAAACATATAAATATATAGGCATATAATATATTGAAAATAAATGTAGCACTCCCCACTCAAAGAAAAACTCACAATATTTTGAAAAATTGCAGGGTCCTCCGAATTTGCCTGGTGAGCTTGCGCCCCCCTAGTTGCGCCCCTGCAGACACACGAGACTAAAGATCATACGAGCTCGATGGGATGGATCGAACGCACTACAACATTAAAAAATATTAGCAGAAATATATGATATAACTAAGTAGATATAATTTAAAATGTATGAAAAATACTACGTTTATCAACTAATCTAAATACTCAAGCATGAGTGAGCTAATAAAGATATTTTTTGGTGGACAAAATCTTGGGGGAGCCGTCGCCATTCCAGTCCCCTTATCGCCACCTCTGGCTGAACTCTGGCGTTTCTCAAAAATCATTGGGGCTGATAAGTGATAGGTACAGATATATATGTAAAGTTGCAAACGACCTCTTCAAAGACGTTGTTGCCATAATCTTACTAACTTTAGATAAGGTAACCTAGCTGGCCTATCTCATTAGTATATTTGCAAATTTGATAACATGGAGACCCCAGGGACGTCATTTCAGCAAAAACTTAGAGGGGGAACTTGTTCTGAGGGCCCACCAATTTTTAAAAAATCTAACTTTCTCAAAACCCTTTTTTTATTTTTGTTCCCAAAAAACTGACCGGAGAGTCAGAGCAACTTTTAAAAAATTAAGAAATCCTCTTTTCATTTTTTTCTCCAAAAAAACCTGATGACCGGGAGGTAGTCGGAGCATCTTTTCAAAATAAAATCAAAACTAAGAGGTCCAGTATGATGTCACAGAAAGCCCTTATTCACTGTCATATGGAGCCCGCCTACCTTTACAAAAGGCTCGTTAGTAAATAGGTAATGTGCATTGTATTATTTATTTATTAAATGTTTTTATTTAACTTCACTTTTTCTGTTTGTTTGTTTGTTGGTTTGTCTGTGATGATCAAATCTTAGAAACAAAAATTCACCCACTTTTCGACCACCTAGAGCTCTAAAACTTTCAGGAAAGCTTTATTCTGGGTGGCAATACATGAAATTAATGTTTTCGACATGATTTAGGCATTAAATCAATTAAAATTAATCAAATTAAATTAATTCCTGCCATCTAGCGACTGTAATAAGTTGTTTATGTATAAGTCGCCAGAAGTCCAAAATAATTAAACAGTACGGATGTTTATTTATAATCAATGTGGTCACTCAATAATTCAATAGGTAGGTACTAACAATCTAACAACCGTCTCCCCTATGGTCGCCTATGGCCTATACATAGATATCTATGGGCCTATAGATGCCTAATTTACGAGAGGTTTCTAATAAGATCTTTTCCATATAAATGGCGAAGAAAGCTATTATTTTTAAATTAAAGTAACTAAACTGTAACAAATTGAATTATTGCAAATATAATTTTTATTTTCCATTACCGACTCTGCTGATTTTAGCCCAGCCCACCGGGTTCAAGAGTCTTTAAAAGTCTTTTGCTCTAGGTATCTACGTGTTGCCATGGATGAGAATATGTCTGGGCAGCTGCTGGATTCGGAAACGTGTAAACTGAATTTTACTAAGGAACACAAATTGCTCTGTAGATATTGGGGTTTTAAAAATCAACCTGCCGAAACAGCGAGGTTTCTCATTTGTTTTGTGAAGCTTTGTTTTTGGTAGACAACGAATGAAAACTAACTAGACAAACTATAGACAATAAAAACAAGAAGTCTTTTTTTAGTCTCGTCTTCTGACTTTTTTTTACAAAATGAGTTTATTACCATCTCACAATTTATAATCAATGTGGTCACTCAATAATTCAATAGGTACTAACAATCTAACAACCGTCTCCCCTATGGTCGCCTATGGCCTATATTGCCTACTATAAGGACCTCTAGCTAGGACAACTAGGACTATGGACACCTAGGTGTCAAGAGTAGACAATAGACTAGAAGTAGTCTGTCTAGTAGACAGTCCTAACAACATCAATCTATATCACAATAATTACGATTGTGATTGTTAGCATGATTCAGTAGCATTGACTTACTACTTCTAGCAATTGAAACCTATTGACTAAGATACTAAAAAGAAGTGAGGTGGGCCCATATTTACAACAAAAAATGAAATTCAAGAAAAAAGAGACAACGTTTTGGCATCAACCTTATAAGACTTTTAATAAGTCTTTCATTAAACACAATACAAGATAGAACAATAAAGAAACACAAAATTTTGCTCAATTTATTTATGACTGGTTCAATTTTTTTGACTTACAGCTTCTTGTATAGGTATTGCTCTCAAAGTATAACAATAGAATAGGGCCAACTGAACTTTCTAAAAGTGGTAATTAAAATTAAGACAAGTATGAATTTCAAATAAAAGTAATTTGGTTAATTTGTATTCTATATTTTTTCATGTGATAAATAAACTTTTGAAATACATTTAGTCTTAGTATAATGTTTATTTTGTGTTTATCTGTTTTTCTTTATACATATATAATGTATATTTTATAATATACATTTTGAAAATTTATTTGTTAAGTAGTGACTCTTTATCATAGTAAGTCAATAATGTTAGTAGTGTATAAAGTAAATAATCTATCAATATTATAAGGTAAAATAATGAACCATGTTCTTGACTTTAAATCATTTTATAGATGTCTTGTTTTCATAAGCCATGGAGTAGCTGAGCATAGTCTCTGCTATGATGAATTAGCCAAAAGCTTGGTTGATAAAGGATGCCTTGTATTCTCTCATGACCATGGTTTGTATTTTATATATTAAAATCGATTTTTATTTATATTCACTTGCGACAACTCCGAGTAAAAAATAGCATATCTGTTATCTGTGTCTGCTTTCTCAAATGTTTAAAATTGATAGGCTGATATGGATGGGGAAAATGTCCAACCCTAGAGCTTCACAGAAAAAAGTGATGTTTAAAGAATAAATGTTGATGGTTGTGATTAGTAGAAATTATCACTGTCAATCAGTTTTGGCTGTCAGCATTTTATCTTCGTAATGTAACAAATTTTTTTTATAGTGGGACATGGTCTTAGTGATGGAGATAGAGTGCACATCGATGACTTTTTCATTTATTCTGAAGATGTTGCTGTTCATGTGAAAAGCATTAAAGAAAAATACCCGAAACTTCCTTGTTTTATTCTTGGTCATTCTATGGTAACTTGCTAGTTTGAGTCATTTAAAAAATAAATAATCAATTTTTGTTTTTAATATGTTGATTTTATTTATTTAAAAGTAGGTTAGTGCCTTTAGAGACCAAAACACACACTCAAAAATATTTAGCTCATTTTATTGATTTCTTTAAGGGTGGCACTGTTGCTTTAGTTTGTGTTCTAAGAAATCCAGATCTATTTTGTGGAATGATTAGTGTTGCACCAGCTATTATTCCAAATAAAGAAACTGCCAGTGCATTTAAGGTAAGGTAGATTATATTTTACACTAGCGGGGGTGCCCGGCGTTGCCTGGGGTTTTTAGAGGTTTTTCTAATGTTTGTCTCTCTCGCTCAGGTTTCCTTCCCCGCTTACTTTCCCGTTCCCGTTTGCTTTCCCGTTCTCGGTCGCTTTCCCGTTCCCGGCCGCTTTCCAGCTTCCGGTCGTTTTTCCGCTCCTGTTTGCTCTCCCGTTCCCTTTCCCATTCACGCTTGCTCTCCCATTCCCGTTCTCGATCGAAAGCGACCGAGAACGGGAAAGCTACCGGGAGCGGGAAAGCGGAGAAGGAAATGGGAGCGAGAGAGACTAACATTAGAAAAACCTTTAAAAACCCCGGGCAACACCGGGTACCCCCGCTAGTATGTATATATATATATATATATATTTACCTGTTTTTAATCGTCTTTGTTTATGTTCGGTTCCTGTACCGCCCGGCCTTTTGCTTTTTCTGAAGATGGCTGAAAAAATAGCCGAAACTTGCAAGTTAAAAAGTAATAAAGATTTGTATAATCGGGCGTTCTTTGAACAACTTCGTGGGCGAGTTAAATTACGTGAACTATCTCATATAACAGAAAAAGTTTGCAACAAAACTTGGTCAATAAAATTTAACCGAGCCTGTATCGACGAAAAATTAACACCTAATTATTTGAATATATATATATATATAGTTCCCGCTCCGCTCATTTTGTGACGAAATTAAATTTTTTTTCTCTACATTTGATTCCCCTTGACTCTCAAGGTTGTGTGAAAATTTCATTACGATCGGATGAATGGTGTAGCAATGCATAAATAACATACATACATGCATATATACATACATACATACATACAAACATTCATTTATATATATATAGATTTTGAATTTGATTTTAGATATGGAATTGTTTTTTGTTCATTATGATCCCAGGTTTTCTTAGCAAAGGTAACTGGAAGAATAATGCCACAGTTTCAAGTGAGCCCAGTTTGTCCTGACTGGGTGTCTTCTGATGAGGCTGTTGTTAGTTTGTATAAATTATTGCACCAATATTAGGGTTGTATTACATAGCAAGTTTTTACCGATATCCAATACTTCCTTAATTTATATCTACTACGTTCATTCATTGCAGCGTCAGAAGTACACAGAAGATCCTTTGATTTGGCATGGAGGTCTTAAGGCTAAGTAATATTATGCTAAACTTTTTATGCTGATGGTTTAAATGTCTGTTTTTAAATATATTGTTATTGACTTTTGTTGTTTTCAACTTTGATATTAGATGGGCTTGCTGCATTTTGGATGCTATGAAATATATTGAAGATAAAACCGAATCTTTTACGCTTCCGTATCTGTTGATGCACGGTACAGAAGATAAATTGTGCTCTATAGAAGGGTCAAAATCTTTTCATGAAAAGTCTGGAAGTCAAGACAAAGTGTTTAAGGTTGTCTTAGTTTTAAGCATTTTTTGTAAGTTAGTTTTGTTGAGTTTCTCTTATTCCTGTGCAGGTTGTGTGACCTGTATGATTAGAGTTGGTTAAGTTAGGTTTAAGAAAATGTGTATGGATTGCCAGTGTTGGCATGCTCACTAGTGATTCAGAGTGTTAAACGTTTATGAATTGTTTATAGAATGATTTCCAAGAAATATATTTCAACCTTTAGGTTCCAATCATAAGCAAATATTCACAAACCTCCAACTTGGAGTCAAACCTTTATTTGTGTCTTTTATTACAGGAAAGTTCAAATCTTGTACCTCTATTAGAAGCTACTTAAAGTTCCAGATATTTTTTTTAGCACATCAAATATCCTGCAGAGACTTATTTTCTTTCACCAGGCATATCTTTTTTCTTTCTTACATGTTTCATGTGAGCTTCATTTGTCTGTCTGTCTGTAATGTTTCGTAGCAAAATATTGGGATCAATTTTTCACCAATGTCTCATCTAACCAGTGCTTTGAAACTTTCAGCATAAACCTATAATTTGATCATTTTTACGTTTTTTTCATTTTAGAGAATATATTTATAAAAATTTGAAAATTGAATGTATGTAAAACAAGTGCTCTCCCGTTCCTGTTCCCGCTCGCTTTCCTAATCCCGCTCGCTCTTCAGCTCCTTCTCGCGCTTGCCTTTTCGCTCCCGTTCCTTTTCTTTTTTTAACTTTCTCTCAAATCTTTTTTGCCCATAAAATATGAAATAGATCTGCTAAAAACGGCTTGAAACTCTTGAAACCTTCCAACTTTGTTACATAAACTAAATCTGAATTTTGTTACTCAATAACCTTTGATGTTCGTACATAGGCACCTTTGGCCTGGAAAGATTTTTGGTCATCAAAAAATTTAGAAAAATTAAAATATGTCCTTATTAGGGCTGTGCCGGTATATCGGTATACCGGCCCGTTTTTGGCAATACCAAAAATGTGTTCCGCTGGTATGAAGGGTGCCGGTATTGAACAATCGGCATTCAGCACATCACGCATAAAAAACCTACAGCAGCAGTATGGGAAGTCCAATTTACCTGTATGCCCATTGTTTGCTACACTTCAATTATGGACAACAGTTCTTAGCAATAGCATAGCACTAACGGTCTAGCACCGTTCCGCTTTGTTAACTGAACCATGACTAATTGTAGTTTAGTTTAATCGTCCGAGCTAGCGACCAACTGCGGATGGTAACACTAACGCACTTTCAAGCTATTTCTAGCCATTTTCAGGCTTTTGACATTATACCGATACCGGTAGTACCGGTTTTGGCCCAGAAATACCGGTACCGGCAAAAAAGCCATACCGGCACATCCCTAGTCCTTATACTGTTTGAGATCTACCTCCATGCCAAATTTCATTAAAATTGGTCCAGTGGTGACAGACAAACAGTCATTTATATATATATAGATTGAAAGTAATAATAAATGAGGACTTTATGTTCTTTTTTTCAAATAATTCAGTTATTTGCCTTCTTCTGTATTAACAGGAATAAAGGTATTAATTCCAAAGATAACAAGTAAAAGAAAAAACGAGTTTTTCAACACAAACTTTTGTTTCAAATACACTCGATTTAGAAATACGAAAGATATTCAAATAATTTTTTTTTTTAATTGAATCATGTATTGTCATCGAATATAAAGCTATGCTGAAAGTTTTAGCTTCCTAGCTAGTCAAAAAGCTAGTTACCATATAGCTAGTTGCATGATTTGTGTACAGAGAAAGCCACACACAAACACAAACAGAGATTGTAACCTAAATAAAAGTTTGTAAAAATATGATAATATATATAGGAAAACAGTATTCAATGGTCTTGAAGGTTATGCAATAAAAGCCTAGGTGGTTTTTTGCTCATAAAAAATGAAATAAAGCAGTTTTTTAAATAGATAAAAGCCTTCTCCTCAGTGAGTATTATGTTGTGTCAAAATTTCATAGCAATTGGTCCAGTCGTTCCCGAGTTTAGTGCTTAGCAACTCTATTGAGGACTTATTTTTATTTATATAAATTACACAAGGTGTTTCAAGAGTGAAATAGCATAATTAAGGGTTACCAAATTGTTATCTGGTTTTTTATCTTGTCCTGTCTCAAATCAGAATTTGATTTTATTTACTATTTCTATTTGTTTTCAATTGATTGTTATGGTTCAATTTCTTATCTGAAGCTGTTAAAGCTTTTGTAACAAAAGTATTTTGACACTCTCTTATACAGGAAACAATGTGCAGGTGGCAGGTTAAACTTATTGATTCTTGTGCACAAGGAGTTTATACAGCTTTCTATATAAAATTGTCTTTATTTTTTAATTTCAATTTTTACCAAGCGAACAACCCCATAAAAATTTGCTTTGTTGAATGTCTCACTTGAGAAACTTTTTTATTGAAGGTTTATGAAGGTGCTTATCATTCCATTCATAATGAGCCAAAAGGAGTTGGAGATCAAGCAACCAATGATATAATTAGCTGGATACTTTCTAAATGTTCAAAATGATACTCTTACCCTGAATTGGATTTTTGTATCTGAGACTTATATTGCTATATTATATACTCTCATCCTGAATTGGAATTTTTTCTATCTGAGACTTATATTGTTATATTTAATTATTGAAACAGTCAATCCATTTACTCTTCAATCCTGCTACACTTCTATACAATTATTCATTAAAATTGTTTATATCACAAAATGTTGGTTATTGCAGTTTTGATTATTATTTTAATTATTCTTATCTGAAATATATTAGTTGTAAAATTTTTTATTGTCCATATAATAGCGGAATACCCAGCGTTGCCCTGGGTTTTTACTCTCTTGCTCTTCCGTTCCCGGTCGCTCTGTCACTTTTCCGTTCCCGCTTGCTTTCCTGTTCCTTCTCATTCTCCAGTTGCCGTTTCCGCTCCTGATCATTTTGTGACCGATTTTAATTTTTTTCACAAAAACCTTCCTTTATTGACTTCCTAGGTTGTGTGAAAATTTCATTACGATCGGATGAATGGCGTAGCAATGCATAAAGGACATACAAACAGAGATGCATAATCTCATTTATATATATATATATAGATAAGAAACCATGGCAGATCCAGTAACTATCTACCAGAGGAGGATTGTGACTCACTCTACAAAAAGATCGTACATAATTGTTGAAGAACAGTTTTAAACTTTTATTGAAAGCAAATTGAGCAAAAGTCAATATCTATAAAGTTCATAGACGAGTAGTCGTACAGATCATAAAACTCACACTGGAATTAAGCTAACAGACTTGCACAGTATGGGATTAGCGGACTAGGACGCCTAGGTCCCACTAAAAGTATGGGTGAAGCTAGCAGACTTGGAAATAAATTTCACTTTTTTTTTCAACAAAAAAGGTATAGATAATAAAAGAGAAAGCTGTTTAAAGTTATAAAATGCACTCAAATTCAATACAGTCTCACAAATTCAGAAGAAATTGATTTTTCTAAAAGTAAACAATAGTCACAGGCGCACGCGAATGTTATACACACATTCTTTAGTGCTGAGTAGAGAACAGTACTGAATGGCCACTGAGGTTTTTATCAAGAAAAAAATTTTCAAGTTCACAATTTTATTTTTTAAATGTGTATTTATATGTCTTCTATGTTTTGTGTTAAAATTATGTGCTTTGAGTGCCATCTATGTTTGCATGTCTCTTTCTTGAGACCACAGCATGATACCCAGAGGAGAAGCTGTAATCAATGGTAGGCAGGCAAAGTTGTCATTTGCCTGTGCTTTTTTCAAACATAAAAGGTTTTCTATTTCCAGTAGGTGGCCCCTTTTTTCTTTTGATATTGGCTGGAAATGGTTCTCACAACTTGAGGATTGGATTCAGGGCATCATCTTTATTACCAGACTCAAAAACATCTGATTCCATCGCATTCATGTTTTTTAGATACCACTCTCTAGGTTGAAGATGGTTTTCTTCCAGCTTCTTTGCTATTTCTTCTCTTTCTACTACGAATATAACAACAAAGTTGTTTACCAGCCGGATGCCAATATTCGCCTCTTCCTCCAAAAAAGTAATTTTTTCTTTGTTCTTTTTCATTTGATGTCTGCAACGAAATCTGTATCTTGCATCCTTCAAAACGACATTTTCCTCTTGCGTTGAAAAGTAATCCCAGTTGATCGGATTCTAACAGTTTTACCCGTTGCCACCGAGAGGCTAAAGAACAATAAGGATTATACTTTTTGACACGGTCGGAATACTTCCATCCAATTAGTTTTAAAGTTTTTCCATGTTGAAAAGATTTTAGAGACTTCCATTCATCTGTTTTCATTGTAAATGGAAAAGTTCCTTCCATAGGCTTCAAGCCTCCTATGAAAAGACAGTGTTCAATACAGAGATGATCCTCTTAAGCGTGAATGCCATTTGATTATGACACTATTCCCTTACCAAAGATGTTTACATGTTATTCGCAATGATTAATAATAAAAGTGTATAAAAAAGCTAACAACTTTTGATCTGGGCATAAACATTATTACAATTAAAAAATCCTTCAGGTGCCATACAAAACCTCAATTTTACAAATTCTTGGCCATTTTGAATTTCTCCCAAAGCCCATCACTGTCTTTAATAACAAATGACAAAGATGCCTTAGCATAATAATCTGAGTCTAGTTTCAAATTATCAATAACATCATCTATTAGGTGAGCTTTTCCCAATGTACAACTTGTTGAATCATAGCTGACATGGGTGAAATGGATATGAAGATGATAGTAGGAAGGTAGGTAGTGAAAGAAGATGCGCAATTGAGATGGATTTAAGTCATACTTCTTCTGAATGGCGACCTATATAAAAAACAAGAATCATTAGTTTAAGATTTCCAAGTTAGATACATTATTCATTTCCTAAGTTATACAATTTTAAACTTGACTTATCTTCCAAATTGGATATTTATATAAATCAATTACATAGGCCCGTTGAGATTAACAACACCCAGACCTCTATGTCCTTAGCTATTATTATTAGAGACTAGCGGGGTACCCGGCTTTGCCTGAGGTTTTTAGAGGTTTTTCTAATGCTTGTATTTCTGCTCCCGTTTCCTTCCCCACTTGCTCTCCTGTTCCCGGTCGCTTTCTCGCTCCCTGTCGGTTTCTCGCTCCCGGTCGCTTTCCTGCTTTTTTTGTTATCTTGGTCCCTTTCTTGCTTTTACTTGCTTTCCCATTTGCTCTTAGTTGCTTTTCCGTTCCCGTTCATTATATATATATATATATATATATATATAAAAATATATATATATATATATATATATATATATATATATATAGTTCCCGCTCTCCCCGCTCCACTCATTTTGTGTCCGATTTAAATTTTTTTCACTATAATTGTCTCCCATTGCCTCTCAAGCTTGTGTGAAAATTGCATTACGATCGGATGAATGGTGTAGCAATGCATAAAGGACTTATATACTTATTTACATAATCTTATTTTTATATATATAGATGTAACAGATATCTGTTAGCAATCCGGTCAAAATCCAGCAACCTGTATATGACACTTATTACCCATTTAAAAAATTTTAAAAACAAAATATTAATTAACAAAACAGTAACAGATACAATTTTTTTATCAAAACTTGTTAACATTGTATTAACTTAACAAACATTTTGCTTTCATGATTCTCTTAACTGCGCATAGAGTTTCATTTAGAAGCAATGACTAGCGGTTCCAGGGGGACCAGTCCGGTCATGGCCCCCCTCACATTTTGTCACTAGACTTTGGCCCCCTTGTCGGAACCAAATTCAAAAATTAAAAAGCCTATCAAAAAGCAAGCCAGGACACACTTTCAAAATGAAATGTTTTTAAAAAAATTTCATGCATAAATAAATGTTTAAAATGCTAAATAATCATAAATTTTTCTTGCGTTTATATCCAAAGTCTCCTATAAACTGGACAGCACAATATTAAAAAATAACACAAAATGCAACGACTCATGAAAGCCAAAAGATAGGTGTTTAAATAATGTTAAGCAGGAACATCATTTCAGCAAAACCTTAGAGGGGCAACATGTTGATGGAGCCCAATTTTTTATCATAATGCTAAACTTTTCCTGTCAAAAAAGCTAATAACCAGGGGATAGTGGGAGCTACTTTTCTAAAAAAAAATTCTAAAAACTTCCACATTTTTATTATCAAAAAAGCTGATGACAGGGAGAGTTGTTGGGCCGTAGCTGTGAATTTTAAAGTGGGGAAGCCCTGGAATTTTTCCACATTAAGTTGCACGTTCCGGCAACGCCTTCCCCCCGTCCCCAAAATGATGCCCCTAATATTAATTAGGCTTAGTGGATGTAAAATCAGGTGATCAAAGATGTATGTAGGGCCCTCAACTCCAAAAATCTTCTGCAACATAAGTGGCTCGCTATTTCAAAATATTCTGATAAAACTGGAGCTTGGTACGCATTCTGTGTATTCTTTGGTGTGTCCCATGAGTGCTATGGTCAAAGAATGGATAAACTTCTAACCTGTTCTCTAATGAATTTCTCAGACCTTACTGGCTAGAATGGTGCACTGGATCCTCTCGAACAGTTTAGTGTTCATGTCACAAATGCAGCTTTAGCACTTGAATTCTTGCAACAAACTAAAACATGCTTAGATGTCTATGTTAACTCACACATAAAAACATAGCAACTGTTGCAGATAGAAAAGCTTTTGCATTCATTGATGAGACCACTAAATTGCCGAAATTCAGAATATTTCACTCAAATGACATAGAGATGATGACCGCATTCTTTTTATCTTCCATTTACAAAAGATATTAACATTATTCACCACCTTCGTCTTCAAAGATTTCTTCAAGAGTTGATTTGGATGATTGATTTTTATCTCCCACCAAGGAGAGTCATTTCAGAAAAATCACGGACGGGGCGGGGCAAACTGTTTTAAAAATTCACATAATTCAAAATTGAACCCTACTATAATGCTAAACCCTTCTTCCCATGACATAAAATTGCTGTACTTTTTCCACAATAAATCACATGGCCAAAACTGAATCAGATTGTTAAATCTTTGTTGTGCATCCTAGCTTCCAGTATGACACTGGTGTAACAATTCATAACAGAAAGTGTCAGCTCTGTCGAGATAGTATTGACGAGTTCCTTTTTTTACTTGGATTACTTAAGTTGGTTTTTGTTGAATTATTGTATTCTTAATTAACATAATTTAAAACAATTAATATTTTGTTATCTATCTATCTATCTATCTATCTATCTATCTATCTATCTATCTATCTATATAAGATATGTGGTAAGAGCGCTTGCATTTAGGCGAGGCGGTGTTGCAATAGACACGTGGGTTCGATTCCTTGTAGAGTCTTATATATATTTGCGTTATTTGTGGTGACAGTTAGTCGTCCTATTTGTAGACTCTCAAAACATTTCAATGCAATGTTTTACTTCATAAATTAGTCAAGTCTAATATGTTAAGTAGCTCCTAATTTGGTTTACAGGCTTTGAGGATTTGTACCGTTTAAGACTGGCTGGATCCAGTTCAGCACGGACCGGGCCTAGACTTTTGTGCCTATGAAGGCATTGTCCAGAAAGATATTAACCTAGACTCGTTGGGCCCAGGGCAAAATTTCCATCAGCCTTACCCTCTCAATGGGCCTCAACTCACATTTCATGAGTACAAAAAAGTTTTATGCATTGCTATATAAGTGCTAATATACTTTAATAAACAAAATCCCTGAATGCTAGAATACATTTGTAAAATAAAACTGAACTTTCTAGGTATGGGTATATCATCAGGTACTGTAGTAAAAGTATAAAAAAGTAGTATAATAATCATGCAAAAAGCTAACAGTGCCAAACAAGCTAATTAAATTAACAGCGAAGGAAATCACTCACCCTTCCCTTATCTCTGATGCTTTCTAACAATGCAACATGCTCCCCTCTTAAATCTCTAATGCTTTTCAAATCCCTTCTGTGAACCAGTGCACATATGTAAAGGTTTGAAAGCTGTTTGCAATCCCACTTCAGATCAGGAAGTAGAATAAAGCCATTCACAAGATCAGGATCCTCATAAACTATCCTCTCTGATTCTGTTTTCTTTAGCAATATATTCTCAACCCACTAGCAAATTATAGATAACTTTTAACAAATCATGACAAATTGAAACGAGCCGAACAAATTTCATAAAAACATTTACCAAATGACTTAACATTGATGAAGTTATAAATGGCAATGTAATGTTTTGGTAATCCTCATGAGTTTCCCGAACAATGAATATTTCATGGGAGGAAAACTTGTCTAAGTGCTTTTTAGTGGCAGGAAATATCAAAGTTGATTTTATGCCTGTGAAAAATGATAAAACCGATAGAAAAAAACTGACAAAAGAAATTATTGCATTAGGAGGCAAGAATGTCAAAACATTGAGTACATGATAAACAATGCAAACCTCCAGCAGAAGGTTTTGGAAATAGCGTCATGGAAGCATAAACATCATTTTCAAGAATTACTGCTGCTGATGTTTCTTCGTTCAACACTTCTGCAATACTTTGTTCAGAAAACGGAGTTTTTTCTAGCAGAACAATTGCATCTTTCTCTTTCAAAATATAAGAAAGTTTAACATAAAATGGTTGAACAAATGAAATTTAAAAATCACAATTTGTTAACAATAGTAAAAGAAAGTATACAAAAAACTCTCAAACTCTGTTTAAAAGAGTTCGTATTTTCTTATTTTGTTACTGAATGTCTTTTGACTTGACCGTGTCTGACCAGACTTGACGTGCCTCACTAGACCTCACCAAACCTAATTGTGACTTACCGAAATTCTCAGTGAATTCTGGCATGATCGGGTAAAGTATTTTATCGTCCAGTAAAATCAGGTGAGGCATGGTAAACTCAGTATTGTAAAGACTAGTTAAGTCAGGTAAGGTTCAGTGAAATCAGGTGGAGACAAGTAAAGTCAGATATTCCATCAAGATAGCCCCGGCAGACTCAGCCCTGGAATTTCGCCATACAAAAGCACAGTAAACGGTTTTTGATTTTTCCCAACAACAACAAATATCTAATTAGATATTTTGAAACTACATGATTTATCTGATTTTATAAAAATAAAAGCAATCAAATGTGCTCGGACAGTTTTTTTTAATTGATTATTGAATGTTTGTTGGCAATAACAAAGATTATATATAATCAGCTGCTGACGTAATAATTAAAGCTTTTCTTTTCTTGCTAAGTTGCAAGGGAGAGTGCATTGACAAAAAAAAATATTTGGAACTCTTTATTGATTCAGAACCCATAAAAGTGGAGAACCTAGATAAAGATGAAGATGTAGAAATCGAAGATACACCTGAAACAACGGTGTATCAAAGCAGTCCCTTTTTTAAGAGGTATAACGATTGGCTGGGTGAGCATAAGCATGAGGCTTTAGAGGAAAATGAAAACGAACTTTATAACACAAAGTTCCTCAAAATATTCCTTAAGAAATACTGCTTTTACTTGCCATTGATAGGGTCTTATTTAAATTCCACGCCGGGAACACCACATTCGAACTCAATGGTAGAAAACCATTTTAGAAACATTAAGCAGGACGTGCTGCAGAGCCAAACAATCTTAAAATCGGAAGATTTGTTCGGTTACTGCGAAACCATGTAAAAGGTAAGTGTAACCAGATCACAATTCTAAAACCAAAAGGTAAGATCAGAAAGAACCTTAAGGCTAAACCTGAGCTAACCAGCAAAGAAAAATGGGGTAAGAGAGTACTACGAAATTATCGCACAATGTTAATGCCAGTCAAAATTAATGTGCCCACACTGGTAGGAAAGGAACCCATCAAACTTGGGAATCAGCTCTTAACAAATCCCAACTACTACAAAAGTTTTAAAGAAAACAAATTATCAGTCATTTGTAGATTTAATGGTGAGTCCTTGAAACTGTCAGATTTCATTTTTTTATATGACGGAGAATGGGTGAGCAATTATGGAATTGATTATATTGCAGCGATTAAGCTGAAAAATTCTAATTACATTCCCTGCAGTGACTTCTCACTAAACTTTGAAAATTTTGACAATAATTTATCCCCTGAGTCACTAATTCTCAACTATAGCTTTTTCCAATCTCATTACACTTTTTGCGTATATAATGAAAATCGTAATCATTTCTGTTTATTTATTATGAACAACTTAAAAAGGACCATCTCATTTTACGACCCGTTAGTTGGCAAGTAAGGGCAGAAGTTAAAAGGAACAAAAATTCAGGAACAATTAGTTCAGACTTTTTTTTACAGCAGGTCTGCAGTTTAAGAAATGAGCCAATGGGATACTATGTTGATGAATTAGTAATTGCTGACAGAAGACAACAAAAGGATGCATTTAATTGCAGGGTATATGTTATGGAACATATGTTTAGATTGGATAAGAATTCAGATTTCTCAAAGCCATTCAGCGCAAGCTTGTACAGAAATACATTAATCAAGGAGATTTTGACTTTGTCTGACGACATGGAAAACATATGCTTGTATTGCGGTAGAGATGAAATTTACGCAGATAAGGAATGGGTTCAATGTTCCTATTGTGAACATTGGATACATCAGAGTTGCACCAAGAAAAATTTTGATCCTACCGTATGGGAACAAGTTGATTTTATATGCGTGGTTTGCTTAAATTATTTCTGTAAAAATACTTCATTTTTAGTTATTAAATAATTAAAAAATTTTTTTTTATTAATATCGATTTATCTTTCAAATTTCGATCTATTAAATAAAAATAATGTCCAAATTATATTTTATATTATATCTATGTTTATACTATGTTACCGTTATTAGTGCCGATTATATATGTAAATTCAAAAATCAATTAAAACAAGTAAATTAAAAACGAATTTTTAAAACCAATGCTCTTATATGTAATTAAAACACAAATTTTGCAATCAATTTTTTCTTATATTACTCTTTTATTTTATATTAAAGTCGAAATATCTTAATTATATCGAAATATCGAAATTAATTGAAATTAACTAAATTTATTGACTTATTGTAAAACTAATAATTGAATATTGCATTGTCTTCTATTTTGAGCATGTATGCAAAATTTGAAAAAAATCTATCATCAGGAAGTGACTCAAAAATTGATTGCAAGATTTGAAACAGACAGAGAAACAGACAGACAGAGAAACAGAGACGACGAATTAATAAAAGCATTGGTAAAAAACTGTCCGAGCTTATTTGATTCCTGTTATTTTTAAAAAATCTGATAAATCATGTAGTTTCAGAATATGTAATTAAATATTTGTCTCAGCATGTAGTTTCGTTGGGAAAAATCAAAAACCGTTTACTGGGCTTTTTAGTATGGCGAAATTCCGGGGCTGAGTCCGCCGTGGTTATCTCGATGGACCTAAATCAGATGTGGTTTGGAGAAGTCAGTGAAATCCAGTGAAGCTGCGAGAGGCACAATGAAGTCTATTTATAACAATAGTAATTTATAGTATATTTATCATAAAATATAACTACTAATACTACCTTCTGAACCGTCTTCAATGGAGCTAAGACCATGCAAACATACCATTTTCTGCTGAGCATCTTCATTTAAGATTGAAACTAGCTTAAACCTTTTTAAGATATTGACAGAGCCAGTAGTAGTAGTCGACGACATATCCATACTGACTACTAAATCTATATATATAAAAATGAATGTTTGTATATATATACTAATATATAGGTATGTTATTTATGCATTGCTACACCATTCATCCGATCGTAATGAAATTTTCATACAACCTTGAGAGTAAAGGGGAATCAAATATAGAGAAAAAAATTTTGAAATCCGTCACAAAATGAGGGGAGCGGGTGAGCGAGCAGAAACTATATATATATGTATGTGCGTATATATGTGTGTATGTATGTATGTGTATGTATGTGTGTGTGTTTATGTATGTATGTGTGTGTGTTTATGTATGTATGTATGTATGTATGTATGTGTTTTTTACAATATTTCGGCACTAAATGCTCATTCAAAGTATGTATGTGTGTGTATGTATCTATGTATGTATGTATGTATGTATGTATGTATGTATGTATGTATGTATGTATGTATGTATGTATGTAGAATCGGATCTAGGGGGGGTCAACTGAGAGTGAAAGAATGAGCGGGAAAGCCACAGGGAACGGATAACGACCGGGAACGTGAGTGTGTATGTATCTATGTATGTATGTATGTGTGTTTGTATGTGTGTATGCATCTATGTATGTATGTATGTATGCATGTATGTATGTATGTATGTATGTATGTATGTATGTATGTATGTATGTATGAATGTATGTATGTATGTAGAATCGGATCTAGGGGGGGAACTGAGAGCGAAAAAATGAGCGGGAGCGCAAGCGGGAAGGAAACGGGAGCGAAAAAGAAACGCATTAGGGCCTAATGCGTTTCTTTTAAAAAGTATAAAATAAAAGTATAAAAAGTATTACATATAATTATGAAACTGTATTACGGAGATATACCAACCCTAGCAGCCCTAGCCGTCACTGACCATTTATTTAACAAATAGTAAATAGTAGTTGTCACGCTTCGATCGAACCGCTAAATACTCGCTAAAAGTGGATACTTTTGAAATTAAAAATGTGCTCTGAACTTCAGTGTCAAATTATTTAAAAATGTATAATAAATTGTTCATTAATTTGTTTAAATTGAATCAAAATATGTTATTAGATTTTAAATTTGTACACTTCTTAACGTGCGCTTATTAGTTACCTTGGTCACACACTTCACCCAATCAAGCGATTTTATATTTGTGTGCGTGTATATTTTCCGTCTGGATTGATCCGTGTATTTGGCGTTGAGTTTTATATGGCATGCTATCAGTTTAATTACTAAATTGCACACTTTTCTCAAGATTTTAACGAAAATGTCAACATTAGCAGAAATTTGTGAAAATGTTAAAATTTCTAGAGACTCCGCTTTGCTTGGCAATTATGAGTCGTCACTTGTTTACTATCAAGCTGTGTTGCTGCAGCTACAAAAGTACATATCTACTGTATCGGATTCAACCCTTAAATTAAAATGGCAACAAGTTAGCTGCATTTGATGATTTATCTTGTTTGGATACTCTTCTTCAGTTATCTGAAGTTATCAGTAGTTTGCTAGTATTGGAATTGAATTATTTGATGCTTTCTAATGAAGCTAACTGTTCTGCTGCTCTATATTTCTAAGTATAAAGTCTATCATCTAGTTATTCTAATTCTATTAGCAGAGATGTAGTACTTGGTACTCGTACTCGTACTCGAGTACAACTCGAGTACCGTTTTCAAGTACTCGTACTCGTACTTGTACTCGGAACCTTGGTACTCGTACTCGTACTCGTACTCGTACTCGTTATTCCACTCAGTACTCGTACTCGTACTCGTACTCGTTATTCCACTAAGTACTCGTACTCGTACTCGCATATCGACACCTTCCCTAAAAAAAGTTTGCTTGTTTACTAAACAGTTGTTTGGGATAATATTTCGTTTATACTTGCTGAACTCTAGTATAACATATATTTTATATCTAGGTACCAATTTTTAATAATAGTTTTCTTTGTTATTTCTGCTTAAGTATCATTATTCTTCTAATCACTTATTAACAGTCATCAAAGTTTCCATAATTTAGAATTTGAATTTCTTGTACCCACTGTTGTTAAAAGAGATTTCTAAATAATTCCATATCACATTCGTTTATATTTGCACTTTGCAGTCACAATTTTACATTTTTTAAATTTGGTTGTGTTTTTTCAGAACTGGTTAAATTCTTTGTTGAATCAACTAATTCTCTCTTTGGCATGATTACTCAGTCACCTGCTGTTACGTTGGTGCCGCCATCTGGGTCACCCCCACCAGCCAAAAAGTCAAAGTTGTTTCACAAGTATTCATCGGCGTTAGATGACACCTGCCTTGATGTCGATGCACAGTTGACCAGATATCTTGAGATGAAGATCACTGGTGATGTGGATGATGCCCTAACGTTTTGGCAGAATCATTCCAGTGACCTTAAAAAACTGTATCACCCAGCACTTCGTGCCTTAAGTATTCCAGAGCTTCAAGTTCACCAGTAGAACGTGTGTTCAGCGGAGTTCAGCCACGGCGGAATAATTTTAAGACCCCATAGGGCTAAGATGTCGGAATATAAACTGTCGTCGCTAATTTTTCTTAAATGTAATAGTTTTTTGATGTAGAATAAACTATTATTTTGTTGACTTTAAAAAGTACTCGAAAAGTACTCGCTAAAAATTTCTTGTACTCGTACTTGTACTCGAGACCTCAGTACTCGTACTCGTACTCGTACTCGATAACTTAATACCATGGTACTCGTACTCGTACTCGTACTCGACACCATGGTACTCGTACTCGTACTTGTACTCGGACCATAAGTACTCGCAACATCTCTGTCTATTAGCATGAACAATGAGATTTTTTAAACACATTGACACTGCTGGATTTTGTGATACATATCTTGTATTACTTGTCCAAAGCTTACATATGCTAAGTTTATAATAATAGTGATAATACAAGCTACCTGTTAATTAAACAACTGGAGGATGTGCGTTAAATTTGTTACTATAAGGACATTTAAAATAACTTTTATATCATTTGTCTAAACAGCATTATTTTCAATTGAGCCAAATCTTAACAGTATAACTAAACACTACCTCGGACCCATTACATAATAAATCAAGCCTATTATGCAACACATCAGACCCATGTTTTGACTCATATTACATAATAAACATTACATGCTTTGAAATACAAGTCAGACACATTGGTTATTAGGTGCAATGTCTTATATGCCTTGAATTATGTCAGATGCTCTGAGTAATAAGTTGGATGTCTTACATGCATTAAAATACTGGGCTTAGATATACATAGACGTTAATAATTTTAAAAAATATAATAATTATCATAACAATGGTTGACATTTGTTAGAACTTACCTTTAGATATAAATAAACGTTTATTGAATAATACTAAGAAACTTTAGGTTGAATAACACAAATTGGCATTTGTCAGAACATTATTGACTTTTGTTACTTAAACATTGTAGTAGTCCTATTGGCACAGCAACGTTTTCATTGATTTAATTTTTGTCTTGCGCCCTGCGTTGTTGGGACTGTTAGATATGTGTGTGTGTGTGTAAAACATCGGACCTAGTACCCAATGCATCGAACCTACTGTTCAAGATATGGGACAGTTTTAAACGCATCGGACCTATTATTCAATGCGGGTAAGATATCAGACTTGACAGCCAAAGTCATCAGACTTATATTCTAACACACCTGACATCATACAACTCATCTGACCTATTACTCAACTCATATAACACATTGGATCTATTACGCATCAAATCAGGCCTATTACGCAAAACAGTGGGCCCGTTGTATGATGAATAATAGTTCCTAAGTGTAAATGATAATAGGTCTGATGAAAGGGTTATTACGTAATATGAGTCAAACCATGGGCCCGATGAGTTGCATAATAGGCCTGATTTTTTGCATAATGTGTCCGATGCGGTGTTTAGTTATATCTTAAAACTTACTTACTTTCTATGCAACAAAAACAGGTTCGACAAGAAATTGCCATCGAATTTGAAGCAGTGAAAGATCTTAGTAGTGCACTAACTGTTCTAAAAACTGAACCTTCTTTATCAAAGAAAGAAGATCAACTGTCTCATTATGAGGAACCCACAAGGGACCCTGATGTCTGGCCACCTCCCACACCTATTGAAACTAAGTGGGTTCGATGTTATAATAACTTTTTACTCTGTTTCTGAAAATAAATTAATTATGTTTGAATCAGTCAGAAAATAATTTTAAAACAAGTGAACTATAAAAAAAACTTTGTTTTTCAAATATTTTTATAATTTTGTAATTCAGCAGCTAATGATTGTTTGCAAATTATTTTTTGATACTTGATATGTAAAATATATGATGATTGAAAATATAGGAAATTTTCAAATCAATATGGAAACATTTTTGTGTGTGTAAATTTTTGAATTTACAAATTAAATTTCACCTTTTTTATATAAACTAAAAATTGATAGTTCCTTACTCTACAGAAAATTTGTAATTTTTTTAAAGTTTCAATTGATTTTATTTTATAATTCACTCAAATTTTGTTCAATCAATCTGAAAATTTAATAGAAGTAAAGTCCACAGCGACAAACAAATTCTCCAAATTTCAACTCGATTGGATAACGAAGCTGGTTGTTTTAAGTCATAAAGGGTCCCAACGTATGTCTCAAGCAAGCACGGTGAAGTTAATATAAATTAAATAATTTTGGAAATGAATAACAGCATATTCGTAGACTTCGGGGGGCAGCGGGGCAAGCTATATATATATATATATATATATATATATATATATATATATATATATATATATATCATTAAATGACCAAATGTTTCATCACTGGGCTCAGTAGGTTTCTTGCGATCAAGAACCGCACGTAAAGAAGACCCGTCAACCAGCACTTCAGGCTTCTTGATATGCTCCGAAAGCCATTTTGTGTCCATTTTATGTTCGAAACACTGTTTCAGATTCTAGTATTGACTTTCAAAGCTCGTTTGCTAAAGCAGTTTGAACGAAATTTCTATTGGAGGTGTTATTGAGGAGAAGGTTTCAAGCCCTTAAAAAAAATTTATTTATTATTTTCAATCAATCAAATTTATTTAACGCCAATGTTGTTTTATCCTCAAAAAATGTGAAAAAACCTGGCTAATGCTGAGTACCCTTGCTTGTATTACTATAAATTGAAGCAAAAAAGAGCACTGAAACATTTTGAACCCAATTGTCTTGCATCAAAACATCTTGCACCCAAATAGCTGGTGCCAAAAGCACTACTACAAAACCTTTTGTTTTGAGTTTAAATATGCTTTTCATAATAGGTTGATAAAGTTTGTTTTGCTCTGCATTCTGTGAATACTAACGTTCAAATTTATTAATTAAATGTAATTTATAATATTCAAAATGTGCATATTATAGGCCAGTACAAAATGTGAGAGGTCGAACCCCAGCCAGAAAAGGTGTGGAACCTCGTGTTGGTAAGCCACGTGTGAGCCTTCCAAATGAAGCTGCAGGAAGGAAACCAGCTGCTGGTGCTCAGGCGAAATCCAACAAGCCTGCTGGAAAAGTATGGTTTTGTATGATTGATATATTTTTTTGTTTAGATCAATAATCGATAAGTTATATAACATTAAATAAATAAATAAATAAAATAAAGTAACCAATAAATAAGAATAATTTGAAATTCATTAGAATAAAACAGATGATGATTCTGAGAAGTTTAGTCCGGCAGGATATGACAAAGATCTCATAGCAAATCTGGAAAGAGATATTGTTCAACGAAATCCTAAAGTTTATTGGTAAAAAGATTTTTCTTTTAAATTTCAACCTTCAATGGTTTTTCATTGTTTTTCAAAATTGTATTCTGACATATAATTTTTTGTTTTTTATTCATTTAGAGTATAAAAAGCCATGCATTTTTTTTAGTTTTTGCTGGACAGGATAAACTATGAAAATTCTAGTTTATTATATTAAATCATTTAATTACTGTTCAAACAATAAATTTCAGGGATGACATAGCAGACCTAGTGGAGGCCAAAAGATTGCTTCAGGAAGCTGTAGTCATGCCGTTACTTGTTCCCGATTTTTTCAAAGGAATTCGAAGGCCATGGAAGGTTGTTTTTAAAAAAATGTTAAATGTTTTTTTTGTTTAACAGAAGAAAATTTTAAAAATTGAAATTGCAGGGTGTCATGATGGTTGGACCCCCAGGAACAGGAAAAACTTTACTGGCTAAAGCTGTTGCAACTGAATGTGGAACCACTTTTTTCAATGTGTCAGCTTCAGGTTTGACGTCAAAATATCACGGAGAATCAGAGAAATTAGTTCGATTACTATTTGAAATGGTTTGTTTAATTTAGTTTCGAAGAATTTTTGAATTCCCTCATACTAACTTCACCACTTGCTTGTTTGCAAACCTTAAAAGTGAAAATAAACAAACTTCCCGTCATACAGTCGAGCTGAAACTTGGAAATCAGGCTCGCTCCTCGTGACAATGCATTCTATTGAATTTTGACAAATTAAAATTTTATTTATTAATTTGAAAAATTAGGTATCTATGTTTTGAAACAAAAAAAAAATTAAACACAGTGGTATAACGATTTACATTTATAAATGTAAACAATATTTTAAAAGAAGAATTTGCATTAAATGAAAAGTCGACGAATCCTGAAGTATAAGAGATTTGCATAAAAATCTTGTTTCTTACAGTTTGCTTTTTTAATTAATTTTCTTGGACAATGTTTAACTTTCATAGCTGTGATTTATGAACATTTTTATCACTTTTCTGAAAACTTATGGTAGTGATGGAAGTTCAGTTCTGTTCACTAAATCAATTCATTTGATTTGGTTCATCTCGATGATTATTTCAAAATGATTTGTTCAATTAACTCATTTGGTGAGCTAACTAAATGTACTAAAAGATTTTTTTCATTCGATAGCTTAGTCGGTTCAGTGATTATTAAAACATCTATAGTATCAGTCTGAGTACTGATGATAGCTCATGAGTCATGAGTGCGCAATAAACTCATAGTTAAGTTATGCAGATAACAGCTTCACAGTTAAAAAAATTTTGTACTTACATGACCTAAAAACACAACAACAGTGCTTTAGTTGATCATTTCATGTCAGCATCTTTAGAATTGTGTAATTTAAGGTTAAATATTTAACAATCTATGGTTATTTTTATCATAACTTTGTTATGTATGAATGTGAGCTTACTTTAAACAACAATTAACAACTGATTAATGTTTCTTATATTTCATATGCATATGTGATAGCCATATATATAGAATAAGTATATAGGAGATAAACGAATTATTGGTCTGTATTCGAAGATGGCCTCTAAACAATTTAGAGTTTTTTTAAAAGTAAATGGATTGAAGAAATCAGCAGAGGAGTCAGACTCACGTGATCTACAATCTATTTTTATCTTCATTGTTCTTTCCACTTCCACTATTGAATTGCCTAAAATGCCATTCTATTGATGTGCTAGAAAGTTTTCAAATACTTGGAAAAGTAATTTTAATTGTTCTTTTCATCGGCAAGTAAATTCATTTAACTAATTCTATAAATTACCGCATATTTAGACAAATGGATGACCTGAAACTAAACAAATAAAACTCATTTAAAGTTTCGTGAAAAAAATTAATCTTGTGAATTTTTAAAATTTTGTTAATATTTAAATAGTTGTTTTTTCAATCAATTGCTTTAATCTAGTTATGATGATTGTCTGTCACGTATAGTTTCTGATTCTGTTTTTTGAGGGCTACGTGCCTTACGCACTGCAAGCCATCTTAAAAGATCGACTCATCCTATATACTATTCTATATATATATGGTGATAGCCTTATATGATAACCTCTGCCCCCCAAATTTTTTTAGAAAACTTCTTTCATAATTATTTAAAAAAAAACGTTTGTTGGAAAAACCTTGGGGGACAAAAGGGCATGGGCCAGCCCTTTATTTTATGGTTTTCAAATGAACCAGGCCAAGATTTTTGTTTCAAGTATAGGGATTTTAGGCCTGACCTGAAAATTTGGCCATATGAAACAGGCCGGGCCGAGAAAAATCGGCTCATGCAGTACTTTATTATGTGACTTTCCTTCTTATGTGATCGATTTTGTATGGCTAGAGAGGTTCTACTGTAAAACATGTTGATGATTTAACATCAATACATTTAACATTATTGAGAAGCTCAATAATTTTAAAGCAAAACACACATTTGAGATAAAAATGTCACTCAAAACATTTAAAATAGCAATGTTATACACAATTGATGTTGCTAGACAACAGATGTTGCCACAATACACAACATTTCTCTAAAGACCTTTATTAAACGGGTATATACCCCGACTTGATCACTCCACCGTTTTAAGGGGTTTTATTTGCATTAGATTTGATTTCTTGTGATCAAGCGTTCTTCATTATACCACTTTACATCAGACATCAAGGTTTGGGATTTGATGCAGTCAGCATTTCTGCTGTCAAACTCATCCCATATATGAGTTTGTTTTCCCAGCACGGTTAACGAACATTGTTGGGAGAGTTGAAGATAGAACTTCTGTTTTATAAGTGCCTTCATAAGTTGGCTCCGCCATATCTATGTTTGGTTATCATATGCTTGAGCGATGTCCATACTCAGAAGAGATTGAGGTCGTCATCCTCGTCTTCATTCTTCATTCCTGCTTCTCGATTAAAGAATGCTGGAAATAGAAGGTTCATGGTCGCTGACCGGAGGCTTTCAAATAGCCTTTCACAAAGGGTTAAAACCGCAGTTTAGAAAAATCTTCAAAACACAATTTGCCGACTCACACTACGTTAAAAATCATCAATTTGAATTGAATTGGTGGCTCACTGTCAATGACTCAATCACTCCCTCATAGTACTGATGGGTTACTTAATGGACGAATTGGAATCAAACAAGTGGACGACTGTACAAGTTTTTTTTTATAAATGAGTGAATCACTTATAAATTCTAAATGAATGAGTTAAAAAGTTAAATGATCTTTTTGGACTCTGTTAATCAATTCAGTTGTTTCATTTCAATGATTTTTTAATTTTGAATAAATGATTTATTCATGCTCGCCCATCTGTAACTTAAGTGTTAAATTGTAATGAAACGAGTAATACAGAAAGTATACATGCTGTCGCCAGTCAGCAGATGCTTGGGACAAGGATAAATTTTCATGACAAATCTTAAAACTCAAAGCTCATAAACATTTTTGTTTTGGGAGTCTATATTTTAGAGATGATGTTTTATTTGAATTTAGTCATAATTTGAAGGAAAAAGCTATTAAGCAGTTGGCATAACAATTTGTTTTATTTAAAAACTAAATTTCAAACAGTTTTAATTAGAAATTTGCTTGAAAAGATAATTTATTTACATCTTTATTTTCAAAATTGTACTTGCAGGCCAGGTTCTATGCTCCGAGTACGATATTTTTTGATGAGATTGATTCGTTATGTGGGAGGAGAGGTGCTGAAAATGAACATGAAGCAAGCAGAAGAGTGAAAACTGAATTGTTGATACAGATGGATGGTTAGTGTAGCATGACTGTGTTTATGTATGGAGGTGTACTGTATGGCTGGATGGTTAGTGTAGCATGAGTATATGTATGTGTGGATGGTTACTGTATTGTGGGTATGTGTATGTATGGATGGTTAGCGTAGCATGGGCTTATATCACCGGCGGATCCAGGAAGTTTGAGTTGGGGGGGATTTTTACGAAAACCGATTTATAGATTGTTATCACAAGCTGAAATATCTATTATAACACTTTTTGTTAGATTCAATTTTTATTACTATTGCATAAAAGATTAAATAATAAAATTACGTGTCTATGTTAATAATAATTCATTTTTAAACATGACCTTGCACACTTGTTTTTTTATTTACATCGTCTACTAGTAGATTTAAAGTTTTACGAAATTACAATTTATTAAAAGCGTTAGTATTATAGAGTAGACTAACAGGCTTGGCACTGATGCATATCCATCGTGATGTTGATATAGATATTGAAAATATCATAACAAGATTTGGCAAAAAGAAATCTAGAAAGATGACATTTGTCTTGTAAATATTACTGAATTCTGATTCAATTAACCAACTGCATTTAAATGGAACTTTAAAAAACTTTTCTTGAGATTGTTGATTAAAATTTAAAATTGATTGCTTTAGTGTTACTTATTAAAAACTTAAAATGTAATTTTATTGCAAAGTGGGGGGGCGACTGCCCACCTGTATCTGCCAATGGCTTATGTATGTATGTATGTATGTATGTATGTATGTATGGTGTTAGTGTAGCATAGGTATATGTATGTATGGATGATTTGTGTAGCATGGGTATTTTTAATATGAGTTTTCTGTTTTATATTTAAAAATATTTTCTTTTTATATGCTTTTATTAACTTGCTTGTTTGGATGTCTGCGGACGTTTTGAAGTTCGGAGGTTCATTATAAAATTCAACCACTTTAAAAAAATGTATAGTTTAATACAAAAAATAATAAAATTTAAGAAGCAAAAATTATTAAAAAAATAAATTAAAAAATCATATTGATAATGATGACACAAACTTTCATAGTCATAGTAACTATAAACATCTTCTGTTTACTATTCACTGGGGTAATATTTTTACGATACGATGTCACTATGAAACTTTTTAGCTATCTTAAAAGCATGTTTTTAATTACAAACTTTTATTCAACTTCTTTTCTCCGTTTGTGTTTCTCTGTACGCAAATCTTGCAAGTAAAATTTAACCAGCTTTTTGACTAGCTAGGAAGATGAAACTTTTAGCATAGCTTTACATTGGATGACAATACATGATTCAATAAGAAAAAACCGAAAAACTTAATTTGAATATATTTCATATTTCTAAATTGAGTGTATATGAAATAAAAGTGTGTGTTGAAAAACTCATTTTTCACTTTTTTTAAATTAATTCAGTACTTTAATGTCTTATTTTATGTAGGTTCAATGTTTACAATATTATTGAGGCTAAGTTCCAGTACTGCCTATACATACATAGTACTAATTATCAGTACTTATAAGTAATTTATTATTTCAATGTACTTTGATGGAAGGAGTATTTTAAGCTGTAAAAATCAAAAATAATTTTTTTTCATGTCACTTTAAAAAATTTTCTACAGGTGTTACAGGAGCCACTGGTCAGGATGAAGATCCAACAAAGATTGTCATGGTCCTAGCAGCTACGAACTTCCCTTGGGATATTGACGAGGCTTTACGAAGGAGACTGGAAAAAAGAATTTATATTCCCTTACCTAACAGTAAGTTATGCTTAGAAAAACTTAGAGAAACTCATTTTCAATTTGTAGCCATATACAGTATAATCGCACGTTTTACTTAACCTGGATATAACACTCTAAAACTTTGGTCCCGTGCATTTGCCCCGTCTTCTCCATGTCAAATTATCATGGCTATAATGTATTTGGCTATAACGTACTAAAGTATTGGTCCCAATTGAAATATTTCCTATGTATATAACAGATTATTCAACTCATTTGCAAAACATGGCCAGCATAATAAACGTTTATTGCGACAGCAGGAATAAAAAAGTGATACTCAAATTATCGATCGCAATTCTGAGATTAAGTTCCGATACTTTCTTGGGTCCCTTGAAGTATGTTATAGCAGGATTATACTGTAATTATAAATAAGGCAAACCAATTAAGGAATGATTTAGACATTAATTGGTTAAAAGTCAATTCAAAATCTAAACAGAAGGTATTTTTTGATCTTTTACTATTGAATACATTAAAAAATAACTTAATTATGCTTGATAAGCTGACTCATATGAATTTACAAAACTTGCAAATTCACAGAGGAAGGCCGACGCAAGCTGCTCGAGATAAGTTTGAAAGAAATAGAACTAACTGATGATGTTGATTTGGACCACATTGCTGATCACCTCGATGGATATTCAGGAGCTGACATAACTAACGTGTGCAGGTTGGTTTAATGTATGATGTTGTCATTGCTAAATGATTGGTCAGTCACATATTTAAGTTCATTTTGACGACGTCTGCCTTAGCATCTGAGTCAGCAGACGTCTAGAACACAAACGAGTGTGTTTTGCAGCTGTTGAAGGATGGGAAAAATGTGGTCATGTTTATGGGCCCTCTCCACTAACCTAGCAGTGGCATTAGTAGTTTTCATTAAATGGTTTACATAGTAATTTCATAAACAAATATGTTGACATCTACAATGGTATTTTCTAATAGAGATGCAGCAATGATGTCTATGAGAAGAAGGATACAGGGATTAAAGCCTGATGAAATCAGAAACATTCCAAAAGAAGAGTTGATGGCACCTACGTCCATGGAAGACATGCTCACTGCACTCAAACATGTCAGCAAAACAGTTTCCACTGCTGATTTAGAACGCTACGAAAAATGGATGTCAGAATTTGGATCGATATAAATTTTTTATATTTTTTCTGAGATTAATGCATAAATATTCTGACGATTTTGATTGCAAATTCAGTTGTATGCATATAACATGACAAAATCTAAGTTGTCTTCTGCTTTACAAGAATATGCTAAAATGTCATCATAGAAATTTAAAAACAGAGCACCAAAGATTCTAATTAGTCATGACTATTTTATATGAGATTGACAAGGATACAAGGGTCGCTGCTATTGCCCCGGTGGTTCGACGTGATTGCAATCGGTAAAATTGCTACTAACCCTAACCCCATCCCTAGCTCTAACCCTATCCCTACCCCTAAACCCTATCCTAGGTAGTAGCTTAAAAATTTCAAAATAATTTTTTTTAATTTCATTAATATTTTTAAATAAAGGTACAAATTCTGAGTTTAAATATACCATATAGTGTAAAAAAATAATATTAATAAAGATAAAGCGAATCAAAGATCGCGTACCGCCCTGGTAATAGTTATAACGGATACAAGCATCTCGTCGCCAGACGTAGATGCAAGCTCATTATAATATTCGAGTTTCTGTATTAAGTTTCATTTTACACAGCATATGTAAATAGTTTTATTTTAGGTGTCCTGGCGGGTATTATACAACTATAAATTATTTTATTAAGTCATTTTTCTAGTGTTTTCAATTTAAACAAGTAAATTAAAAACGAATTTTTAAAACCAATGCTCTTATATGTAATTAAAACACAAATTTTGCAATCAATTTTTTCTTATATTACTCTTTTATTTTATATTAAAGTCGAAATATCTTAATTATATCGAAATATCGAAATTAATTAAAATTAACTAAATTAATTGACTTATTGTAAAACTAATAATTGAATATTGCATTGTCTTCTATTTTGAGCATGTATGCAAAATTTGAAAAAAATCTATCATCAGGAAGTGACTCAAAAATTGATTGCAAGATTTGAAACAGACAGAGAAACAAACAGACAGACAGAGAAACAGAGACGACGAGTTAACAAAAGCATTGGTAAAAAATTATTTGTTTAGCAATCCAAATATACCTTTCGATTTCATTTTTTAGACCCCATCCAACAATGTATAGCATAGCCCCAGGGCAAGCAATTTTTTTTTGTAATAGCATTGCCAGCCTCGAGGCTAATTTCACACGCATTCCAACCGAAATGATCAAAAACGCAAGACTATTGATTTGAAATGAGGTTTTTTCATTTACAGTAGATAAAACGTCATATCAAAAAAATTAGGGGTATCAGAGTAAAAATTAATTCTTAGCGATGCAATAAAATAATAAAAAATGGGGACAAAGAACTGAAGGCAATAAATGAAAAAGTGAAAAAAGTAGAGGAATCAATTGAACTCAACACAGAGGAGAAAAAACTAAGAGAAAGAAAGAAAAATAACGTCATCTTCCATCGATTGGCTGAAAAAGAAGCCACGGAGAACGGTGAGAGAACAAGTGAAGACAAAAGAATGGTGTTAAGCTTCTTGAATGATGTTCTGGAGGTGCCCTGCGATGAAAAGTTAGACATAAAAAACATCTACAGATTAGGAAAATACAAAAAAGAAGAAAAGGAAAGACCGTTACTTATAGAGTTCCGTAATGCTACAATCAAAAACAGAGCTCTAGAGTCATTGTTCAGACTTCAAAAAGCAGAAGAAAAACTCAAGAGAATCTCAGTCACTCATGACTTGACAAGAACTGAAAGAGAGCAGTGCAGAAAGCTGGTTGAACAATGGAGAGAGAAGCAGAATGGAGAAACAACGGGAAACTGGATATACAGGGTAAAGGGCTTGCCGGGGGACATGAGGATAGCAAAACTGAAAAGAAACTGAAAATAGTAGAGCATGGTGAAAAGAAGAAAGTGGCACTCAAGAAGATGGAAAGAAGAAACAATGCAAAGAAAGATAGGAGAGGTTTGATTACGGTGGACGAAGAAAATAAAAAACAGTGCACATATTTGAAAACTTTTTATGTCAATGCCAGAAGTATAGTGAATGCAAGTAAACGAGCTGAACTTAAGTTATATGTGGACAAAGAAAAACCTGATATTATTGGAATAACCGAATCTTGAGCTAAGGAAGGAATAAAAGACAACGAGCTAGAACTTGAGGGGTATGTAATGTTCCGGAAAGACAGAGACATTAGAGGAGGAAAATTACACGGAGGAGGTGTTCTAATGTACATAAACAGCAATCTAACCTCAATTGAAAGAGAAGACTTGAAGAATGACAGGTTCAAAGAAAGTATATGGTGCGAACTAAAGAACGGAAATGAAACATTGTTAGTTGGAGTTTGCTATAGAGTTCCCGATTCCACAGAGTTTCAAGCGATATTGGACTGCATGAATTGATGGTTAAAGCTTCAAAAACATCTTGCATTGTAATGGGTGATTTCAATTTCCATATTGACTGAAGGCAAAAAATGGGAAGAACCGAGCAGACAAGATGTTTCTAGATTGCTTAGATGAGTGTTTTCTATTTCAACATGTAGAAGCACCAACAAGAGGAAATAACATTCTGGATCTAGTGATCTCAAATGAAGAGAACCTGTTAGAAGAAATCACAGTAGGGGAAGATTTTGGTTCTAGTGATCATCAGATTATTAGATTCAATATTGTTTTTGAGAATCAAAAAGAACCAGACAAATTTCAAAAGAAGTACAACTACTTCAAAGCAGACTACAACAAAGTAAGGAACAAAATTAAAGAAATCGACTTGCTAAATAAACTGGGGGACATGAACATTGACAAAAGGTGGAACACATTTGTGTTTCACATGAAAGAGGTTATTGAAGAAACAGTGCCGACCCACAGGCGTTTCAACAAAAAGCGACCTTGGGTCAATAAAAACGTTCAGAGGGCTAGAACTAAAATTAAAGCATGGAAAAAATGCAAAAACTAAAGCTTAGTGTTTTGGAAGGCTATGCAGAAGAAGAACTGGAACTGGCAAAGAATAAATATGTTAAAAAAAGGAATTTAGCAAAAGCGACAAACCGAAGGGCGATTAGAAAATATGAGGAAAATTTAAGTCGAAACATAAAGATTGACAGCAAAAGTTTTTACAATTATATGCGAAGCAAGCAAAAAAGAAAAAACAAAGTGGGGCCACTAAAAAACAACGAAGGCAAGATTATAACTGATGATGAAGTTACGGCAGAAATGCTCAATAACTATTTTGGATCAGTCCTTACAAAAGAGGATTTAAATTGCATTCCAGAGCCAAGACGAAAGTGCGAAGAGAATTTTGATCAAGTATTGACAGACGTTATTATCACGAAAGAAATGGTTGTGGACTTGCTGGGAAAACTACGAGAAGACAAATCACCAGGAATAGACGAGATTCATCCAAAGTTTCTGAAAGAAGTGAGACATGAAATTGCAGAAATTTTGACTAGCTTATTCAACGATTCCATCATGTCAGGAGATGTGCCGAGGGAATGGAGAGACGCAATAATATAATAACACCTCTGTTCAAAAAAGGTAATAGACCAGTAATTATAGGCCAGTAAGTCTAACATGCATCGTTTGCAAAACGTTAGAAAAGATCATCAAACGTAATATAGTTGAGCATCTAAAAAGCAGCAAAGCCATACAAATCAATCAATTATTTGTATAGCGCTATTTCCGCAGTGTTCAATAGCGCTCGGTCGTGAACTTAGTAAACAGATATGTTTTAAGTCCACGACGGAAAACTGTGAGAGAAGTAGAGTTAGTAAGAGAAGAAGGAAGAGAGTTCCAGAGATAGGGACCAGAGTAGGAGAAAGAGCGTTTAGCAAAAGAATGCTTAATAGTGAAGATGCGAGAGTGATTACGAGAAGAAGAACGAAGACCAGACTTAGGAGGGATATGTATTAAATTAGTTAAGTAGAGAGGAGAAAGGCAATTTTTTATTTTGTACATTATTAAACAGATTTTAAAAATCACCCTATATCTGAGAGGAAGCCAATGGAGAAGAACAAGAGATGGAGAGATGTGAGAGGAGTAGGAGGTGCGAGAAACTAAGCGAGCAGCCGAGTTGAAGGCTTTAGAGAGAGGATAGAGGGTAGTGTCAGGAAGACCATAGTATAGAGAATTGCAGTAGTCAATTCGAGACAGGACAAGAGAAGAGACTAGAAGTTGCAGCGAAGGATCGTCCAGAAGTGGACGAAGCTGCTTAATACAAAGGAGTCAGCACGGCTTTGTAAAAGGAAGATCCTGCTTAACTAACCTTCTAGACTTCTTCGAAGATGTTTACAAAAATCTAGATAAAAATAACTCAATAAATCTAATTTATCTAGACTTTGCAGAGGCTTTTGACATAGTACCTCATAAAAGACTAGAAAAGAAATTGCATGCATACGGAATACAGGGGAAATTACTTAAATGGATCACCAACTGGTTGAAAGAAAGAAGACAACGAGTAAGGATCAAAGAAGCGGTATCATGTTGGATAGATGTAACAAGTGGAGTTCCACAAGGATCAGTGTTAGGACCACTATTGTTTATAATTTACATAGATGACATTGACAATGGAATAGCTTCAAAAATTTCAAAGTTTGCAGAAGACACAAAACTATGTGCAAAAGTCAACAACAAGGAAGAAGCGAAGGTATTAGAAAGTGATCTAGCAAAATTATTCCAATGGTCTACAGACTGGCAAATGCTCTTCAATGTTGATAAATGTGCAGTAATGCACATAGGAGCAAGAAATAAGAAATTTGACTACCAACTTGGAGGAAAACAACTGAGATCAACGAAAGAAGAATGGGACCTGGGAATCATCATCCACCAAGACATGAAACCATCAAGACAATGTCAGACAGCTGCGGCCAAGGCAAACAGAATGCTAGGATTTATCAAAAGAACTGTGGTAAGCAGAGAAAAAAACATTATCTTGAACCTGTACAAAACTCTAGTTCGGCCTCATCTAGAATAATGTGTCCAAGCATGGAACCCACACTTGAAAAAAGACAAAGAAATTCCAGAAAAAGTTCAGCGAAGAGCAGCAAAAATGATTAAGGGATTTCAAGCATCAAAGTATGCGGATAGGCTGTTCAAGTGTGGCTTAACAACGTTGGAAATAAGAAGAAGCAGAGATCTCATTGAAACATTCAAGCTGATGAAAAACAGGGAAGACATTCCAGCATCAAGATACTTCCAGACAGCGAATAGAGTAGGACTACGGGGTCACAGGCACAAGATCTTTAAACAATCGGAGGAGAAATTTAAGCAGAGATTCTTCAGCAGCAGAGTCATCAATCCATTCAAGAATTTTTTAAGAACAAGAAATAGCCCATCAAAAATGACAGTTTTTTTTTGTTTTTAGCGAACTGTCAGATATTAAATAAAAAACGTTTTCATTCTCTATATGAAGTTCAATGAAGTCAGGATCTCAATCAATGCAAATTATTTAATGTGGTAAGTAGACAATATGGTTACTCTACCTGCTCAGCAATATAAAAAAAAAGTTCAATACACTGGATCAAACCTGGTCCAAGCAAATTAAGATCGCTACATATCGTGCCATGCCTTCGTAAGGCAGCTTCAATATCTTGCGATGTTTTCTTTTGAACAATAAATCCAGCAAAACGTTTAATGTAATCGGATAACTTCTTGCGTAATAAGCTTAGGTAAAAATGTTTTGGATTTTTAGGACTGAGAGTGTACAACTGCGTAATAACTTTTATATGTCTCCAATTTGATCAACTGCTGACAACAGCGGCCGCAGCGTTATGCAAAATTGCTAATATACAGACATAAGAAATTATCTATTTGATAAGAAAGACCAATTAGAAGCCACATCAAATATCTTTATCTTAATAAAGTTGCCAAATAATTAAAAGTAAAAAAAAAAAACAAAAATTGAAAAGAGAACACTGTAGAAAACAACAACCGGCATATATATAATATATAAGTGTGTGTGTATGTATGTGTGTGTGTACGTAATTTTTAGAGAATTCTATGTTCAACAATATGAATGGTCAAGATTAAATTGTTTAAATAGTCAAAAAGAATAAAAGCTGCAAACAGTAAGGCATAGCATTACGTCTCAAAAAGCATTTATGGTTCAACATCTAAGAAATGAAAACTAGAATAGAAGCACTTATTATATCAATCAAAAGTTTTTGAACAAAAACAAAAAAGGAAAAATAAGATAAATGAACAAAAACCCCTCAGGTCGTCAGTTACTCAGGTCAACCATAATTTTTATCAGCCTTCCCAAATTGAGCAGTACTTTGATTATTATAAATAAGTTGACTGTTTTGAACTCGAAACAAATTTCTAATTTAGATGAAACAAATGAAAAAAGAAATAATAAGTGTGACTGATGTTAAAGAAATATTTAACTGTTAGGGGAATCAAACTTTTCTGGGTTTTGGAGGAGTAGGTCTTATCGGTGGTTTAAAATTTTTCGTCATGATTCGGCTTTCGTGTTGGAAGGGAGGAGGTGGAGGAGGAGCTTTCCTGAAAGGAACCAATTTTCTATCCTCCACAGTTTGACCACTTGCATCTACATTATCCTTTAAAGGAATACTCTCATCATGTTCTGGAACATCGACTCCATCTTCGTTTTTGTTTAAAAAATCTATTTGTTGAAGTTCACTTAAAACTTCTTTTAAACCAAACGAGTTGTTTTCTTCGGAAGGAGGATGGAGGTCATCAAATTTTGAAGAGATCATGTTATAAGAAATTCTAGGAGGAAGCTGAAACTCATTTTTAGCATCATAGGTTGAAAAAGACGCAATTTTTCTTGGAGGAGAAGGTGGTTTGTACGGTGGTGGCAGTGGTCTCCTAAAAGAAGAAGAAGTCCTTTGAACAGAAGGCGCACGTGGTGGGGGGCGTATCGGTCTGGGAGGTAGGCTTGTGGATCTGTAATATAATTAATTTTAAATAAACAATAAATTTCAGAAATGCTCTCCTCATAATTAATTTAACTGATTAAATAATTATATAAATTAAAAAAAAAGAAATTCTACCTAGATTTACTGAGACCAATTCTTTTGAGAATGAGAGTTCTTCTTTTATAGACAAGTATGATTGTGACCATGGTGATAGGGAAGATAACAAAAAACACAAGACACAAAGCAATGGTTGTTCTGACATTACCTTAGGAGAAAAACGTATTTAAACATATATACAAAAAAATTCCTTTCTATTTAACTATTTGGTCAGACTTACATGAACCATTAATAAATTGAAAATGGCATAATCATAAAAAACTAGATACCACAAAAAGTGGATTGTAGATTCTTAGACCAGTAAAGATGGTCCTGATTATAATGAAAATACAATTTCAAAAATCCATTTATGAATTCATTATATAGAAATTTCCTACTATAAAAACGCAATGATGTATGTATGTATTTCCCCTGATTGCCATCTGCCATACTCTTGTTGGTAGATTTTGAAAACGCTGAACACAATTTGTTAAGCCGCTTTAGGGTTAAAATGCTTAAATCAAAAAGTTATTAGCTTTGATGTTAGACAATAAACATAAAGAAAATGCATTGCTTGAACTTTTAAAACCAATACTGTCCTTAGCAAAGTGACGGCACTCAGAGGGTGATAACAGAAAAACTTTTAAACCAAAATAATCGTAAAAACAATTTTTTTTATCCCTTTTAAAAATAAAGTGGGGGGAAAGAGGTGTCCCATCTCAAAATTTTCAACAAGTCTTTTTTTGAAAAACATTTATAGAGACGGTTTTAGACAATTCTTAGAACAAAGAAAATTAACTAATTCCAGGGCGTCATTCGGGAGAAGCAGGGGGATCCCCCAATAATTTTCCACAACTTTTTTTTAGAAAATATTAATATAAAGAAAATTGGAAAATTAAGTGGGAGATCAGAAAGGCCCCTCAGAGTTTTTTCTAAAAACTTTTGTTCGGAAAAATAATTATGAAGAAAGTTTTAAATAAAATGTCTTACAAACGATTTTAATATGCTATCTTTATTTATTACCGATAGCAAGTTTTAAAAAATATTCATTAGGAACTTTTGTGCGACTGCCTAGACTATTAATATGACGATGGAATTGGCCAAAAAACGCACGCGCTTCGCATGTGAAGCGTGCATCAAGTTATTAGATAAAAGCATAAAAAAACTACCTACAGCATTAATAAAAATAATAATTCAAACTTTTTATATTAACAGCAGGACCAGAATGAAGACTTCCTCCAGCACCAGGTACATTGCAATACGGTGCAGACCAACCATTGTCACAGTGACATTGACCTAAGCTATTGCAAACCTGAATATAATTTATTAAAATAATAGTTGTTTACAAACAAAGTGTTCAACAGCAGAACTCTATCACTAGTCTAGTCACAATGGAAGTTTAATCATTTTAAATGTAATGCAAACACTGGCCAGAGCTATTTAACATCAGGCTTTATAAATATGAAATCCTGACATAACTCTCATTCAATCACAACCTCTCTTATCTTAGTCAATCTCATTTTATCACTGATACTCCAGCTTCATTTAAACAACAAATTTTAAAAAACTTTTCTAAAATTTTGACTAAATGAGGCTGCGATTGAATGAGATTCTGACTGAATAAGACTGGTGGAATGGCGCTGTGACTGGTTGAGTTGCTGAATTGATAAGGATGTAAGTAAATCTTGATTTACTGTCCTGACATTAAGGCACAATGGTTTACACAAAAAAAATCAAAAAGAAAAATATGAGTGAGACAATAAAAAATAGAAGTAGAGATAAAAAAATAAAAACAGGAAATTGATTTCATTTTGTGTCACAAACAAGGGCACAACCAGAAATTTGTTTCGGGGGGGGGGGAACTGTAATCAGTAATGTAAGTTTTACTGAAAAATTTTCAACCCACAAAAGTCAAGGGTTAACAACAGTTTCAGCAATAATTAGTAATAACAAACCATAAGACATTTAATTTAGAACAGTAAATTACAATATGAAATTCAGCTGACGTTTTTTCGGCAAAAAAATGTCGGTGACGGTTTTTTCATTAATGTTAAGGACACGATTAAGGCAAATCCATTCAGCCATGTCTAACCCATTGTGGTGCGTAGATAAGATTTGGGTCTGCTCATAGTTGAGAAGGATTTCTCGGCTGTCGCGGAAGAAAGGGGCAAGTGGTAAAGAGTTTCAGCAGCGTATTTATCTGTGGGTAGATGGAATATTGACAGTGTTGCAGAGCATCAACTGCGGTACGTGGCCGCTCTGCCAATTGGGTCTTAGCCAAAGTGGGTCGGGTCGAAAACAGGTAGGTCGGGTCCTTTCAAAAATAGACCCATGGACAACTCTAACATTTTTGATAACTTATTAAATATTTAATTTGCAAAATAATTGTAAACTCAAATATGTCTCAAAAACACGAGCATGCGCGTCACTTCCACATTACCATTGGCAAGGTTTCGGGGGGGGGGGGCGGCCCCCCTGGCCACAAAATATACATTCATAAAATAATAGACACATCAGATAAGAGATAATAATCTAAAGAAAAACTTACCCCATTACCATGGCAATTAGAGCAATTTAACTTCTTTTTGACTTCCTCCACACTCATACATTTTTGTGATATGCACATCTTCAAGAGAATAAATAACACATTTTCAATATTTCAAACTAATAAAAAATATCGATGTACTCAAGAATTTTGTTTCAAGGCCATGTTTGTGACCATGGCTTTGCCTTCAAGTATAAGATCAAGACTTTCCCAAAGACCAAGGCCAAAATCAAGATGTTTACCTCCAAAACCAAGTAAGACCACCAGTTTTTTAAAAGCAGATTTCTTATATCATGAAAAGATAAAGACATTTTTTTCTTAAGGCTTTGAAAGAAATAAAGATTTTTGTCTCAAAACAAATTTATTTTAAAAAGCCAACATTAAAGTTTATAGACTTTTATTTAACTTTTGTAAGCATAATGTTTAAAGATATTTTATTTATAATATTGTGAATTGTTTTTAGACAACATTTACTCCTGGCTGCTCGACAATTACTAACATCCTTGAATGTGCTGACCGGTGGAGTGAGGTGATACAAACAAGACAGTTGCTAGATGTCATATACTTGGATTTCAAAAAAGCATTTGATTCCGTATCTCATCTCAAACTCCTGCAGAAAGTAAAGACCTATGGAGTTAAGGGGGACCTACTGAGCTGGCTTACTGACTTTTTGGACTCTAGATTTCAACGAGTTGAGGTGGGAAATTTCCAATCCGAAGATATTTCAGTGATCAGTGGTGTTCCTCAAGGGAGTGTGCTGGGCCCTACATTATTTCTTTTATTCATCAATGACTTGCCAAAAATATTTACAAGTCCAGATATAACTTGCAAATTGTTTGCTGATGATGTTAAAATATATTGTATGCCTTATCCATCTTTTGGGTCCTCAACTGTGAGCCTTCAGAATGCTCTTGATCTTGTTTCTGGATGGAGTGAAAGATGGGAACTGAAACTAGCAGCTCAAAAATGTCTGGTATTCACAGTCAATGACAGAAGAACATGTACACTATTAACGACCATACATTGGATTCTGTTCGAACAATTTGTGATCTTGGTATTGAGGTAGATTCACGTCTGAGATACGAAGATCATGTTAATATTATTACCCATAAAGCTGCTGCAATATCTCGTCTCTTAAGAATTTCACTCGTTTCCACTGATTGGAGAATACTCAAATTGGCATTTTGTACTTTCGTCAGACCTATACTGGAATATGGATCTCAGGTTTGGAACCCTCATTGTAGATACCTAGTTGATAGAATTGAAAGGGTTCAGAAAACATTCACCAGGTTTATCCCTTCGGTCTCTGGTCTCTCCTATAAAGATCGTCTTCAATTTCTTGATCTTCAGTCTTTGGAAAAACGTCGTTTAATTGCTGATCTAGTTTTCTGTTATAAATTAATAAACCATTTAGTTAATACTTCTATGTCATTGTTATTTGCTCCTACCAATATAATATCAACGCGGGATCATAGTTATAAATTAAGATTAAATAAATTTACATCTGATGCTGTAAAATATTTCTACACTAACAGAATAGTTGCGGTTTGGAACTCTCTCCCTGCCGATGTTGTAAATTGTTCCAGCGTTTCTTTATTTAAATTATCATTAAGATCGGTTAATTTGGACACTTTCTTATACTACAGCTAGAGTTATTTTTTAGCTTTTCTGCTGTTCTGTAGTGTCTGGGTGGTTTTTGTTGTTGTTGTCACTTGTTGATGGTTTCTGTTTCTTGTGTCCATGACTGGGGATGTCTGTGTTTTTTTTAATGCTAGTGTTAGTGGCTTACTAGCCCTTCTGGCATTTTTTCAATAAATAAATAAATAAATAAATAAAGTCTCATTGTTTTATTACTTAGTCTGGCCTTATGAAGCTTTACATAGAGCCTGTTCAATGGACACTGATGTACATAGTTAATGGTACATAAAACTTATGAAAATCTAAAAAAAAAAATTCTGCAAATTTGACAAGACTTTTTCTATAAGACCAAGTTCAAGATAAAGACTTTTTTACCAGTGCTCAAAGAGTCGTGAGGCCCAGACTTTATCCTCGAGGACTACATCGCTGATAGAAAAAAAACACAAAAAAAACAAGCGAACCTAATTGATGTACATTATTTATAATAGCTGACCATATATGAATAATAAATACCTAATACACATACCAACCATAGCCGAAATTTAATTCTGAGAAAAGTATGAAAAAATTTGAATTCAATGGTTCGAACTTATCTCATAGAAACCACCAAGACAATGCTTTATAATTCTTGAAATGAACTGGCACTTTTGAACTAATAAAATCTTGCATCTAAGCCTGCCACTAAACACAAACTTACAGACAGCAAATGTATTTAAAACTATTCCAATAAAACAGTTTTGCTGTAATATTTCAAGTTAGCCGATTTCCAGTTATGGCTACTAGAGTACATGAAAACACTGTACAAAAGTCCTTTGAAAATGACAGGAAAGCAGCTTGTAATAGACATAACGTTAACCTCTCGTTTCATAGTACATCCACAAAATATTGAAGTAAAACATGACATGTCGTAAAAAGCACTATATAAACTAACACATTGATTGATTAAGAAACTAAATATAAAAATCAACCTTATTGACTCCACACTTGGAGCCATCTGGAGCAAGTCCAGGATTGTCGGAGTCAAGACCAACATCTAAAATTGCAGCTTTGCAGTCATATCTTATGTTGTTGATCATGATGTATGAATCAGGCATGTCATATGCAAGTGATTCTTTCCAGAACATCAACTTTTCGCTTGTATGTTGACAATGCAACATGCCACACATCTCATCTCTTTACATGAAATATTGAAAACTATATTTATTAATATTTAATGCAGAGCAGCCAGAAGGTATTCTTTAGAAAAAATTTATCAGTCATATTTCAAAAATAATAAATATTATGTTATTTTGCTTGCATGCATTTTATAACAAATTCCCACTGTACCACATACCAGGCAGCTAGCTATTTAGAAATCAACAATAAAAAGGATAATAATCGTTCTTCGTCTGAGTATATTTGAAAAAAGGGGAATTCCTATAATTATATAATTCATATTATTATGGAGGGTAGAAATTTTATTTTGCTGCTTGTAGATAAGGCTGGGCCCGATTAATCGGCGCACGCATAATCTGGCAAGGGAAAAAATAATCGGTGCCGATTAAACTTTTTCTGAAAAACCACCCACTTAAAATTTGTTCGTATATTATCTAGTGAAAGTACGTCAACTAATAAAAAAATCTTTCACATATGCAGTGAATGAAAGTTGAAATAATAGAAATAAAAATGACATCAAAGGAAAAGTCGGTGTTCTTCAGTCATTCGCGAATGAAAGTAAAGTATTGATTGAAAGAAAATTAAATTGATAAAAGAATATAAAAATGACATCAAAGAATTGGGCGGCATGTTTTGAAAATTAACTGGTTTAAAAATTAAATTATCAAAAAGAATTTAAATTTTTAATTCTCTTTGGTCTTGCCGATACTTTAGTGTTGGCGGGACAACCACTAACCATTATCACGGCGAGCGCATGCAAGCAGCAAAACAAGTGCTTGTATTATGGCGCGCTCGTATTATGGCTGTATGTTTCGAAACAAACATTTTCACTAAAGAAATAGTAATTATAAAATAATCGGTGTCATAATCGGTATCGGCAATTTTAATAATCGGCTATACTCGGTATCGGCATAATCGGCAAAAAGTCATATCGGAACAGCCTTACTTGTAGAGCATTATTTTTAAAAGCAGGCATTTTTTTTAATATTATTTTCAAATTAATAAAAGCTGTATGGCTCAAAGTTAATAAAACCTTGTAAAAAAAAAAAAAACATACCCAGATTCACATGACATAAAAGTCTTGCGTTCATCCCACTTCAGACCACAATTTCCTTTTGAATTTCCCAGCATATTGTAATAAATGTAACAACGATCGTGAGACGATTTTCCTGACTGTCCCCACAGTAATTTACATTGCGTGTCATGAGTTCTGCATCGTCCAGAAAAACAAAATGCTTGGCTCTGAAATGAATACATCTTGTTATGTCTTGATGTAAATAAATACAAAATATTCTATGAAATAAATACAACAAAATGTTCTATGAAACAAATACAACAAATGTTCTATGAAATAAATAAAAAAAATGTTCTATGAAATAAATACAAAAAAATGTTCTATGAAATATATACAAAAAAATGTTCTATGAAATAAATACAACAAAATGTTTTATGAAATAAATACAACATAATGTTTAGAAAACTTGTATGCAAGAAAATATGTTCATTTCAATAAATTACAATGGAGATATGAAGTGACATAAAATTACCAACTTCCATGACAGAGCATTTGAAACCGTCATGTTTGAAAACATCGAAAGGACAAAATTCAGAAAATCCGTCACAATATTCAATCAGATCGCAATCATCTTTACCTGGTCGACACTCGTGAGATTTTGGCTTCAACTGAATTATTGCAATAAAAAATATATAATTCAATGGGCAACAAAAATAAACATTTTTTGACTGGCACATGGAATATTTTAACAAATTCTTAAGTGATTTTTCCTGCTAAATTAAAATCTGACTTCAATTTTTATAACGCTTATATTAACTTGCAACGTTGTATGTTTGTAATTTTTTTGTTGTTTCAGCGCAAACGTTGTTTTAGAAAACACCGCGTCTCGTCCGATCAACGAAGTTAGGCAACGTCGAGCTCGGTTAGTACTTCGATGGGTGACATTAAATACATTAATCTGTTTTAGATACAAAAATTTAAATGACAATTTTTGTTTAAATGTTATTGTATAAGACATTTTATAAATACTAAAAAATAATAAGATATATAAAAAATATTTTTTTAATTCAACGCTTGGAAACTAATGTACTTCGATGGGTGACATTAAATACATTAAACCGTTTTCAGATTTAAAAACAAATTAAACAGTAAAAAATAATAAAACATAAATAATAATTATATTTATAAAAAAATGAACACTAAAAAATAAAAAATAATATAAAGTATAAAAAATATTTTTTTTAAAACAATGATCCTATACTAATGAACTAAAAGTTTAAAAATAATATTAAAGTTTACTTATTAACATGTTTTGAACTAAACTTTTCGTTTTGAAGATATGAGCGTTGAGCGTTATCTTTATATTATCTATAACCTACTATCGCCCAACGCTATAATCTTGCAAACGAAAAGTTTAAAAATTGTTAATAAGTAAACTTTATTATTTTTAAACTTTTAGTACATATAGATAGGATCATTGTTTTAAAAAAAATATTTTTTATACTTTATATTTTATAAATGCTTTTATTAACTTCTAATCTCTGTTTCCATTATTTCCTTTCAATTTTTATTTCACTTCTTGATGATAGATTTTCTTCAAATTTTGTACAAATGCTCTGGCTTGATGGCAATGCAATATTCAATAATCAGTTTTTTTTTTTAAAAATGCTTTTCAAAAAGATTTTTTTAAAGATTTTTGAAAAAAAAAAATTGATTTTAAAAATTGATTTTTAATAACATAAAAGCATTTGGTTTAAAAACTTTTGTTTTATATTGTTGATTTGTCTTGATATAAATAAATGCAAAATAAGGTCTATTTTTCTTACTCTTCTTATCATAAGTTTTGGCTTTAGTAGATGCTAATCAATGCTCACAAAAATATTTTCAACAGTGTACATGTGTTGATATTAATGATTTTAGGAGAATTAAACAAGACCATTTCTATTCTCTCTAAAACCAACTTAGTTTTTTAATATTATTCCTTCAGAGTTGTTGAGTAGCCAAGTGGGACAAATACATAGGAATTTCCAATATGTAACAATACACATTTTAAACTATGCTTAAAAACTGCCTATAAAAATATGCCAATCTTCTGATTTGTATTCTTCAATTGCAAATGTATTAAGAAGCCCGCTGACATCTCTGGAATAAATCAGCTCTTCTTCCTTGGTTAAAAAAAGGAACTCTTCATGCCAACTTCAATAAAAGGTTATATGGACATCATTCTTCAGAGATTCTTCTCCTTTAGTCAGGAAGCCAAAACTTTTGCAACAATTTTTGGAAGGTACAAGTCACTAACGAGATCATTCAGCTCTGCCTAGAAAAATAAAATAGTAGAGGCATTGGCTTGAACTGAAAAGTCTTGATCTTTAGTCTCATCTTTGGCGTATGAAGGTAAACTTATCTGAGACATGACACTGAAGCTAGGAACAGGAAGCTCTTTACTGTGTCAAACCAATCTTATAGCATTTCTTTACTGCTTTCAATTTTGAAGCAGCTACTTAAAATGATATGAAATGAGAGATAATTCTTAGTGGCATAAATCTATCATTGAATTTCAAAGCCGGCAAAATATGTACTTCCTCATATGTGCAAACATTTCACAAAACATCCCAAAGTAGCCATTTTAAATATTTCCAAACAATATTCACACCGTTAACCTTCCAATCTACAATTGAATGCTTAAACACTAAACCACCAGTGCCCATGAAAGGAGCTTGTCAAATATTTTTACAAAAAAGACCCTCGATTTTATTATTAATTTAACTTGTAAAATTGATGAATGTATAATAACTTCAATAACCTGGCAAGTTTTCAGATCACAACAACTTCCACTTGAACACTGAGCATGTAACAGAAACTTGCAGGTTGAAGCATTGCAACACAAGCTTGTGCAGTCCTGTTATTGAATTTCAAATCATTTGAAATAATCATTTCAGTTAGATCTGCAAAACAGGTTTTGTAACTGAATATAAAATTGAAAACCTCAGGAAGTCCACAATCACACTGTTCTCCCTTGTCAACAAATCCATCACCACAAACAGGGTCATTCCCATATAATTTAGAAGGAATATTATGCAAACAGTGATGCATTCCTTGATGAAGAGCATCAGACAACTCCTCTTTAGAAGATTCAGACCATTTTGTAGGACTTGATCCTCTGCAAAAAGTTAGAAAGACAACATCAAAGTTGTGTTGCACTATAGCAGCTAAAAAACATTTTCAGAAATCAAATTATGGAAGTAAACTAAAAATTTTAGCTTGAACTTGATAAGAATCTTTAAAAAAATTTCACTAACACCATTTTAGTCTAAATAAATGTTTGCTAATGTCATAAAAATATTTGACAATCGAGTCAGCAGAAAATGCAAAAATGTTTCAAGCCAAATTTAAAAGAATTAAACATAACTAGCCCACTAGAGGGAGACATAATGCATTTCTCATCAGGACACCTACTGGCTTCTGTATCGTGAGTCATCCCAAAATTGTGTCCTATTTCATGGGCCATTGTTGTGGCAATTCGACCAACTAAATGGCTGTGATCCTTGAAAAAAATCAACATTGAATTCTAACTTACAAATAAAATTAAAAAGTAAGCACAACTAATAACCAAATTAATTCCACCAGAATACTGCCAGGAACAAATGGTCATTATAGAAGCCTTTCCAACAATTCCTTCACCAAAACTCCGACCTCTGCCAATAAATATTGCATTCTTAAAATTATTAACAAAAATAAATAAATAAAACTTGATGAAAAAAAATGTAATATGAATAAAACGCATCTTACGAGATCATTTGCGCATTATCATTTGGAAAGGTTGGATTGATGTACTGTCTCCTATATTCAAGAAAGTTGTTCATAGTCTTATCTGAGCTGTTGGCCATTTCAATGCGATCAACATCAGACCAAACTTCAACCCCAACGAGGGCAACATAAATATTCAAAGACCTGTACAACTTTATATACGTGCAAAAACATAAAGTCAGACTGAAAAATACGAGAGACTTCAGCATAACGTAAATTAAAAAATGATTATAGTTCTGGGTAAGGTCCCAGAAAAAATAAAAAAAATTTCTTTACAATAATATAATAACTTCCTCTTCTCAATGAAAACATTATAAATAGAAGCATTCAATTAATGTGCTGAGTGAGCTGAACTTTTATAAATAGAGATTACCAAAGAAGTTTTCTGTTCTCTTATAAAGCATGGAACTATTTGATGGAACATATACTAAGCTCTGATTTAGACCAAATATCTGCTTATAGGTTGGATGGTAAAAATAGTATTTCATGGTACTCTTGTTAAAATGAATCAGGTAGCTGCTAAATACTCACCGAACTGACAATGTTCACAATAGACTTTGTTCGCTGAATGACTGTGTCAACGTCTCTTCCTTGACTTACAAACTATAATTTATAACAAAATGTAAAAACTTAATTTTTGCAGAATTAAAGAAACAACTTAATCTAATTCAAATTTTTATTTTCAAAAATTTACTAAAAACATTATAAAAATATTAAGACATTTGAATATAGATGAAATAACCTGAGAATGATCATTAACAATATACAATTCAACGATTAAAGTTTGATTATTAGCATCATAAGGCCATTCTAGTCCTCTTTTTCTTCTGCCCTGAAAGTAATAAATTAAACATGAATATTACGAAAAAAGATACTTTTTTCAAAAAACACGCTTTTATTTATGTGTGGAAAGTGCACTAAAAAGTATAGAATAATTTTTTTTCCTTTCCTTCTATATGTCATCAAATAATCTTTGACTAAAAATAAAAGCGTGGGAGCTCATCCTATCCATTTCCATCATAATCCATGGATTATGATGAGCATCCCACGCTTTTATTTTTAGTCAAAGATTATTTAATGACATATAGAAACAAAGGAAACAAATTATTTTATACTTTTTAGTGCACTTTCCACACATAAATAATATCGTGTTTTTTGAAAAAAGTATCTTTTTTCGTAATATTATTTTATAATTTTTGGTCTTGTATTAAGGTTGTGTTTGCGAATTTACGTAAAAAGTAAAAAGTCTTCGTTCAAATCTTCTTGTTTACTAAATTTGTTTGGGTCCGTCTAATTATAAAGATAAACCACACTATCATGCAGCTTTCATGGCTATTAATGTAGGTTGACTCCGCCCACGTCACCTGCGCCAGTTGAGCGTTTTTCAGTGAGTGTGTGGTGTATGTGCGTTTATATGTGCATATGTATAGTTATATAAGTATGTATAAGTATAAGGTGCATGCTACGTTAGCAATGATAGAGAGATCGTTAGCAATGATAGAGAGATCGCCGCTATGTAGGCCTGAATCCACATGCAACATTAGCAATGATAGAGAGAACGCGCTATGTAGGCCTGAATTCACAGCCTGCTTATTGATTGCATTGGCGTATTATAGTTTAAATAAATATTTTTATGATATGAAAATATTGCATTGTCATCGAGAATACATGTGTTTTGAAATTTTCAAGTCAATTGGACGTGTAGAGTGGTAGAAAAATCAATTTAAAAAACCTGAAAATACAACATACGACATACAGTGTGAGGTAAATAAAAGCGTGTAAAATTAGTTTAAATACTTCCACGAGATAATTAATCCCACCATTCTGACTGAATTACCAACAGTGAGGAAATATTACACCATCGGCAAGAAGAAAGCAACACTAATGAACGAAAATAGAAAACTCCGGAAAAGATGCGATAGAAGAACTTGAAGAGATTAACCCGTTTAGGTCCAAAACTTTATTAATTAGATTTCTATTATTTTTTTTTGTTATTTCTAAGTTACTTGCTTATGTTTTAACAGATTTATTTTTAATTATTTTTTATTTGAAAGAAAACTTTGAAAATTCTCTATGCTCGTTTTTCGAACGGTGGTCGTATAGACTACTGAAAACGACAAAATGTTTAAAAGTCAATTTCATTTTTTTTTCAACACAAACAATTATAATATAAATTTTAGGCTATAAACAAAAAAGCTAAAAACACATTTCTGACTTTATTAGTAACACAGTTCAATAAAATCCAAAAATTTAACATTCAATATATCAGTCAAGCAGTTCATGATAGTCGTTTCAGAACCGGAGTGTGCGGAAAGCACCAAAACAATTCCGATGAAGTCGTTTGCCACACTTGGCCCACATGTACAGTGTTTTGCCACAATTTTCCAGCTTGTAGCGACCTACTGTTTTCACCTTTTCCAGTTCGTGACCATGGCCAGTTGCTGAATCTTTCCTATCGTTTTGTTTTTTCAACCATGCATGAATTCATTTCATCGGTATAAAACAACCTAAACAGCCTATATGGGGGTTTTCAAGCAAAGCACCATTGTGGTGTTTCAAACTCGTTATATATAGACTGTTTTAAAAGTGGCTATTCAAATGACTCTTTTTGGTCCAAGTGCATTTCAATCGTTTTTAGCGTTTTGGTTGCCGCGGCATTGAACTGACCGTATTTGCGACCTAAATTTCTTCACCCAAAGAACCGACACAGTCTAATCCCATCCCATCATTAGTATAATCAACTTCTACGTTCCCGGATATATTACAAAGAATAACATTTCTTCTTCATTTGCTTATTCATCAGTCACGTGTTATGATGCGCCGGGCGGAAGAATGACAAGTATGTCAACCTCAATGCTATCATCATCATCAAGAATTAGTTACATAGCTTCTTTCAACGTGAAAAAACGTTCTGTTTGACGCCTTTCATTTTTAAACTTTACAAACATTTCATTCCAAGAATGAAATTAGCAAAAAACACTATCACCAAGTCAACCACTGCACAACTATAAGCTGAATAAACTAGTTTCGACTCGTTCGCATAAAGTACTCTATACGCCCAACGATCGTAGAACGAGCATGACTCATACATGTTCAGATTGTGGGTTAGTGTAAACACAATAAAATTTAATTAACGTTGCTGTTTACTTTTGAGTACATCCTCTTTCGATATTTCAAACTTTTGTTATGATAACTCTCATGAAATTAGCATAATAAATTTTTAAAGTAATATCGGTCGAAAACCTTGAAAATGCTCATATTCTAACCCAGATTAAACTACTTAATACGAATAAAAAAATTATTTAAAAATTTTTATACAGTGTATTGAAGCTTTCTTAAAATAAAACAAAACTTTTAACAGGAAAAAAATTACAGCTGAATTTTATGCAACGCCAAATATAAGTGTGTTCGTAAAACGTACGATGGTCTAAAACGGGTTAAGAAAACAAATAAAAGTTTGTCAAAGTTATTCTAAGAGATGACATCAGATGTCAAAATCATCAGGTGGCCAAAAATAGATGTCACAGCCTAAAGACAAAGACGAATAAATAGTAGGTGTAACTTACAATGTGCAGAAGAATAACCATTACTCTGAAGTTAAAGATAAAAAAATGTTTTAAAATTTTTGGAGATTATAAGCCAAAGTTAAACCAGAGAAAGAAATTAATTATAGATGTGTGTATGCCTGAAAATTGAATGGATTTAGATAAGTCGAGATAAAATTTGAAAACCATTCAATTAAGAATCTAAATATGGAAAATGCATCAAGACTGAGAAAATGAATGAACAAAATAGTCATCTTTAGTAACAGAAATTATTTAACTTCAAAAAGAATTTTAGTTTTATTTTCAGTTTTGTTACACAACCAGAATTATTATCAGTTTCAGTTATGAATTTTTAATAATTATTTTTAATTTAAACTCATTTACCTCTCCTTATTCAATTAAAAAAACACATTTTTCAATTTTAAGTTTTAACCAACTTAATTCTACAGTTGAAATCAATCATATTAATCATTTAATAGATTAAAAATTTCATGTAAGATGTTTCAAATGTCATATTTTAAGAAAGGTGGTCATTGTATTGTTCAATTGGAAATTTCTCATGCGGAGCTTTTATAAATAATTAAAAGTGAAGTTCTTTCTCGTTCTCTCTCTCTCTCTCTCTCTCTCTCTCTCTCTCTATTTATAATACGTAAATTCAACCAAATAAATAAATAAATAAATTATTTAACCTGCATCTTGTGAACATGCGTGTCAGAATAATGAGCTTGTCCATCTAATATAAATGTTTAAATAAAAATTAGAGTATTAAACCATTTTAAAAATAAGAAATTGACTTGATCTTAAATATTTTCTCACCACAAACTGAACGATAGCCATTATGACTATCAGACTCTTTGAAAAGATAATGTAAACCATTAATATCTGAAGATCCTGGCTCTATGTGGTAAATATCTCCTGACATTGCAATGTAGGCTCTTTTTGAATAAAAATAAACTTGTTAGTAAGCTGATTGCTTCATCATAAAAAGTCAAAATAACTAAACAGTATATAATAATTAAGTAAAAACCTTAAGCCAGAACATGTACTGACAGCCACAACATTTTGATCATCGATAGAATTGATGTGGCCAACATCAACATGTCCAATATAAAAGCAGTGTGAATTCATCTTTTAAAAAAATAAATTATATCATTAAACAATAATTAGAAACAATTAAATAATTCAAAGAAATAATAAAAATTTCTTAAATTATTTAAAGATGAATAAACATGAGTTTCTACTTTTTAAAACGTTGTATTTTTCTCTAAAAAAATCTGACCTATTTGTCTATGATTTATGAATGACATCGGAAATTCCGTTGCTGTATTCACAAACCGTTGTTTAATTAATGAGGAGTTAAGCCCCCCCCCACGATATCTTAAAAATACTTAACAGATGGTTACAAACCGCATGTTACAAATGGTATTCATGAATGCTGGTTAAGCTTGTCATTTAATAACGAGTGTCATTAAATTCAACCAATCATTAAATTGATTTTCTGTTTAAAGTAGTGAGTAAAAAGTGTATAGATGACTTTGGATCATGGATGCTGTTTTGGAAATCTATTTAGAGTTTCTTGTCATAATAGTTTAAATGATATTTATAATATATAATATCACTGTTATATATAATTTCCTAAGTCTGTATGTATGTTATAATTTCGTGTAATGCTGTTAGGTGGCACTGCTATCGCAAAATAAATATTTTTTAAAAATCTCTCATTTTCGACAGACTATCTCTAGTTTTTCTAATAATTTTCTATGCTATGTCTATAGTGTCTTGAACCTTTATTTAGTGTTATTATTGCTATCTATTGTTTCATCTGTGCCCATTAATATGTGCTGATATTTGAAAAATCTGTCATTTATGACGGGTTATGACTAGTTGGAGTAAAAATTAGTATCTATCTGTAATTCAGCTGGTTTATTGTTATTTATTAATTATGTCTATGTAGAGAACCAATACGATTCATTGTAGTGAGTAATTAACTCACTACATAATTAACTAATTCAATTATGTTGCTGATTATTTTGACATTAACAGTAGAAGATCTACAGGAGGATTTGCTAGGTTTGAAGAAAATAAGGCCGAAATATGAGCAAAACTGACACAATTAGTCAAAAATATTTTGTTTCATCTACAGAAAAGACACTCTGCAGGTGGAATTACTGTTAATAATTGTTGAACTCAACAAAGAAAACAATTCTGATTAACAGACAACTAATAAATTTTTCATGAACTTCATTAAATACAATTTTTATTTCAGTAAATTAATATTAATAAAATATTTGGTCATATAACAAATAAAAATTACACTGTTATATTTACTCATATAACAGCAGCATTTGACACCGTTGACCACCAAATACTCATATAGAGTATTTGATGAAAAAAAATGTAACAAAATTGCAAAAATAGTATTTCATGGTACTCTATATATGCTTGTTGAAAAAAGATGTGATTCTATTAAACATTTGTTTTCCAAGGAGTTTTGAGGTTGGAGACAAGAGTGATTTAGGTCAATTCTCAATGGATTCCTTGTCACCCTTTTTAAAGATTGGAATAACTTTTGATAATTAAAAATATGACAAAGAGGACTGGATATAGAGTTTATTATCGACTTGAGCAAAAAATTACATAAATCGACTTGAGCAAAAAATTACATAAATCATCTATTGCAGCACTTCTTGAATTCTTGAAACTGTTGACTGTTTTCACTATTTCAGTTTCAGTAATTTCTTAAAGAAAAATTGAATCAGAAATATAATCGTTAGTAGTTATAGATGGAATTGTGTTAGCAGTATTGGCACCAATAGATGTGAAATATTCATTGAAGATATTGGATAATAATAATTTGTCTTCAACTAGCTGACCATTGTGGAAAATTCTTTCAATAGATTCAGGACGAGATTTATTTAAAGCTTTCCTGATAATTGTCCAAGTTTTTTATGTCATTCTTTGCCTGTTGAAACAGTGGGTTGTGTGGTAGCTCTTTTCGGCCTCTCGTTTGATTGATGTAAACATATTCCTAAATTTTTTCTATTTTTTTAAATTTTTAGTTGTCAGATGCTTGATTGATTTCACGTAAAGTCTATATTTGGTTTTGGATGATTTGAGAATTTCTTCAGTGATCCACTCCTGACGCCGTTGTTGACGATCGACAGTATGATAAGGGCAGTTTAGTACCCTGGCAAGATGATCCTGGAAAATCCTAAAAGCTTGTCAGTATCATTGCTGGATAAGATATTGGACCAATCTATTTGCTGAAAACTGAGTGTCAAGGACAGTACATTCCTGGGCTTCAAGTTTCTTGGGCAAGCAATAGTTTCATGTAAATTTAGCTTGCTTTGGAAAATAGTGAAGATAGGAAAGTGTCGAATAAGTCATCTAGCAAAATGCCGCTCACATTGTTGCTATACTTGTTTGTACAAATGTTATCAATGAGTGTAGCTGAGTGTTTAGTCATTCTAGTTGGTTTAGTTATTGTAGGTATTAAGTTGTGCTGCAGTAGCATATTCTCAAAGTTTGTTCTTAATTGTCCACAATCTAGCAAAATGATATTAAAATCTCCTCCAATGTAGATGTCAGTCTTGCGGTTTATTGATGCTAAGAATTCATATAGATTGCCAAGAAAAACATCTGCATCAGAGTCAGGAGGTCTGTAGATGTTCAATATTATATTTTTTTTTACCATTTTGATTTATCATTTCAATTGCCAGCCACTCAAAAACAGGATTGGCAATACATAAATCATCTCTCACCCTAAAATGTAGGTCATTTCTAATAAAAATAGCCACACCTCCTCATTTACCATTTATTCTATTTCTGTATACAAATGAGTATCCAGGGAGAATTATTAATTGAGCAGTATCTTCCGAAAGCCATGTTTCAGTTATCAGCAGCATTGAGAAAAAGTTTCTTGTGTTGTAAGATGAGATTTCAAGGACTGAAACTTTGTGAAACAAACTACGTGAATTTATACGCAGAATAGCAAATGAGTTATTAGGTGAAGTTTCAATTAATTTGGACAGTTCTTTGTTATTATAATATTTGGAAGTAATCTTGAGGGATTTAAAAAAGTTAGCATCATGATCATGAGCATCAAGAAAGAACTGATTTTTGTTTTCTTTTTCAAATAAGTCAAAAATTATTCCATCAAAAATCTGTGGCAGCCTCCATTATTGCTTATTTTGTTTAAAAGACCATTCATTAGTTTACGACCAGATGCCAAATACTTCACTGTCCAAAAGAACCGGTTTGAATAGGTCCTGACATGGTGCATCCAACTGTGTCTGTTCAAAATTTTGGCATCTATCTGGATGCTGATTTATCACCAAAAACAGTGTTCATACATGTTTTGATACATTACGACAATCAAAAGTGTGGTTACCTCTCTCTCAACATTTTCTAGAAAACTCCAAGTGACTTCCTTTGTTTTGACCAAACTCGACTATGCAAACACTAAAATAAATGCTTCCTGATTTCTCCTTACATTCAATCTAGAGCCCTGCACAAACCAGTCCTGGGGCTTCATTTTTGGGTTATTTAAACAGGCCGAGCCTGGAATATTGTGCTAAGCCTAGAGATTTTAGGCCTGTAAAAACAGACCAGATCAAGTCTGGAATTTGTTTCCTATGAAACAAGCTGGGCCTGGGTACAAAAAAATCAGCTTGCTCAGGATTCTTATTCAATAAGTTAATTTTGTATTTATACTAATTTGTCAGTTTATCAAACATATATTGATATGTCTAATATTACATTTTTATATCTATATTCAAAATCATTATCGAAACATTAATGCAACTTTAGATAGTGGTTTCATCCACAAGAGAATCAAAAGGGATATGGAAAATAACTGATTGAAGGACAGTTGAATGGTGATAAAAGGCTACAAGATGGATTAGATGAAAAACTGTGGAAATGAATGAATATGGCATTGATACATGCCAATATGGTAATGAGAATTTGTCCCTGGGCACTGCTCTAAATCTACTAGCAAGATAAATAATGAACATTCATCATATGCTAATTATCATTCACTCTGTGATCCTGGCTGATAGAATAAGACCACCACTTTCCTCTTACGTGTTTCATAACAGGCAACTATAGGTGAGGTTTGCAGCAAGGTTAAAGGTAAAACTTCAAATTCCAAATGAATTACAAAACAAAAAATTTCATGCTGGCTCTTATGTTGCTCGGTCACACAAAGTCTGCTCTTCCTTTAGAATATGGATGTGCTTGGTCTGAAGTGGCAATCTGCTCTCAACCATAACTTATGGAATTACTTAATATGAAAAAATGTGCAATCCTAGAAAAAAAACATTTTTAAATAAATGATGAATATAATGAACCATACAACAATTAACTCAACATAATTTGACTTTGTTTTAAATATAAAAAAAAAACTAAAAATACATTAATGAACATACATAATCTGGTTTCAGTCCTGGTTCACTTATTTTTTCCACATATTTTGGACTAATAAGAATCCTGCAAAAAAGATCTACTTATATTCTTCAAAAATAAATGGGGGCTGTCCATAAGTTACGCCACACACCAATAGAAAAGGGTGGAGAAACTTGTAATGATGAATAGCAAGAGGATGAAGTGTTACCAAATTTGACATTCAAAAATATTCTTACTGTTCAATATCAATGAACATGACTGCCACATTTAATCTTTTTCAAATCCATAATATTAACTTGCTGGCTTGTTTGCCAATAAATCTTGAAAGTTAAAATTCACAAACTTCCCCTCATACAATTGAGCTGAAACTTGGAATACAGCTCTTTGTGACAATGCATTCAATTATTTTAAAAACTTTCTAACAACAAAGTTTTTTACTTTTATTTAAAAAATTGTATTACCTATGTTCCAAGAAAAAATTTAAATTATAAGGAATTAACAAAAACTTGTTTTTTGGGCTCTGTTATTTGTTCTAATTTAAAAAAAATTGATGATTATGCCGTGTAACAGTCAATTTGTTTAGTTTTATAAAAGAAAAAAAATGGAAAAAGCAAATTATGGAAATAGATAAGAATATCTTTTTAAGGAAGGTGTGTGAACTTTTTAATGCAATCTGACACTAACGAGAGATGGTCAAAAACAAAATAAAAATAACAGGAAAACATTTATGGACGACCCCCGTACCACAAAAAAATAAACAACAATAGCAAATTCAAACCTATTGATTTTCAAATCAAGACTAAGAAGATTTCCAGAATATGTTATCACCACACGAATTTTTGGAAGATGTCGTTGATTCTAATGAATAGCTGGAATTAATAACTCAATCAAAAAATTTATTAAAAATATATGTTAAAATACTTGAACATCATATGTAGAATTGATCTGGTTTCCAAACTCATTATAAACGGTAACTTTCGATACATCGTAACTTGAAAATTCATCAAACAAATTCAGCTTTCTGTGTATTAATCCTGTTCATTAAAAAAGTATTTTAACATTTAAATCACTTCTTAATTCTGTCATGTCTTTCATTTACCTATAGTGCAATTGATGACTAGAAAAAAAGAAATTATAAGAATCTTCCAACTTGTATAAGTTTCATTCATCTTCACATAACTTGAACTGCAACAAAAAACAATAAAATTCTATCAGAAACAACAATAAACAAGAATAAATCAGATTTATTTCATTATCAATTATGTTTTCAAAGTCAAGATAAAAACTACTGTCTCTTAATTTGGAAAAAGTCACAAAGCAAAATCAAAGAATTAAAAGTAACAAGTAAACTGTAAAAAACCAGGTTTTTTTCACAAATCCCTTATATTTATGGATATGCCAGCTTTTCATTTATTGCAAAAAATTCTTTTAAAATGACTTTTTTTAATGTATATATGTAAGCTTTTATTTAAATTTAAATTTAATTGATTTTTTTGTTTTAAAACATAGATAATTATTTTTCATAACGAAAAAAATTTCAAAATATTTTTAAACTTAAATAAAATGCATTGTCATTAAGAAAAAGCCTATATTTCAAATTTCAGCTCGATTGAATGACAGAAAGTTAGCTAATTTTCACTTTCAAGGTTTGCAAACATTCAAGAAAGCAAGCAAGACTGATGGTGAAGTTAAAATATAATGGATTTAAAAACGGTAATCTTTCCTACGGACGGCCCGTGCCGAAAAAATAGTCGTATTATTTTTATTTTGTTACAATAACCTAAAAAAACAAATTTAATACCAAATTTAATTTAAAAAAAAAACATTTATCGTAATTTGAGAGACTTTGAAAACGGTAAGTAGTACCCTTCCAAGCACTATTTACATCGTAGTTGTGAGTGGTGAGGTACGATGATCGTATGAATGAAATGAATAAAAAATAAATAAAATTAGTTTATAATAAAATTTTATTTAAAAAACAAACTCAGTTATAAAAAAAATTAAAATTAAATTTTAAAACTTTTTCTTATGTAAAACAATAAAGAAGAAAAGGCGAGAGAAACAACGAGTTAAACCCCAGTCTCTTTATATAAGGTCGCTGCTATTGCCCCGGCGGTTCGCCGTGATTGTAATCTAAAATTGCAATCCCGTATTAAAATGAAACTCTACCCCTACTCCTAACTTTACCCCTAACCCTTACCCTACCCTTACTCTACCCTTACCCTACCCTACCCTTACCCTACCATTACCCTACCCTTATCCTACTCCTTACCCTACTCCTGACCCTACCCATAATTTTTTTTAATTTTACTAATATTTTAAATAACGGTACAAATTCTGAGTTTGAATATACTATATAGTGTAAAAAATAAAATTAATAAAAAGATCGCATACCGGCGCCTACCGCCGTGGCAATAGTTATAACGTTATATAACACGCTACGCGATTCCTTCGTTTACACTTTTCATTAAAACCCAAATTTGTTCTATGTACATTATTTATTTAATTAAAATAATTTGTTATAACATTTTCCCATTTTAAATAAATTATTTATACTAATTATCATAATTTTTAAACTAGTGTTTACTTTTCATTGTGCTTATAGTTAATTATAGCCGAGAATTAGGTAATCCTGCAGTATAGCGTCCTGAACCGATTTCGATGAAAAATGACCGGTTTTTTAACGTAAATGATATTTAAAACATAAGTAAAGAAAATAAAGACTAATTACAACATAAATAACTAAAAAAACCAAAAATTATATCACTTAAAAACATTTAAAAATTACTCCCGAAGTTAACGTAGTTTCCGATGAAGATCTATTTGTCAATAGCGATAGAAGTGAATCGGAATAAAAAAAATAAAAATTAAAGACATTTAAAATAAAAAATTTAGGAAAAGAAATAAAAAAAATTATGAAAGTAAATAAATTGAAAAATAATAGCTTGTTTTAGAAGTACGAGTTGCGTAAGCCGCTGCATGTCTAAAACCGTTTCTTTAAATGCGGCGGTTTTTGCCTTAAGAAAAATAAAAAAACATTGAAAACAATAAATTAGCAACAGAACACCAAGAAAAAATAACATAATATAAAAGTAAATGTACTTGGCTGTCTTTGCGTTTTTGGTACGATTTCGATCATATTTCTTGGAGCAGAAATTCTGAGTTTTAGAGGTCATGTGGCTAGCAGAACCAGAACCGTTTGGAGAGCGAAAGAGCGAGCGAGAAAGCGGCCAGGAAGAGAAGAGCAATCGGGAGCGGGAATGCGATCGGGAACGGGAATGCGATCTGGAGCGGGAAAGCAAGTGGGAAGGAAACGGGGGCAAAAAAAATGATGGGAAAACCCCGGCAACGCTGGATCCCCCGCTAGTCATAGATAAATTTCCACTCAGCGCTCTGATTTTTTAAAATTTAAAATGCATATTAAATAATTAAAAATTTATAGTAACTTTTTAAAATGTATTTATTATTTTATTTTAATATTATAGGCGGGCGCACACGAACAACAAAGTTGTGCAACTAAGTTGTGCAACTGAGTTTTCAGAGCAACTTTTGCGCGCACACGCTCCTCGTTGCAGTTGGTACCTGTTGTCTACTTTTAATCAAAACATGGACGTCGCGGCTGCTGCAGTTGTTGCTATGCATTGCGTAATTAAGTTAAAACGAAAAAAAAGAGTAGCAGACAAAGATCTATTTGGGTGAAACCGTGGATAATGGAACGGTTAGATTTTATTTAATTATTGGTGCACAGAAATTTAAACGTCATTTGTTTTACACATAAACAATTGTATGCAGATCCACACACGGAGCATTTTCTAAATTGTTGCCAAAGATGCTGTTGACGGACACGGGGTCATTTCGAAATTTTATGAGGATGGACTATGAGTCATTTAAAATTCTTTTGGAGAAAGTGTCACCGCTTATAAGTCACCATGACACAGTCATGAGGAAGAGTATTCAGCCGGCTGAACGACTCCTAGTTACTTTACGTTTTCTGGCTACAGGTAATTTTACAGTTATTATTTAACTAAACATTAACTGATAGTATCTAAAGCAATTGAACTATTACTTAAATGTTTTATAACATTTTGTAGGTGAAACCTTCACCAGTTTAAGCTATTTGTTTCGCTTAGGCAAAAGAACAGTGAGTAACATTGTGTTTGAAGTATGTCAAGCGATTATATCAGCTTTACAAGATTATCTGCAGGTTAGAACCTATAAACGATATCGATATAGGTAGTTTGTTAGAAATAACAACAACAGATATAAAATTAATTTTTTTGTATTCAATGTTCCAATTAAAAGTTTCATAAATTACAGAAATTTGACGTTTGCAAAGGAGTTTTCGGAGCAATCATAATTCGGTAAACTGGCTGTTTACCGGTCATGACTTCTGCTTCCATATTATTTTTTGGCTCCTCGTCCTGAGCATTCATCACCATTTCCATAATTTTTAATTTGAGATTTTTTTTTGTTTTGATGTTCTTCACTTTTCTCATTTCCACTGAGACAAAGTTCCCGAAAATGTCATCATCATCGTTCTGTTGCTCATCTGATGATAATTTTTCAAAATATTTCCCCATAATTTCCAGGGTGTTTATCTCCACAGAATCTACCATGTTTTTTCTTTTTCTTTTTTTAATGGGTGTCTCAGAATCTTCCATGCAGTAGGCAGGTTCTGGTTCATTGTCTTCAGCTATGGCTGGTTTGGCCTCCAAGTCATTTGTGGGTAGCTGGAAAAAGTTGTAAGATTTATTAGAAAACAAAAACTAAGAATAAAATTGTATGTGCTTATAGTAATCGATAGGATTGCTTTTTTAATTTCACTCTTACAATAATGTGAACATTTTTATTTATACAAAGGTTCCTAGCACCGAACAAGAATGGAAAACTGTGGCTGCTGAGTTTTGGAAGCAGTGGAATTTTCCCAACTGCATCGGGGCATTAGATGGGAAACATGTGGCAGTTGCAGCACCCTCAAACAGCGGATCACAATACTATAATTACAAACATTTAACAGTATTGTATTGTTGGCACTTGTTGATGCCTCGTACAAATTTCTATTTGTCGACATTGGAAATTATGGACATGTTGCTGATAACAGCACAGTTGGGGCTGTGAGTTGGCAGGAAGAAATAATCAATTAAGCAGTTAGGCATACATTTGTTTGTATGATGAAGTGTGTTGTTTGTTTTATATTGCTGTGTGTGTAGATGAAATAAAATTTAGTAAAAACCTGAAGATTAGTGATTGTTCTCCTTCTTTCACTGTGTTTTTCTAGGAATGAAAGAGCATTAAAATAGCGCCACTTGCTTTCACTTTTTGCTCCTCCCCCAGCTCCTGATTTGCCTTTTTGATTTGCCAACCTTAGCTCTTTAAAAAACTGGGTTCTTAAATTTGCCCATTTTCTCTCCACCTCCAAAACTGAAAAAAAAAATGTTTTTTACCACATTCTGGAAATGAATATTAGCATGTACTGGAATCTAGTACATGCTAAAGTCTTGTAACTAGACTATACACTATAAATAGCTATAATAAAATAAGCACTAGTGGCTAGTAGGCTAGCTAGACTATTGACTAATGGAAATTACTATTGACAATGCGACGCCAAATCTCTTTTAAAACTAAAATGTTTAAATATCCCAATACTAGTCATTGACCACGTTTAAAATTTAAAATACAATTTAAGGCAGATGCATAAAAAATATTATTTTCACCATTCTTCCCGAGCGAATCCGCAAATTTTTGCACAAGAACACGTTTTTTTCACGGTTTCTATAATCCGGCGAACAAATATCGTACAAACTACTATTTTCTTCATAGTAGTTTATTAAATTTGTGATCGCTTCGCTCGTCCACTCTACTTCCATTTAATATTTTTTATAAACAAAAGTGATCAACCAATCACAGTGCAATGTGTGTCTCGAAGTTTTCAAACGAATTTGAAAACTAAACCAGTTGGGCAACTGAGTTGACAACTTGAAAAGTTGTCCAACTCGAGGTGCGCACACGAGCAATTTGGCTGCACAACTCGAGTTGCACAACTTAGTTGCACAACTTTGTTGTTCGTGTGCGCCCGCCTTAACTCTTCCTTGCTTTTCATTCCTTGAATTGTATTACTCCGCGTGTCAACACTGCCTTTGGATATTTTTGCTTAAAGTCGGTTTTTAGTAAGTTTTTCTGTAAAATACTTGTTCGTAATATGTTTTGATAATGTTCTATGGTTATTCTATTAAACAGTTTTTTAAACCGTTTTTTTCATCGAAATCGGTTCAGGACGCTATACTGCAGGATTACCCGAGAATTATATATTAATCCGCCGTAGGAAAGATTACCTTAAATTTAAAAACATTAGCTTTAAGCATTATCATTTTATTGTAAAACAAATTTGTAAACTAGATTAAAATAGAAACTTTTTCTTTACCAAGACCCAAATCTTGAACCTATTATTCTTTTTTCTTGGCTTTAAAATTTTATATCTAAAATCTGAAAGTCTAAACTGTCTAGTCTAAATCTAAGGTAAAGTTCTAGTATAGCGTCATCGGCCGATTTCTATGAAAAATGACCGGGTTTTAACGTAAATGATGTTTAAAACATAAGTAAAGTCTAATTACAACATAAATAACTAAAAAAAATCAGAAATTATGTCACTTTAGAACATTTAAAAATTGCTGCCGAAGCTTATGTAGTTCCCGATGAAGATCTATTTGTCAATAGCGATAGAAGTGAACAGTTGGAATGAAGAAAATAAAAATTAAACACATTTAAAATAAAAATAGACAGTTTAGGAAAAAAAATTAAACATTTAAATTATAAAAATTAAAACTTGAAAAATAACAGTTTGTTTTAGAAGTACGGGTTGCGTAACCCGCTCCATATCTAAAACAGTTTCTTTAAATGCGACGGTTTTGTCAATATGCCTTAAGACAAATAAAAAAACATTAAGAACAATAAATAACCAGCCGAAAACCAAGAAAAAATTAAATAATATCAAAGTAGAAGTACTTGGCTGTCTTTATTACGGTTTCCACCATATTTCTTGGAGTAGAAATTCTGAGTTTTAGAGGTCATTATTGGTTCCAGAATCGTGTGGAGAACGAGAAATGGCCAGGAAAAGGAGAGCAAGCGTGAGTGAGAAAGCGATCGAGAGCGAAAAAGTGACCAGGAGCGGGAAAGCGACTGGAAGCGGGAAAGCGACCAAGAGCGGGAAAGCGACCGGAAACGGGAAAGCGACCGGGAGCGTAAGAGTAAGCGGGAAGGGAAACGGGAGCGAAAAAAAACGATAGAAAAACCACGGACAAGGCCGGGTACCCCGCTAGTCACGGATAAATTTCCGCTCAGCTCTTTGATTTTTTAAAATTTAAGATGCATATTAAATAATTAAACAATTATTTTGAACCCTTTAACATTTATTTTTTTACTAGCTGGGTTACCCGGCGTTGCCCGGGGAATTTAAAGGTTTTTTTATCGTTTTTCTCTCTGGCTCCCGTTTCCTTAACCGCTCGTTTGCCCGGGCATCTTTGCATCTATTGAAACATTTATGCAGATACTTTTAATTTTTAATTAAAAGAAATACAACAAACACATACAGTCATTTTATTGCAAAGCTTTCTGATACACAATGTTTTTTGTTTTTCCATAAGGTGCATTAATAGTTATACTATTATACTTAAAATACATTAATAGTTATATTGATATACTCACTCACAATAAATTTTTCAATTTTCTTGTCTGTAAGCACAAAATAATATCTGTTAGACTAAAAGTAGCACAAAATAATATCTGTTAGAGGTTAGAGTGGTTAGAATGGTTAGAGTGGTTAGACTGGTAGAGCGATAATGATAGCCTGACACACAACGACCGAAACAATTTACAATTTAATATATACACAACAATAATTAACAATTAAATAATATAAAAATAGTAGCCTAAGTAAATAATATAAGAATAGTAGCCTAAGTTTTTAAATTACTTTGATTTCGAGAAACCGAGACGATAAACAGCGAATGTAAACAAAACATAGCTCTGATACAATAGCGAAAATATTTAAAAAAATTAATTTTCTAAAACATTCAAAAACATTTGAACGATATACAGTAATTAAAAAAATAATAGTATAGTATATAGTATATTATATATTACTTTTGATATATTGATATAAGTAAAATAATACTCACTTTTGATTTTGAGAAATCGCGACAACCAACAACGACGGAACAGAAGTCGAAAGCAACCCTAAGCTCGTTAAGCCGCGATATAATTGCATAGATAAAATATTTCTAAAAATTAATTTTCTAAAATTGCATAGATAAAATATTTCTAAAAATTAATTTTCTAAAAACATTCAAAACAATTTTTTTAAATAAATGAGATTATTTGTTAGGTGGTAAATGTTTATTATGTAAAATTTCGTGCAAATCCCTTCATTGGTTTTGGCGTTATTAATGAACATATGTTGCCTTTTATATATATAGATATTAATATTTTATTTTATTTTTATATTAACTCTTTCTTACTTTTCATTCCTTGAATTGTATTATTCCGCGTATCAGCATTGCCTTTGGATATTTTTGCTTAAAGTCGGTTTTTAGTAAGTTTTTCTGTAAAAAAAACTTGTTCGTAGTATGTTCTGATAATGTTCTGAGTTTATTCTATTAAACAGTTTTTTAAACCGGGTTTTTATAGAAATCGGCCGATGACGCTATACTAGAACTTTACCCCCTTGCACTTTATAGCACACACAAAAGAGCTACGTTTTTCATTATTAAACTGAGATAAGAAAAAAAGGGATTACAATGAGGCTGATGAAGTTTAGCACGACCGACTAGACGACAACGGAGAAATATTTATTAACACAAAAGTGGAATTTCAAAGACTTCAAATGAAAGCTGCTGAAAAAACTGCATTTTAAAATTAAAAAATTGTCCAAATTTTAAAATACAGGTTAAATAAAATCTTACTTTGAATATGTAAGACAATTTTTCAAATTGACGTAAAAAATGACTTTGCTAAATTTATGAAGCAAAGTATAATGTAGGTACATAGGCGCCCGCAGACATGGGCATGGGGGCAGCTGCCCCGCTGGAAAAATAAGCTAATTACAAATAATTCTAAATCTAAATTCTAAATTTATTCTAAACCTAAAAGTTTAATTTGAGTCTTTAACAGGATTTGTCATTAATTTAACTTGAGTTATTTACGGTTATTTAAAACTTCTTCGACCATCACCAACCATCACCAACCATAGATATATATGTATACTATGCTAGGGTCGCCGGCCGGCCGGCCTATGAAAAAATGTGTGCAGGGCGAATCCACTGATCTTTATAATATAACTATTATATTATTATATTATATTAAACTATCAGTGCCCGTAGCGGCTTCGCTCGCATGAAATTAGAGAGTTTGAACCGTGCATCTATAGTAGAGATCAATTTTTTAGATCTCGGCTCGGCCCGTCGACAACTTAGCCCAGCCCGTTTTAAAAACCCAAACTCCTGGCCTGACACAACCCGTCTGAATTAGACCCGGCCCATTCTTACAGGCCTAGAAGTTCTATATACTTGATGAAAAACTTCGGCCCGTCCGACCTTGATTTCAGCTTTGGCCCGGCCAAACTGAAGACCCTAAAATCACTAAAATATCTATATACTTGGTAAAAAAACCTCGGCCCGTCCCACTTTGATTTAAGGTTTGGCCTGGCCGTGTGAAGACTCTAAAATAACGGTTTGGCCCGGCTGGTGATAAACTGGACTTAGCTACTTTTAACCGGCACAAAACTTCAAAATACTAATTTTTACATTTAGGGGAGAACCGGACTGAATAGCCACTGTACAAAACGGCCACTGAGATTTTCTCATTTGTTAAATTATTTTTTACGCCCATCTCTTTTTTAAAATGCGTATATATATATATGAACTCTTTGTTCAGTGTTGTTCTTTTGTTTCTCGTGTATTTCGTTCAGTATTTATAGAGCTTTTTGTTTTTTCGCACGAAAAAGTGAAAACGAGTCAGGTCAGAACTATTCTATTCTTATCAAATATTTAAGTTTATATTTTGTAGGATTTTTTTTTAGTAAATAAAGAGATGTTTGATTAATATTTTAATCTAAAGTTTGGATGTCAAAAATTATTATTTTGCTCGTAGCAGACTAAAATGCTCGTACATCTCGGTTCGTACTAAATGACCACTGTAAGGTCGTACTGAATGACCATAGTTATTCAGTATTGCTGATTGTTTAAATTGTCATAAATGTGTTTAGGTTCATTATTGATCAAAATGTTAATGTAATATAATGAAATTGTTTAATATATTAAAGACATATACATATTAATCACTACTTAATGTTGTTATGGTTATGTTTCAGAATGAGAAACAGACTATCTACAGCTGTGAAGGGGGGATGGTCCCAAAAAAACATGGAAAGAGCAGTAGAAGATGTTTTGAAAGCTTGCTTGCCAGTTAAATCTGCAGCAGAGAAGCACCAAGTGAGTAGAACATCACTGAGGCTAGACTGGATGCAATTCGCAGAGGAGATACTTTTGAAAGTAAAGCTTATTCTCAACCATCGATGAGAGTTTTCAGTTCAAAAGAAGAGCTTCAGTTGAAAGAGTATTTAATACATGCCTCAAAAATGGGTTATGGGTTGAGTACACTTAAGCTCCGTTCACTGGCATATGAATTTGCTATCAGACTAAAGAAGAGGCTACCTCATTCTAGGAAAAGTGTAGAAAGCACTTGGGTAAAAAATAAGCAAGCTGGAAAAGACTGGGTGCAAGCCTTTATAAAATGACAAAAATTTTTTTTTTATTTTTTAATTAACATTAATAAAGATTTTTCTGTGAAATAAAATATTTTGGCTTACCATTTGTTGAGAATTGTGTCTTCTATAATAAAAATTGCATGAGTGGCCATTGAGTACTTGGGGATGTCCATTCAATACTACCAGGTTGTACTGAATGGCCAGCCAGAAATTTTGGAAGAGGTTGCGTTATTTATCGTTTTTTATAAAATTGTTATAATATGAAAATTTTTAATGAGCGGTTTTCAGTAGTGGAATGTTTTTGCTTTCATTATGTGAAAAAATTTTATTTCTATTACTTATAGTTTTTTTGTATGATTGATTTGAATAAAAGTGTAAAATTGTGTGACCATTTGGTACCACTATCCCCTATAGCACTTACAGTTTTTGAGTAGCAGTTATTTTGAAATCAAATAACCCTTATTTCCACCCCACATTTAAGGTCCTTGAAACCAAATTTTTTTTAAATGCTGAAACACTTATATCATTATTTTTTCAATAAATACTAAATACTAATTTTGACATCTGTAGCATTCAAAGTTTTTGAGTAGCAGTTACTTTACAAACCAAAGAAACTTTTTTTCCACCCCACATTTGAGGTCCTGAAAACCAAAATTTCAAAAAATGGTGAAACACATATATTTTTATTTTTAGAATAGAAACTAAATACTAATTTTTACATCTGTGGTATTTACAGTTTTTGAGTAGCAGTTAATTTAAAAAACAACCCTATTTTCCACCCCACATTTGAAGTACTGGAAACCATATTTTCAAAAAATGCTAAAACACGTATTTTATTTTTTTTTGGAGTAGAAACTAAATACTAATTTTTACTCCTGTAGCATTCACAGTTTTTGAGTAGCAGCTACTTTAAAAACCAAATAACCCAATTTTCCAACCCACATTTGAGGTCCGGGAAACCGAATTTTCAAAAAATGGTGAAACACGTATCTTTTTATTTTTCAAGAAGAATCCATATACCAAATTTCAAAATCTCCTCATGTTTGGTTTTCGAGATATACATTGTTTTAGAAAAAAGTTTGTTTTCCAGTTTTTTCCCCTCAGGAGCAAAATTTTCAAAAATCCTTTCTTAGTGGATGCTTACGCAATAAAAGTAATATATGTTCCAAATTTCACGTTCCTAGGATGAGGCGTTTGAGCTCGGCGTTGATTATCAGTCAGTCAGTCAGGACATGTTCTTTTATATATATAGACTAGCAGTGCCCGTAGCGGCTTCGTTCGCATGAAATTAGAGAATTCGAACCGTGCATACATAGTAGAGTACTGCACGGATCAATTTTTTAGGTCTCGGCTCGGCCCGTCGACAACTTGGCCCAGTCCGTTTCAAAAACCGAAATTCCTGGCCCGGCACGGCCCGTCTAATTAGGGCCCGGCCCGTTTTTACAGGCCTAGAAGTTCTATATACTTGATGAAAAACTTCGGCCCGTCCCACTTTGACTTCAGGTTTAGCCCGGCCCGTCTGAACACCTTAAAATCACTAAAATGTCTATATACTTGGTTAAAAATCTCGGCCCGTCCCACCTTGATTTAAGGTTTGGGCAGGGCCTATGAAGATCCTAAAATAACGGCTTGACTCGTCCGTCCGGTGATAAACTGAACTCATTTACTTTCAACCGGCACAAAACCTCAAAATACTAATTTTCACATCTGTAGCACTTATTTTAAAATCAAATAATCCTTTTTCCACTTCACATTTGAGGTCCTGGAAACCAAATTTTCAAAAAATTGTGAAACCCGTATATCATTATTTTTAGAGTAGAAACTAAATACTAATTTTTACTTTTGTAGCATTAACAGTTTTTGAGTAGAAGCTACTTTAAAAACCAAATAACCCAATTTTCCAACCCACATTTGAGGTCCGGGAAACCAAATTTGTAAAAAATGATGAAACATGAATATCTTTATTTTTAGAAAAGAAACTAAATAATAATTTTTACATCAGTAGTATTTACTGTTTTTGAGTAGCAGTTACTATAAAAGACAATTAGCCCTATTTTCCACCCCGCATTTGAAGTCCTGGAAACCAAATTTTCAAAAAATGCTAAAACACGTATTTCATTATTTTTGGAGTAGAAACTAAATACTAACTTTTACTCCTGTAGCATTCACAGTTTTTGAGTAGAAGCTACTTTAAAAACCAAATAACCCAATTTTCCAACCCACATTTGAGGTCCGGGAAACCGAATTTTCAAAAAATGGTGAAACACATATCTTTTTATTTTTTAAAAAGAGTCTATATACCAAATTTCAAAATCTCCTCATTTTTGGTTTTCGAGATATACATTGTTTTAGAAAAAATTTTGTTTTCCAGTTTTTTCCCCTCAGGATCAAAATTTTCAAAAATCCTTTCTTAGCGGATGTTTACGCTATAAAAGTAATATACGTTCCAAATTTCACGTTCCTAGGATGAGGCGTTTGAGCTCGGCGTTGATTATCAGTCAGTCATCAGTCAGTCAGTCAGTCAGTCAGTCAGTCAGTCAGTCAGTCAGTCAGTCAGGACATGTTCTTATATATATCAGTCAGTCATCAGTCAGTCAGTCAGTCAGTCAGTCAGTCAGTCAGTCAGTCAGTCAGTCAGGACATGTTCTTATATATATATATATATATATATATATATATATATATATATATATATATATATATATATATATATATATATATACGCCCACTGATCACTATAATATTATATTATATTATAATAAAATAAAATAAAATAAAATAATATAATATAATATAATATAATATAATATAATATAATATAATATAATGTAATGTAATGTAATGTAATGTAATGTGATGTGATGTGATGTGATGTGATGTGATGTGATGTGATGTGGTGTGGTGTGGTGTGGTGTGGTGTGGTGTGGTGTGGTGTGGTGTGGTGTGGTGTGGTGTGGTGTGGTGTGGTGTGGTGTGGTGTGGTGTGGTGTGTACAGGTTTTACCTCAGACTTACCGATTACATTCAAGATTTGTTTAACGGATTCTTCATCCTCAGTTTTTTTAGTAGCCGGGGCTGAGTTCGGTGACTCAGGGATACCGTAAACAATTATATTCTTTTTTCTTCTTTCACGATCCTTCAGTTCATTTATTGAAGCATTAACAACAACCAACTGAGCAGCTGGCTGTTTTGTTTTTTGAGTACCGGCTTTCACCACTTGAACCCAGTCATTCACAATCGACGGAGATTTTTTCTCGGTCTGTGCGACTGCCAAATCTGTTTTCAACTTGCAGATTTCGTCAAGATTGATTTTGTCTTTACTTTCAAGTAGCGTTAATCGCTCCGACAGTGATGAGACAAACGCCGAGATTTTGCCGCACCATTCATGCAGCATTTTCGAAGCTACTGAATGATTGCCTTGTCCAAAACACATCCAATGTTTCTCAAGTAGAAAATCAGTATTCATTTTGTTTATAGCAATTAATTGAAATCCAATCAAATTAATTGTAAGCAATAATATAATTATTTCGTATTAATATTAAGCAAAACAATCGCTTAAGCAATAAATAATCTTTTAATTAATGTCTTGCGTAATATGATTAGTAAAGATTCATATATTATATTATATTATATTATATTATATTATATTATATTATATTATATTATATTATATTATATTATATTATATTATATTATATTATATTATATTATATTATATTATATTATATTATATTATATTATATTATATTATATTATATTATATTATATTATATTATATTATATTATATTATATTATATTATATTATATTATATTATATTATATTATATTATATTATATCATATCATATCATATCATATCATATCATATCATATCATATCATATCATATCATATCATATCATATCATATCATATCATATCATACCATACCATACCATACCATACCATACCATACCATACCATACCATACCATACCATACCATACCATACCATACCATACCATACCATACCATACCATACCATACCATACCATATCATATCATATCATATCATATCATATCATATCATATCATATCATATCATATCATATCATATCATATCATATCATATCATATCATATCATATCATATCATATCATATCATATCATATCATATCATATCATATCATATCATATCATATCATATTAATTATATTACATTACATTACATTACATTACATTACATTACATTACATCACATCACATCACATCACACCACACCACACCACACCACACCACACCACACCACACCACACCACACCACACCACACAACACCACACCACACCACACCACACCACACCACACCACACCACACCACACCACACCACACCACACCACACCACACCACACCACACCACACCACACCACACCACACCACACCACACCACACCACACCACACCACACCACACCACACCACACCACACCACACCACACCACACCACACCACACCACACCACACCACACCACACCACACCACACCACACCACACCACACCACACCACACCACACCACACCACACCACACCACACCACACCACACCACACCACACCACACCACACCACACCACACCACACCACACCACACCACACCACACCACACCACACCACACCACACCACACCACATCACATCACATCACATCACATCACATCACATCACATCACATCACATCACATCACATCACATTACATTACATTACATTACATTACATTATATTATATTATATTATATTATATTATATTATATTATATTATTTTATTATAATATAATATAATATAATATTATATTATAGAGATCAGTGGGCGTATATATATATATATATATATATATATATATATATATATATATATATATATATATATATATATATATATATATATATATATATCTATATATATAAAAGAACATGTCCTGACTGACTGACTGACTGACTGATGACTGACTGATAATCAACGCCGAGCTCAAACGCCTCATCCTAGGAACGTGAAATTTGGAACGTATATTACTTTTATAGCGTAAACATCCGCTAAGAAAGGATTTTTGAAAATTTTGCTCCTGAGGGGAAAAAACTGGAAAACAAAAATTTTTCTAAAACAATGTATATCTCGAAAACCAAAAATGAGGAGATTTTGAAATTTGGTATATAGACTCTTTTTGAAAAATAAAAAGATATGTGTTTCACCATTTTTTGAAAATTCGGTTTCCCGGACCTCAAATGTGGGTTGGAAAATTGGGTTATTTGGTTTTTAAAGTAGCTTCTACTCAAAAACTGTGAATGCTACAGGAGTAAAAATTAGTATTTAGTTTCTACTCCAAAAATAATGAAATACGTGTTTTAGCATTTTTTGAAAATTTGGTTTCCAGGACTTCAAATGCGGGGTGGAAAATAGGGCTAATTGTCTTTTATAGTAACTGCTACTCAAAAACAGTAAATACTACTGATGTAAAAATTATTATTTAGTTTCTTTTCTAAAAATAAAGATATTCATGTTTCATCATTTTTTACAAATTTTGTTTCCCGGACCTCAAATGTGGGTTGGAAAATTGGGTTATTTGGTTTTTAAAGTAGCTTCTACTCAAAAACTGTTAATGCTACAAAAGTAAAAATTAGTATTTAGTTTCTACTCTAAAAATAATGATATACGGGTTTCACAATTTTTTGAAAATTTGGTTTCCAGCACTTCAAATGTGGGGTGGAAAATAGGGTTATTTGGTTTTTAAAGTAACTGCTACTCAACAACTGTAATTGCCACAGATGTAAAAATTAATACTTAGTATCTACTCAAAAAAAAAGATATACGTGTTTCATCATTTTTTGGGTTATTTGGTTTTTAAAGTAGCTGCTACTCAAAAACTGTTAATGCTACAGAAGTAAAAATTAGTATTTAGTTTCTACTCCAAAAATAATGAAATACGTGTTTTAGCATTTTTTGAAAATTTGGTTTCCAGGACCTCAAATTTGGGGTGGAAATAAGGGTTATTTGCTACTCACAAACTGTAAGTGCTACAAATGTAAAAATTAGTATTTTGAAGTTTTGTGCCGGTTAAAAGTAGCTAAGTCCAGTTTATCATCGGCCGGGCCAAGACGTTATTTTAGAGTCTTCACACGGGCCAGGCCAAACCTTAAATCAAAGTGGAATGGGCCAAGGTTTTTCACCAAGTATATAGATATTTTAGTGATTTTAGTGTCTTCAGTTTGGCCGGGCCAAACCTGAGGTCAAGGTGGGACGGGCCGAAGTTTTTCATCAAGTATATAGAACTTCTAGGCCTGTAAAAATGGGCCGGGCCTAATTCAGACGGGCTGTGCTGGGCCAGGAGTTTGGGTTTTTAAAACGGGCTGGGCTAATTTGTCGACGGGCCGAGCCGAGACCTAAAAAAATGATCTCTACTATAGATGCACGGTTCAAACTCTCTAATTTCCTAACGATCGACAGGCGAACGCTCTACCGCTCTGCCACCAGTGCCTCAAAAAATAACGATATAAGTGTTTCACCATTTTTTAAAACTTTGGTTTCCATGACTTCAAATGTGGGGTCAAAATAAAGGTTATTTGATTTTAAAATAACTGCTACTCAACAACTGCAAGCATTACAGATGTAAAACTTAGTATTTTGAGGTTTTGTGCCGGTTTAAAGTAGCTGAGTCCAGTTTATCACCGGTCGTGCCAAGCCGTTATTTTAGGGTCTTCTTACGGGCCAGGCTAAACCTTAAATCAAGGTGGTACGGGCCGAGGTTTTTCACTAAGCATATAGTCATTTTTGTAGTTTTAGGGTTTCAGACGGGCCGGGCCAAACCTGAAGTCAACGTGGGACGGGCCGAAGTTTTTCATCAAGTATATAGAATTTCTAGGCCTGTAAAAACGGGCCGGGCCCAAATTAGACGGGCCGTGCCGGGCCAGGAATTTTGGTTTTGAAACGGGCTGGGCCAAGTTGTCGACGGGCCGAGCCGACACCTATGGATGCACGGTTCAAATTTTCTAATTTCATGCGAGCGAAGCCGCTACGGGCACTGCTAGTATATATATATATATATATATATATCTATGATATTTTCTACTTCGAAAGTTTTGAATTGTTATATACTATGCTGGGGTCGCCGGCCGTGCAGGGCGTATCTATCACTAATATAATATTACTAGCAGTGCCCGTAGCGGCTTCGCTCGCATGAAATTAGAGAGTTTGAACCGTGCATCCATAGTAGAGATCAATTTTTTAGGTCTCGGCTTGGCCCGTCAACAACTTAGCCCAGCCCGTTCTAAATACCCAAACTCCTGGCCCGGCACAGCCCGTCTGCATTAGGCCCGGTCCATTCTTACAGGCCTAGAAGTTCGATCTATATACTTGATGAAAAACTTCGGCCTGATCCACCTTGACTTCAGGTTTAGCCCGGCCCAACTGAAGATCCTAAAATCACTAAAATATCTATATAATTGGTGAAAAACCTCGGCCCGTCCCACTTTGATTTAAGGTTTGGCCTGGCCCGTGTAAAGACTCTAAATTAACGGCTTGGCCCGGCCGGTGATAAACTGGACTTAACTACTTTTAACCGGCACAAAACTTCAAAATAGTAATTTTTACATTTGTAGCACTTACAGTTTATAAGTAGCAGTTATTCTGAAGTCAAATAACCCTTATTTCCACCCCACATTTGAGGTCCTAGAAACCAAATTTTTAAAAAATGTTGAAACACTTATATCATTATTTTTGGAGTAAATACTATATACTAATTTTGACATCTGTAGCATTCACAGTTTTTGAGTAGCAGTTACTTTAAAAACCAAAAAAATCTTTTTTCCACCCCACATTTTTTGGACTAAAAAATATTTTACAAAAATCGAATTAATAAAACAACTCATGATGAATCCATCCTCAAAACTATGTCACACTCTGACTGATGCTAGGTATTTTTAGTTTCTTAATATATACATATATTAAACCAGATAATTATTTATAAACAAAAAAATATATAATTAGAGAATGATAGCAGCCTGTACAGAAAACCAAAATTTCAAAAAATGGTGAAACACATATATCCTTATATTTAGAGGAGAAACTAAATACTAATTTTTACTTGTGTAGCATTTACAGTTGTTGAGTAGCAGTTACTTTAAAAATCAAATAACCCTATTTTCCACCCCACATTTGAAGTCCTGGAAACCAAATTTTCAAAAAATGGTGAAACACGTATATCATTATTTTTAGAGTAGAAACTAAATACTAATTTTTATTTTTGTAGCATTCACAGTTTTTGAGTAGCAGCTACTTTAAAAACCATGTAATCCTATTGTCCACCCCACATTTAAGATCCTGGAAACCAAATTTGTAAAAAATGGTAAAACACGTATATCTTTATTTTTAGAATAAAAACTAAATACTAATTTTTACATCTGTGGTATTTACAGTTTTTGAGTAGCAGTTACTTTAAAAACAAATAACCCTACTTTTCACCCCATATTTGAAGTCCTGGAAACCAAATTTTCAAAATATGCTAAAACACGTATTTTATTATTTTTGGAGTAGAAACTAAATACTAATTTTTACTCCTGTAGCATTCACAGTTTTTGAGTAGCAGCTACTTTAAAAACCAAATAACCCAATTTTCCAACCCACATTTGAGGTCCGGGAAACCGAATTTTCAAAAAATGGTGAAACACGTATCTTTTTATTTTTCAAAAAGAATCTATATACCAAATTTCAAAATCTCCTCATTTTTGGTTTTCGAGATATACATTGTTTTAGAAAAAAGTTTGTTTTCCAGTTTTTTCCCCTCAGGAGCAAAATTTTCAAAAATCCTTTTTTAGCGGATGTTTACGCTATAAAAGTAATATAAGTTCCAAATTTCACGTTCCTAGGATGAGGCGTTTGAGCTCGGCGTTGATTATCAGTCAGTCATCAGTCAGTCAGTCAGGACATGTTCTTTTATATATATATATAGATAGAGATCAGTGGTATCTATATATATCTATGTATAAATCCTATATCTATGGTTTATATGGCAGCTGCTGTTTTTTTTTTTTAAAAAAAAGTTCAAATATCGATTTTCAGCGTTTTTTGGTCATTTTATTTAAAGCGCAATAAAATCTTAAAATTCAGGAATAAATGCGGGATAATTTGTTTCTGACATTAGTATACATAGACATAGCTTATGACAAATCAGCAAAAAAAACTTGTCTTTCATGATGATAAACGAAACTTTTTTATTAGAGCGACGCTACAATTTTTGTCCCACGGCCTTATTAGAGGTAATTATTCTTGGCTCCATGTCGAACGCTTCAACCAATCACGTGCTGCTGAATCTTGAATAATTCATGAGGCCTTACTTAATCCAAGTGTAGAAATAAAGGCGCGCGCGGGCTGCGATGGTTTATTTATAAAAACGCTTCACGTGTATTCTAATTTTAGTTGTTTCTGTCTTTCTGTTAAATTTAACTTTAATTATGGTGTGCGATGTGCTCGACGGCCTAAAAAAGTCTTATTTAAAAGTTGCACCTCTTCAAGTATTTCTTTATGATTTACGAGATGGAGCTTTTGATGGTGTCTGTATGGTAAATGATACATTAAGTTATAAAAGTTTTTTGGAAAGTACTTTAATCGCTGTTTCGCCAGATTCCAAAGTTCCGCCAAAAGCCTTTGATTTGAAACATTTGTCTAACATGAATGAAATTCTATTGAGAGTGACAAGAAAACTGCAAAACAAAAGAAATTTTAGTAATTTATTATTGAAGAGAATCTTTTCGATGAATGGTGCCACAGATCCAAGAAGTTCAAAACTATGTCTTAAAGTCGGCATCAGTCATTTTACATCTAAAGAGTGGTGTACATTGTTGGAACGTGTGGGTGATTCGATCATTGAATATATATTGGAAAATTGTGCAGTTTATTTATTACTGGATAAACTTTGTTATCTTCAGTTGAGCGGTGTTCCATTAAACAATTTAGCTTCTAATTTCAACCAGCATTCTAATGATGGGAAGAATTTAACAAAAATCCAAACAAAGACAAAATTACCTAAAGTGTCTTCAAATGAATCTATAAAATCAATGGAGTGTCTGACTAGTAAATCAGATGAAACAACTTTTAACAATAAAAGAAAGCTTGAGTTGAATAATGATTTAGAACTAAATGAAATAGAGCCTCAACCAAAAAAACAAAGGTTAGAATTAAAAACTGGTTTAGAAACTGCTTTTGCAAACATTTCCAATAATGCCGATGATATTTTACCAGAAGAAATCACTGAGAATTCTCGTGCAAGAAAAAGGAAGAGAAAAAATTTTTTATGCATAAATGATTACAAAGTTTTTGATGAAAGCAGAGTTATAAATAAAAACCAAATGTTGTTCTGCAGCATTTCATCAAACGTTTGTATGAAGCGACATGTTTTAGGTTGTTTTTCATGGTGTGATGTTCCAACAGCTGTTTTATTAAGAGACGTGTTGATGAAAATTCAACTCTTTCCTCTTGTCACCAGCTCTAAAGGTAAATTTGATTTAGCTAGTGCAGCATTTTCTAAACTCCACAACCTTTTCCATGTTTTTATACAAAGACATAAACTTGGCAAGTATAAATATTATTTTAACCATTATTTCAACTCTCATAAATGTCAGATTACAGGGCAGGATCTCAGTAATAAATCTGTTTGTCTTAACAATATACTGAGTGGTTGCCTCCCACCTTTGAAAATTTATTTGTTCATCAGATCATGTTTAACAAATGTTGTTCCTAATGATTTATTTGGTCATCCAATCAACAAAACAAGGTTCTGTAAAAGTGTGAAATCTCTAATATACTCGAGTAGATTTGAAAGTCTTTCTTTAGGAGTGCTTATGAATGGTATCAAAAGTAAATGTTACTGGTTGAGTCACATCCAGTCAAATTCAGAAAAACTTGAAATTCTGACCAGGATTTATCACTTTATAATGTCTCAGTTTGTTATCGGCCTAATTAAGTCTTTTTTTTATGTAACAGACACTACAGCATATAAGAATAGATTGTTTTATTACACAAAAGATCAGTGGAAGAGAATATGCAAAACAGGGTCTGATAAGTTTCTAGATCATGGTCTGTTGCAAGAAATTAGCACAACTGCTGTTGAAAGTTTTTTTACTGAAAACAAATCGTTAGGCGTGACAATGTTGAAATTTATTCCGAAGGCTACCTCAGTTAGACTGATTGCTAACATGAGAAAAAAACAGAAAGAATTTATAAGAGGAAAAAAAGGAACAGTTATAAATCAACAATTGCTTGACTTACAGAAAGTTTTTTTATTAGAGAAATCACTGAAACCTCATATGCTAGGATCATCTGTGTTCTCACTGAAAGATATTCATGAGTGCTGGAAAAAATATTGCACAGCAAACAGATGTCCTGGAGTCAATCACTATTTTGTCAAAGTTGATATAAAAAGCTGCTATGATTCTATTAGTCAGAGGAAAATGTACCATATTGTTAAAAAATTTCTTTTGCCAGATAAAAAATATTTGATTTTGAAATATACAACTCAAACTTTCAGCAACCACAATACAACAACCAGAATTGTGAATGAAGCAGTCGATGAGATGCACTATCCTCAGGATTTTTTCTTGTATTTAAAACGACTGATTGAAATGAAAAAGCTCACAAACACAATTTTTATTAGTGCCGAGAATCCATGGCCGACTAACACACAAGAATTGTTGAGAAGGGTTAAATGTCACTTGCTTGGAAACATTCTCAAGTTTGGTAGTCAGCATTATTTGCAGATCAAAGGAATCAGTCAAGGGTCCATTATTTCTACCATGTTGTGTAACTTGTATTATGCGGATATGGAGTCTAAATTTTTGAGCCTATCTGAAAACGAATTGTTAATGCGACAAGTTGATGATTACTTGTTTGTAACCACATCTTTGGATCGAGCCAGAAGCTTTTTGTCTTTCTTGTTGAAAGGTATATCTGAGTATTCTTTTGTTGTCAATAAAAACAAGACTTTGACAAATTTTGAATTTGCCATAAGTCCAGGACTTATGTGCCCAATGTCAGAGCAATTTTTTCCATATTGTGGTCTTCTTATTGATACAAAAACTTTGGAAATATCAGTTAATTACTCAAGATATGCTGGTTTATCAGTGAAAGACACAATATCTTCTGGGTTTTCGTCACATCCCGGTTTAGCACTTGAGAGAAAATTGATGTATTCACTCAAATTCGTCTGCAGTCATGTCTACTTTGATAGCGATATCAATTCGCTGGGAACCATCGTCAATAACATTTATAAGATATTTCTTCTCATGGCTTTCAAATTTGTATGCTGTGTTAAGTCTTTACCTAACAAAAAGAGTATTGATACAAATCCTGCATATTTTCTCAAGGTTCTTTGCAACTTGTCAGACTTTGTAGCTAATAAGTATTTGAAATTGGCAGGATTGTTTGGTGACAATGGAAACATAGTGACAAAGTGGATTTGCTATAAAGCATTTCAAACTACATTGCGGAGACACAAAGCCCAGTTCTTTCGTTTTCTGAAGCTGATCGTCAAGACTTTAACAACACTGGATGTATATTCTAAACAGTTTCTTGAAGACGTTGAGATAGATTTTTGTCCTAAGATTTTTCAACTTATTTATGATTAATACTTTTTATATTTCTAGTTTTAGTGAATGTTTTTCAAGTCACAATTTATGTTTGTTGATTTATTTGTTGTTTGTATGAGATGATTCTAAAGGGCATTGTTCATTAAGTGCACAGAGGACATTGTGACCAATACACCTGTTTCGGTCTTGGACTGAAATGTGTATAATGTAATGATCAAGTCTTGCTTCCCTGGTTGAGTTTAAAATGAAACTTGGGTGGCTGGGGTCAAAAGGCAAACTTTTATTTAGGTTACAATCTCTGTGTGTGTGTGGCTTTCTCTGTACGCAAATCTTACAAGTAAAATTTAACCAGCTTTTTGACGAGCTAGGAAGCTGAAACTTTAGCATAGCTTTGTATTGGATGACAACACATGATTCAATTGAAAAAAAAAACTTTAAATTGAACATCTTTCGTATTTCTAAATTGAGTGTATTTGAAATTAAAGTTTGTGTTAAAAAACTCGTTTTTTTCCTTTACTTGTTAACTTTGCTTTGAAACATAGATGACTGGCCACCACTATCCTCACTACTGTTATAAAACTAATAGTTTTAAACTACTAACTAAAGCTCACAATACTAGACAATTTTTGACAGTTGAGTCCAAATAAATAATCATTGCAGTTTTTTTACAGCAATCAACTAAATGCCAAAGAGCAATTAACAAGACGATAAAATTTATTATAATCGTTTTTCAAGAACGCAGACCTTAGTTCTGAAATCAATTTTAAGAAATGGCCAATACTTCACGAAATAAATTCTGTTGAAAGATTCAACAGCTTCAATGATGTCGTGAGTTCCATTTTCCTGTGTCTTCTTGAGAAACTCCTCGTAATTGTCACAACCAACCAATAAATGTGTGAATGCCAATTTTTCCTTTAGAACATCTTCAAACTCTTCTGTTTTGTTGTAGCTGAAAATGTTAATAAAAACTTTTCCAATAAAATAACAAATGAGATGATGATAAATAACAGCACACTAACATCCAATCAGATCTAAACTGCAAAAATCTTGTAACACCAGTTTGAGCAGACATGACATCAATGTGAACATTAACATCTAAAAATAGCAATCCAGTATAATCAGAATGCCCAAGCCTAAAATTCATTGAGAAACTCACCGTTGAGATTGGATCGAACTTTGTGAAACTTATGCAAGGCCGTACCTCCTGCATAATTATGGTGAGAAATATAAAGAAACATGCAAGTTGACATCAGCGTTACTAGCAGGAGAAGAATCAACATCCAAAAAGCTCCTAGCCTCAATGAAGTTTTATATCTCATCAACGACCTGTAAGGGATAAGTGAAAATAGTTGTCATATGTATATAATAAATACCAGGTCATATACTGTCTTATGATACTTACTGTTTAATTCCTCAAAACCTATTAATATCAACATAGATAACTAGACTACATAGCATTATAAAAATCATATTTAAAACTTACAGTTTATGGCACGCAATGGCCGATGCAACATTTAGCATAGGAATGACATAGATGATAAATCTCAGTTCTTTGTGAGGGAGGAATGAATACAGAAAGATAAATATAGAACAAACTGAAAGCAGGGGAAGAACTTGTTTGTTTGTAAGGCATCCTAACGGAATTAATATTATTGTTGGTCCCAAACATCGGGGAAGAACAGAGTAGAAATACCAAAGAAAGGGATGAGTCTTTGGAAAGCTTTTGTCAAGGAATAAACAATAAAACACTTAAAAGAACATAATAATATTAGTAATTCCTATTATTACTCAAATATAGACAGGATATATCAAATCAAAAAATCTAGCAACACAATAATGTAATTATTTTTTGTTTGGTGCATGGTCTTAGCGATCCCATTTATCAATAGCTCAGAAGACAAAAAATTACTTTGATACATCAGTCTGATTTTAATTAACCTTGTTTGTGGGTTTATTTGTTGCTGCAAACTTTACATTTATTTAAGTTTTCAGATTGATTGGACAACATTTGAGTGAATTATAGAATAAAATCAATTAGAACTATGAAATTTTTTTTAAATTAAAAATTTTATGTAGAGAAACGAACTTTGATTTTTTAGTTTATTTAAAAAAAGCGACATTTAATTTTCAAATTTAAAAAAAAATGTTTATTCCTTATTGATTCAAAAGCTTCTTAAATTTTCAATCCTCATATACTCCACATATTAAGTATTTAAAAGACTGGTCAATATTTTCATATTTCATAGACTTACTATCATCAAAAAATGTTTTGCATAACATTCTTAGTCGCCGATTTATAAAAGATTTTTAAAAACAAAGTTCGTTTCTCTACATAAAATTTTTAATTCTATTGTATTCTATAATTTACTCCAATTTTGTCCAATCAATCTAAAAATTTAATAGAATGTAAAGTCTGCAGTGGCAAATAAACCCACCAAATTTCAACTTGATTGGATAGTGAGAAGTTAGTATTTTTAAATAGTAATAAAATATTAAAAAAACTTTTTATAATACCACATTTTGGTGAACTGAAAAGAAAATAATTTTTCTCTTGGCTGTGTGAGAAATGTTTTGATGGAGGCATGCATTAATTGTGGACATTTGTTAAACAAACAAGCCATAAATTTTTAAAACTTAAAACGTGGGGCACCTTTCACTCAAACTAACCATCTGCTATTTTTAAACAGGATAGAACGTTTCTTTGAATATATATGGCGCCCACATTTTAAGTTTTAAAAATTTATGGCTTGTTTGTTTAACAAATGTCCACAATTAATGCATGCCTCCATCAAAACATTTCTCACACAGCGAAGAAAAAAATTATTTTCTTCTTTTCAGTTCACCAAAACGTGGTATTTTAAAAAGTTTTTTTAATATTTTATTTTCTTCTTTTTAGTGCATTAGAAAAACGTGTTTTTAAAGTTTATATATATATATATGTTTATATAAAGTTTATATATATATATATATATATATATATATATATATATATATATATATATATATATATATATGAATGTTTGTATATATGTATGTATGTATGTATGTATGTTATTTATGCATTGCTACTTTGCTACACCATTCATCCGATCGTAATGAAATTTTCACACAACCTTGAGAGTCAAGGGGAATCAAATATAGAGAAAAAAAATTTGAAATCCGTCACAAAATGAGCGGCGCTGGTGAGCGAGCGGGAACTATATATATATACATACACACATATATATACATACTAGGGGGGTACCCGGTGTTGCCTGGGGTTTCTAAAGGTTTTTCTAATGTTTGTCTCTCTCGCTCCGATTTCCTTCTCCGCTTTCCCGTTTTCGGTCGCTTTCCCTTTCGATCGAGAACGGGAGAGCAAGCATGAGCGAGAACGGAGGGAGAGCAAGCGGGAACGGGGAAGCGACGGGGAAGGAAATATGAGCGAGAGAGACAAACATTAGAAAAACCCCGGGCAACGCCAGGCACCCCCGCTAGTATATATATATATATATATATATATATATATATATATATTTATATATATATATGTATATATGAGCTTTCCCGCTCCCAGTCGCTTTCCCGCTACCGGTCGCTTTCCCGCTCCCAGTCGCTTTTCCGCTCCCAGTCGCTTTTCCGCTCCCGGTCGCTTTCCCGCTACCGGTTGCTTTCCCGTTCCCGGTCGCTTTCCCGCTTCCGGTTTATTTATAATAAAATATAATATATATATATATATATATATATAAAATATAAATCGTGGACGAACAGATATGAAAGCAAGGTAAGAAATACGTGGTAAAAAATTCCAACGTATGGCTGAAGCAAGCAAACACGGTGAAATTAATATAAAGGATTTAACAAGAAAACTGTAAAAAACTTTGTTTTCTAAAAGTCTTTTATAATTTTGTAATTAGATGACTAAAAAACTAAAAATGTTTTGCAATATATTTTTTGATGATAGTAAGTCTATAAAATATGAAAACATTGACCACAGTCTTCTTTATACTTAATATGTAAAGTATGTGAGGATTAAAAATTTAAGAAATTTTCAAATCAATATGGAACAAAAAATTTTTTATTAACAATTTTTTAATTTGAAAATTAAACGTCGCTTTCTTTAAATAAACTAAAAAATCAAAGTTCGTTTCTCTACATGAAATTTGTAATTTTAAAAATTTTAAAAAGTTTTAATTGATTTTATTTTATAATTAACTCAAATGTTGTCTAATCAATCTGAAAATTCAATAGAATGTGAAGTTCGTAGCAACAAAGAAACCCAGCAATATTCAACTCGATTGTGAGGATTGAAAATATATTTTCGAATCTAAAAATTTTTAAATTAAATACCGATTTTTTTAGAGAAACCAAAAATTAATGGTTTCTTTCTTACATAAAATTTTTAATTTTCTAAAGGTTTTTATGATTTTATTCTATAATTCACTTATATTTCATCCAATCAATATGAAAATTTAATAGAATGTAAAGTTCGCAGCGACAAATAAACCCAACAAAGTTCAACTAAATTGGAAAATTGAAAGTTGGTGAAGTTAATATAAAGGATTTAATGAAGCTGTTTACGAGCAGAATAATATTTATCTAGAAATTGGCAAGAAATAGTAGATTGTTTCACTCTGTATGCATTCATCTCAATTTTATAAATTACCAGACTTACGTTAGGTTGAGTAAACGTTTTTATCAAATTAATTCACAACATTAATTTTTTTAGAACATCACATTTTACTTAGTCCCTTAGAACATCACATTTTACTTAGTCCCTTAGAGCATCACTATAATATTTTCAAAAGAATACACCCCATTGTGAACTTTTGTTTAAAACTGTATTGAACCATAACACTTCGAATTCAGGCCACAACCATCTTTTCCAAAATATTGAATCAATCATAACAGTGAGACCTGAAACAGACGAATGTATTCAGCAGTGAAGAACAAATATTTCAATAATTATAAGCCAAATTTTCATCAAACTTTGATGTTCTAACCTATTGCAACTACTCCTGAAATTACAGCATGGAAGATTGCTTTCCAAAAACCAATTTTAGAAGTGATGAGTTGATGAAGGAGGAACAGACCAAACAAAATGGCCAATTCTGATCGGAAAATGACAGCCATCATTGCAGAAATCCAAATAAATTTAATGGTCCTACCCTTTAACCACTCTGAAGCAGCTAACAGTGCTAAAAAATTCAATTCAATGTTGTCATGGTTTTATTCCAAGAAATAAATGATTAAATGTATGATTAACCTCCAAATAAAGCAAATGTATTTGGAAGAGTTCTTGTAGCATAGAAGTTGAAATGAAACTGCACCATGGTAAGAATACACAACCAATCAGCCACACCTTTGCCAAACTTCTTTGATATGCTAGATTTGAAGGAAGAGAAGGCATAAACAATGAACAACCCTAAACATGCCCGACCTAAAATAATAAAATTAAGAAATGTTTTCAAAACTTAAATTGAATAGAATCTAACAAAAAATATACTCAAAACTTACATTTTTCTTCAATAAAAAACAGTACTCTCTATCAAATTTATTTATTTAACTCAATACATACTACATTGCAACCTACAATTAAAAGATCCTGGTTCTCTGACAAATGCATGCATATATGTGTATGTTTATAATACGAGTATACTTTTTTATTTTCACTGTAATACCTTGCTATTAGGAATGAAGGTGATACCAGTCAATAGTGGCTCCAACACACCTGCAAGCCTGCACTTCAGCTGCCAACTTAAGTCTTTCCTAAAGAGCTTATTGTAAATCATTCAGCCAGTCTGTAAATGTTGCCGAATTAGCTCGCTAGCGATTCATAACGTTAAAGCTTGAAGTTATTTATAGCACAATATTTCTCGAATTATAATTCCGGCTTAGTACTTCTTTCGCACTGACTCAATCTAATTATATCTCACGTTTCAGGAATCTCTTGATTCTGACAACTCTTTTGATTCTATTAGATAACTTTTGTCAACTTGTTTAACTACAGAGTCTATTCTCTAAAACTCTAAATCTCGACTAACTCTACAAAGACCAATCAGGATACACGTATATATATATATATACAGACCAATCAGGATACATATACAAGCGACGCACATACATAATACATAATAAGAGATAATAAAATAAGCTATTTACACAAATATACGTAAGATGAGCCATCTTCATCTTACATATCCCCCATCTTCGAAAGAAAACCCTTGGTGTTTTTAAGATTGCTCATAAATTTCGGTTTACAAGCAGTTCCTTGATCGCTTGAATTTTCTTTAAGCCTTCTTTCAATTTCTTGATCTCTGCGAGATTTGTCGACTGGGCGAGCATCTCCAAAAATTGATGATCTCAAACTATTTTTTTCAATTTCTTCTCCCAGTTTGTTTTTTGACAGGAGACTTAGCTTTGGTCTTTCTTTTGGCCGATTCAAAGCTTGAACTTTGAAACTCAACTTTATTTCCAAACTTTGAAGTGGCACATGTGTTTCTTTTCTTGATTTGATACAGATCCGAGTTAGCAGACGGTTTCCTATAATTTGCCCGATCATTTCTCTGTGTGTTGTCGTAGTTAGGAGTGGGTTTCTGTGGTTGCCAACCAATACGTTTCCCTGCAGCCATTGCATCCAAACTTCTTACTCCTTCAACATTTCCCAGCAACAGATCACATAATAGATTCTTCATACACACAACATCTCTGGTTCCTCTGAACCAGTCTGTTTTGAGTTTCACTATTGCTGTTGGAGCTATCCGGACTGTGCCGTCGATCAAAACACATGGTCTTGTTCTTCCGGTCATATGACGCGGGTGTACTAATGATTTTTTTACCATTATGGATGTACAGCCGGTGTCCCTCAAAACTTTTACTGGTTTCCTATTCACAAAACCTTAAGTGAATTTAAACTTTCCACCGTCGAGCACCATGGCCGCGCAAGATTTCACTACTCCGGAATCTTTGCATGGTGGTGTCATAGTGGCCTCTCTTTGTGCTTGACACATGACTGGACTTGCCTGAGGACCTTGTCTGCAGTCCTTCGCCAAATGTCCAGCTTGATGACAATTGTAACAGCGTGGTCCAACCATTCCCGAGTCACTGTCTGGTTGACCACAATTTCCACTATTTCTGCTTATGTTTTCGATTTTTGCGAATCTTTTTTCTGGGTGTGCTTGATTGTACTTGTTGACCCAGAGACTCAACTCATTGACATCACCGCTTTCTTTCTCCAACAAATATTCAACCATTCCCGATGGGCACTTTCCAAAAAACTGCTCCTTCAAAAACAAAAACAATAAATTTCTTGTACCCGCGAGATCCACCCAGCGCCTGAGGTAACTATCTAGTCGCACTAGATATTGTTCCCAAGTCTCTTCTGGTTCAGGCTTTGACTCTCGAAACTTAATGCGGTAGTCTTCTGCCGACTTCCCAAAACGACGAAGGAGTACTTCTTTTACCGACCCGTAATCCTGCATCTGACTATCGTTAAGCTGGCCGAACACTTCCAATGTTTTCGCACTGAGCAGTGACCCCAGAAGCATTCCCCAGTCTTTCTGAGGGTGACCATTTGCCGTGGCAAATGCCTCAAAACGGAGCAGAAACGCGTTAACGTCGTCCCCTTCCGAGAACTTTGGATATGGAATCTTTGTTCCTTCCATTGACCCTTTGCTCTCTTTTGGTTTCTGAGATTCGATTTCCAACTTCTTAAGTTGTATCTCGTGCTGCCTCTGCCTCTCCCGCTCTTCCTTATCTTGTTGAACCTTCTTCTCTTCACGCTCCTGCTGAGCCTTTTTTTCCTCCCATTCTCGTTTCAGTTGAGCTTTTTTCTTCCCACTCCTGCTGAGCCTTTTTCTCCTCACGTTCTTTTTGTCGCTCAGCCCGCTCTTGACAGTCTTCGACATACTTCAGCAGCACCCCACCAGAGAAGCCAAGTTTCTCTCCATTTGCTATATATTCAGCATCAGTGGACATTTTTACCAAAACCAAAAAGAATTCGGTCACTTGTGATCAAATAACTATCAAAGAAAATATATTTACGGAAAAAAATACACATAAATATGTCGGGGTCACCAATGTAAACGTTGCCCAATTAGCTCGCTAGCGATTCGTAACGTTAAAGTTTGAAGTTATTTATAGCACAATATTTCTCGAATTATAATTCTGACTTAGTACTTCTTTTGCGCAGACTCAATCTAATTATATCTCACGTTTCAGGAATCTCTTGATTCTGACAACTCTTTTGATTATATTAGATAACTTTTGTCAACTTGTTTAACTACAGAGTCTATTCTCTAAAACTCTAAATCTAAATCACACGAACCGACTAACTCAACTTAACCCTAACTACCTTTTTTTTTTTTTTTTTTATTATAGTTTATAGTCTTTTACACCATGTGTTTTAAGACGCAAAACCCTAACTACCTCTTTTAGTGAACTGAGGATACAAAATAAGAAAAGGTTTTTATATATACATATATATATATATATATATATATATATATATATATATATATATATATATATATATATATATATATATATATATATATATATTTTATAATAGTTTATAGTCTTTTACACCAGGTGTTTTAAGACTGAAATGGCTGTATGTAGGAAGCACCTATGTACTTCCTGTCGTGGATCATAATTTAATCCTTTTAACTTTCCCCTCCTCCTTTCTCCAGGCTTGGGACTGGCTTGCAAATGCAAGGCGGAGTTTATATATATACAGATATAAATACTGAGGTTACAGAAAAGGATTGTCATATATATATATATATATACATACAATATATATATACATAGATATACGCCAACCAATTAGAACAAAGGTATATATACAAAGACCAATCAGGATACACGTATATATATATATATATATATATATATATATATATATATATATATATATATACAGACCAATCAGGATACATATACAAGCGATGCACATACATAATACGAGATAATAAAATAAGCTATTTACACAAATATACGTAAGATGAGCCATCTTCATCTTACACTTATATAATAGCTCAACTTTTCCTAACAAATTGCGACTTACAGTACAAATGGCCTGACATCATAATAGACCTCCTAGCCGAATTTTTTTATGTTTGTGGCTGGCTGAACAAATATTTCGGCTGATATCCGGATTAGCCGAATTTACGCGTAAAATTATTATTCGGCTTGAATTTTAAATTATCCGGCTCATGATTCAAATTTGTGGCTGATAATTATTTTAAATTAGGCTAAAATTTAATATAAAATTATTTATTAAAGTTAATAAAGTTCAAAATTTATTACCATTATATAAATTATCAAATTAATAGCAATTGTCATAAAAGTTAATTAAATCATCAAAAATGTCATATGATAAACAAAAGTACATCATAAAAAATAATATGAAAAAAAATTTTACATTGCAAATTTAAAATTGTCATGTATAAAAACAATCTGATTTAATTTATCAGCACTTAAGGCTGATCTGCGGCTGTTCATAACTAATCCACATGTTGAAAACATACTTTCGACTGGTACTGAGCTAGCAGATGTTGTCAAATATACTTCTGCAACTTGAGATAATACAGGAAAATCATCTGCATGGTTTCTCCAAAATGTAAGACAGTCTGTATGTCTGCTATCAACAAATGACAAATACCTAGCAATTTCAACAGCATAATCATTAGTAGCATTATCCATATCACTCGTAGAGCTCCTTGCTTTCAATTCATTCAGCATTTCCTGACGCAGTTTCATACGCTTTGTTGCTGGCTCATCTTCATAACTTTCCATCTCAGGAGCGGTTGTATGAGTTATTAGTTGTTTGTCGATGCACCTTTTTATTGCCTGTTCTAAAAGTTCAGTTGCAGTGTTACGTGAAATTAGTGTTTTGGTTTCTGGGTCCAACACTTGTTGTAATTTGATAATGTTTGAATCTGGCAAACGTGAATCAAGTTTGGATAGAACATCTTGTTTGATTGCTCGTATTTTTGGATCCTCATCAGGTTTGCAAGTACATAGCTTTCTTATTTTTGCTTTGGCTAATGGAATGGAGGATGCATTTGGAATAGCACTACTGAACAACTCCGTTAAATCTTTAAAAGGTCGTAAAAAACATGCCAGCTCTCTTACACTTTCCGATTCATCTTCGTGTAAACAGAGGTCGACCCTACCAGATCGCTTCAAGGCATTACCATATATATATATATATGGGCATTACTAACTTCATGTCGAAGAGAAATGAGGGATTCAATCATTTCAAGTGTAGAATTCCAGCGAGTTGGAGTTGCAGATTTAAGCGATGAATGATGAGCTTGATCTGGCTGGTATGGTTTGTTGTCATCTTCATTTGCTAAAGATGTTGTGAACTGTTCATCTTGTTCAAGAAGTCCATTCAGACTTGCCAATTTTCGTTGCATTGATGTGATAATAGCTTTGTCTTCAGATGCTGCAATTTCATCCTCCATTGTTAATGACTTAAAGTGGAGAACTGACACAATATTCTTACACTTCTGCAAAAGCTCAATCATTTCGTATATATATATATACGTTTACATATATATATATATATATATATATATATATTTATACAAACATATATATAGGTTAAGCCGGCGTTCGGAAATTTTATGGCGGATTTTCGGCGTACCGTTTTCGGCTGGCCGCCGGCTAGCCGTAATTTTTTTTCGGCGGATTTACGGCGGCTGTAAAAAGTTCGGCGGCGGCGGCGGCGGCCGGCGGCGGCTAGGAGGTCTACATCATAACCTGTTGGTACCTAATATCATTTCTGCCTTTCTCTGCTTGCTACAGTTACATTTTCTATAAATACAATTTTTACATTAAATCAATAAATGTGGATATTTATAGCATGCTTTCTACACCGCTCGATAGCACTGGTCTTTTAAAAGGCCCCATGAAAAAACTCATCTCAATAATACTCATGTACCACAAAATTTGAGTTTAGTTAAAAACTGATTTAATAATTTATTTTGAATAATATGAAACATACAAACATATTGTTCAATAAACTTGGCACTTTCTGTGATGTTGGCAAGTTTCATCACGAGAATTATTGGATAGGAGAATAATGAAATACAAATTGGACCAATAAAACTTCGAGGAACGACTCCTGGAAACTCCAGATGATCATACTGAAAAAAAAACATGAAAAACTGCATTATTTAAAAAAGTTACATTCATCATCATCATCATTTATTTTTGAAACGTCCCTATTCCACGCTAGGCTAGGGTTTTACGTTTTTTCCATATCAGGCCCCTCCACAAGTAACCATCCAGGGCAGACTGCCGCTTCAGGCTGAGTTCATCCATATCTTTCTTCACACATTCCCACCAAGTCATTCTACTTCTACCTTTACTTTTCACTCCTACAACATCCACATCTCTAACTGCCGAAACCCAATCATCTGCACTTTTACGCTCCAAATGTCCAAACCACTTCAGTCTTCCCTCCTCACCACATCAGCCACACAAGGAACATCTAGAAGGCTATACAAATCCACACTGCGTGCACGATCATTCAACGAAACACCACACATCCATCTAACCATCATACGCTCTGCCCTTTCTAAACTTCGTAGATTTTCCAAAGAATAAAAAAGGCTGTTTGTTATGCATAAATGGAATAAAGAATCAGAAACTTGGAGAATGACAAAAGAGGAATAAAATACATTAAAATCTGATAAAATTTATTTTTTTACTTTCAAATTCAGAATTTTAAAACAACTGGGACACAAATAAATTATAAGAACCACAAGCTCAGGAGACACAAAGTTTATCTCTTAATATGATTGAGCCATAATTTCATAACATAGTTTCAAATTCATTCTTATAAAAAATATACCATTGTAATGTTTGTGCCGTGATTAAGTAGATCATGTATGGCTTGAATGTTGAAGCTCTCTTCAACTTTTGTGAATGGACATATAATTAGATGGAATATTATAACTAGGAAACACAAAAATTCCAGGCGCTTCTTCATCTGCAAGAAATAATTATAAAATAAAATTTTTAGAATGGTACATTCAGTGGCATGGCCTCTATATCATTTCAGGGTAATCCATTTGGAGAGTGACAATTCAAATTCATAGTTAATTATTTGAAATAAAGTAAGTCTGTTGCTTAAAATAATCAGCCAATAAGGCAGAACTTTTCTAAAAGTGAAAATATTGTAAGAAATAATTATATTATAAATAAGCAAAGTTAAAAATAGTATCTGTAACTGTAAAAGTGGTTTCAGGCCTCCAAAATTATTTCCCACAGAAATACAAAAACAGTCCAGTAGATATCTGAACAACCCAGAAGAAATATCCCTATGAGCAACTAATACTTTAATAAACATGTAATTATATAAAAGTTTTATATTAAATTATAACAGGGAAAAAATTATGTTGACTCAAAGTTTAGCAAAATCAATTTTTTAGTAATGAATAAGCCTAAACTAATTTTCAAACAAATAAAAAATTAATTAAAAAAAGTAATAAAAATAATAACGTAATATGAAATTGTTAGTAATCTTTTACTTCATGGAATGATTGTTTAAAATGCTGAAAAACTGCTCTAAAAGATTCTTTTACCAAGCTATTTTTATTGATTTTCTTGTTTTAAATATCTTATTTTCTTTTTGTTGATAAAGTGAAAGATTACCACTAAATTATTTGAATACTGACTAGGCTAAATAAAGTAAATATTTTAATATTTTACATGAATTCATACAAAAAAATTTTATGAATATTGTTTTTATTGATTTTATTTTTTCAAATATCCTATCTATTATTTCCATATGCTGTTTTTGTTGCTTTATAAAAACATTTCCCTCCATAAAATAAAACTAATAAAAGATTACCGCTAAATCTGCAAACTTATTCACTAAATAAACTATAACTATTCTACATGAATGAATATAAAACATAGACTATAGATCAAATAAAAAGTCCAGTCCTTAAAAAAATGAGGAGAATAGTATAATGTATATTAGTACCACTGGTTTATATAAAGTTTCCCCATATGCAACATATCTTTAGTAAAGTAGTTAATATAAAAATTTTGTAATCTCTTAGTATAGCCTCCTGGGTCAATTTTGATGTGAATTAACCGGTCTTAAAACAAAAATGTGAGTAAAAACTCAATAAAAGACTAATTTAAATAAAAAATCATTTAAAAAATAATTAATAAAAGCATTTGATCAACATTTAAAAATTACTCTGGCTGCTAAGTAGTTCTCATTAAAGATCTATAGTCAATAGTGCCAGAAGTAAAATGTTCAAAAAAAAATTTATTAAAAATTAATTAGAAATAAGCATTTTAAATTTTCGTTATTAAAATCTAGGCGTTCCGTCAACCGCTCCACATTGACATCCAGTTTGATGAAAAGCTACAGCAATGCTTATATTCCCTAGTGACTTAAAATTTGTTAAAATTTATTAAAAATTGTATTCTTATCAGAGATAATTTACCTCTTTCCACTTTGATCTCTTAAAAAACTATTTTTTAGATTTTCAAAAACTTGGTGTATGCCAAATATCAACTATTTCATTTGATAAACTTTTGAACCAACTAGTTAAATTAAATTTATTTCACTAATAGTTTATCTTTACATGACATCGCACTTAGATTAGACATATGTTTATAACTATAACTGTATCACTCTGCGTTTCGACACTGAGCTGCTAAGTATTTTTGGGCAATCTCCCAGTTTAGCAGCCTGGGCCAATTTCGATATAAAACCCGGTTTTAAAAACATTGTAACAAAATAAGCACAGAACATTAATAGAACATATTAGTAAAAATATTTTGACAGAAAAACTCATTAAAAAGCAACTTTAAGCAGAAATACCCAAAAGCAAAATAATACCATTTCAAGTCATAACAAAATATTAAAAAAACTTTTAAAATACCACGTTTTTGTGAACTGAAAAGAAGAAAATAATTTTTCTCTTGGCTGTGTGAGAAATGTCTTGATGGAGGCATGCATTAATTTAAAACTTAAAACGTGGGACACCTTTCATTCAAACTAACCATCTGCTATTTTTAAACAAGATAGAACGTTTCTTTGAATATAAATGGCGCCCCACGTTTTAAGTTTTAAAAATTTATGGCTTGTTTGTTGAACGAATGTCCACAATAAATGCATGCCTCCATCAAAACATTTCTCACACAGTCAAGAGAAAAATTATTTTATTCTTTTCAGTTCACAAAAACGTGGTATTTTAAAAGTTTTTTTAAATATTTTATTTTCTTCTTTTTAGTTCATATATATATATATATATATATGATTTTACCCAACACTATATATATATATATATATATATACATATATAGTGTTGGGTAAAATCACATTTCCAATGATTTGAAATCAAAATCATTCACTTCAGAGTGATTTTTAAATCAAAATCATATATATATAGACTTCCCGTATATATATAGACTAGCGGGGTACCCGGCGTTGAGCGGGGTTTTTAGAGGTTTTATAATGCGTCTCTTTGGCTCCCGTTTCCTTCCCCGCTTGCTCTCCCGCTCGCTTTGCTGCTCTCGGTCACTTTCCCGCTCCAAGTCACTTTCCCGCTCTCGGTCACTTTCCAGCTCTCGGTCACTTTCCCGCTCCAAGTCGCTTTCTCGCTCCCAGTTGCTTGCCCGCTCCCGGTTTATTTATAATAAAATATAATATATATATATATATATAATAGATTTATAAAATATAATATATATATAGATATATATATAATATAAATCATGGACAAACAGAAAAACAAGAAAGCAAGTTAAGAAAAACGTGGTAAAAAGTAAAGAAAAGTTAATAGTTAAATGAAATAACTGTTTGACAAGTAAATTAGTTAAAAAATATAAAAAGTAATAAACTATTTAACATGCACTGAGCATTGAGTGAAAACAGAGCATTGAGTGGAAACTTGTCTATAGTTTGAATAATTTTTTTAATAAATTCAATAGCCAAAATTATAAAACTAAAATAAATAAATCTTTTTTTTATTTTATTTGTGTTAAGACATATTGGCAAAACTGCCACCTTTAAAGAAACTGTTGTCAAGTAGCCATGGAGCGGCTTCCGGAACTCGTGTAATATTTATCTGAAACAAATTAATATTTTTTTAATTTTAACTTTACTAATTTTTATAATTAATCCTTGATAAATAGACCTTCACCAGGAACTATTTAGCTTCGGGAGATATTTTTTAATGTTCTAAACTTTAGAATCTAAAATATCTAAATTGTTGTTTTTACTTAATTATTTCTGTTCTAATTAGTCTTTTCTTATGTTTTAATTTTAATTTACATTAAAAAACGGTTAATTCCCATCGAAAATGTTACATGCTACTAAACGAGGATATTACTGCATTTTAATATTTTTCATTTGCTGCTTTTATATTTTTTATACTAATTTATTTATACTATATTATACAAAGGTCGATGCTATTGCCCCGGCGGTTAGCCGTGGAAATAATCGGTAAAATTGCTACTGAGCCGGCAGTCCCGCCGTATGTCTACCTAAAATTAAACCCTAACCCTAACTCTAATCCTATCCCTATCCCTACCCCTAAACCTTCAGAAAATATGTACATCTTTATCAATTGATCGAAGAATCAATTGTTTTGGCAAACCACCGGCTCAGTAGCAATTTTACCGCTTATTGCTCCGGCTACCGGCGCCTACTGCCTTGATAATAGTTATAATGAACGTGTGTGAAGTTAGCCTCGAGGCTGGCAATGCTAATTAAAACAAAAAATTGCTTGCCCTGGGCAAACCGAAACATAAACAGACGCTGCGATTGGACAATCGAGTCTAGCTCACAGTGGCTAATTATGCAAAATATTCAAAATATGCAAAGTGGCTACTCGTCAACACCTCCTGCGTATTCTAACAAACTTTGTTTTGAAAAATAATGCTTTTTTTATAAATCCATAATTATAAATTTAGCCTCGAGGCTAACTTCACACGCATTTATATTTTTATAATGGTTATAAATTATAAATTTATAAAGTCAATAAAGTTTATAAATTTTTAATTTATAACCATTATAAAAATATAAATGCGTGTGAAGTTAGTCTGGAGGCTGCCAATGCTAATAAAAAAAAATGCTTGCCCTGGGGCTATGCTATACATTGTTGGATGGGGTCTAAAAAATGAAATCGAATGGTATATATATAAACTATTATAAATTATAAACTAACGTATACAAACGGTAATTCCTAGTTTGGTATCGAAATCAGCCCAAGACTTGGAGATTAACAAATATTTAATAATCCAAAAAAAATTTCAATATTAAATAAAACAAAAAGTTATCTGAAGAAACCACTAACTAGCAGCTAAACTACAACGTATCACCACAAAAATAGAAAACAAACTAAAAGTGAAACAGAGTGGTAAGTGGTAAAGGTAAAACCGGTAAAACAGATAGTCTCATAAAAATACCTCGGTATTTCTTATACGCTGTCATTTCAGTTTTAAAACACAATGTGTAAAAAATTATCAAATTATAAAAAAAATTAAAAATAACTATCTTCTGGTTAAATAGATTTGGGCATTTGTCCTGCTTTGACTTTTTTGGCTTTTTCGGACTAGGATATCTGCTCTTGTGTTTGACTTGACTTTGGTTTTGTTTGTGACTGAATATTTGCTTCATTTTTTACGACTCAAGATCAGCGCCGCATCATCCAAATGGGTAGATGGAAAAAAATCTGATGGTATATTGATCCCACATTACAACTTTTTTCGAAACCCCGTGAGCATAAGAAAGGTGTTGGGTTTTTCCTAGATAATGCTATCAACTGTTCTGTTTTGGTCCACAAGGATAAAAACTATTCAATTTTTTCCTTCGAATTTCTACTGGTTCCATTTAGTTCTAATAATAAAAAGTTTATTGCATTGCTCAATTCTTGGTTTTTTACTGTTTATTCTATATACTTCTGAACTTCCTTATATTATATCTAGACCTCCTAGCCGCATTTTTTATGTTTTTGGCTGGCTGAACAAATATTTCGGCTGATACCCGGATTAGCCGAATTTACGCGTAAAATTATTATTCGGCTTGAATTTTAAATTATCCGGCTCATGATTCAAATTTGTGGCTGATAATTATTTTAAATTAGGCTAAAAATTAATATAAAATTAAATACTAAAGTTAATAAAGTTCAAAATTTATTACCAATATATAAATTATCAAATTAATAGCAATTGTCATACAAGTTAATTAAATCTATAATATATCGAATTACAAACTATTACAAACTAAATTATCTATAATATCTAATTATTAACTATTAACATGAGAAAAGAATTGTGATACTTAAATTTATTCCTATTTTAAAGCGTCTGTCAGTAGCGATAATAAGTAAAGCAAAGATATTATAATGAAAATTAGACAACGTAATTGATTTCCGAAAGAAATTCAGGAAATTAAACATTGCACACCAATGTATACATAATAGTTGATTTTGCACTTTTACATTGAAAATTAGTTTTATAATGAGTCAAACGTAACTAATACAAAAAAGGTCTTGGTTAAGCTGGCGTTCGGAAATCTTATAGCGGATTTTCGGCGTACCGTTTTCGGCTGGCCACCGGCTAGCCGTAATTTTTTTTCGGCTGATTTACGGCGGCTGTAAAAATTTCGGCGGCGGCGGCGGCCGGCGGCGGCTAGGAGGTCTAATTATATCTTCTCACTCTCTCAATAGTCAAATGTATGCTGATGATTCTTATGTCTATTTTAATTTCTCTAACTCTTCTCTTAAGTCTGTTGTTAATCAAATAACTGCCTGTCTTCAATCTATTATCTCTTTGAGTTTTTCTATGTGTCTTAAGCTTAATCCTGATAAGTTTGAATTAATAAGTCCTCTAAATCTGTAACTCTGCTTCCTTTGGTTCTGCCACCTCCATCTTCTCTTTCTATTTCTGTTTCTCCTCTTATTCGTAGTTTATGTTTTCTCTTTGACGCCAACTTGTCTTTAACTCCTCAAATATTATCCGTCAGTAAATCTTGCTACATCCATATTCGACGCATTAAACAACTTCTTCCACTGCTCGATGATCCTTCTCAACAACTTCTAGTCTCTTCTCTTATTCTGTCTTGAATTGAGGATGAAGGGTAGAATCAGGTAGATCATAGTAGAGAGAATTGCAATAGTCTCGAATTGACTATTGCAATTCTCTCTACTATGATCTACCAGATTCTACCCTTCATCCTCTTTCTAAAGCCTTCAATTGTGCTGCACGCTTGGTTTCTCGCACCTGTTTCTTTTTTCATATCTCTGCATCTCTTGTTTTTCTTCACTGGCTACCTCTTAAATATAGGGTGATGTTTAAAATTTGCTCACTAATGTTTAAATTTAAAAATTGCTCTTCTCCACTCTACCTAACTAACTTAATAAAAATCCCTCCTAAGTCTGGTCTTCGATCTTTCTCTCTTAACCACTTTCATATCTTTTCTGTTAAAAGCATTTTTTTGCTAAACGCTCTTTTTCCTACTCTGGTCCCTACAGTGGCGGCGCTAGGCATGGGCAAGGGTGGGCAATGCCCGCCCTAAAAATGGTCTTGCCCAAAGTTTGCCCGTCCTCACAAAAAATTTATTGAACTATATAATTGTACAACAGTTAATTAAACATTATTGTAAATTTTACCGCCTTTTAAAAAACTGTGTCGTAGTTTTTGTTTTAATAGTAAAAGCAGTAAAAAATGTCACATTAATTGTGGAGAAAAAACTGAACAAGCCACCGCCTCCAAGTCTTTCTGATATCAGTATACAGCATTTAAATGGCCCATCCCAACCAAGATTAACGAAGTTTCCGCAATCCATGTTTGGTACACATTACAGAGGTTTTAATAAAGAATTCTATGCTATGTTTTCTTGCATGGAATACAGCATATCTAGAAATTCTGCTTATTGTTTTTTGCAGCCGACATTTTTATGATAGTTCCTTTTTGTAAAATCTATTGTAATGCTGTTAATCGCAATACTTTTACACCTGCAGTGAGGTAATATCTGTTCTCGTTCACCAATTTTGCATGTGCACTACTTTATCATCGTTGTGCCTTTTGAAATCTTCCCATGCAACTAAAAAAGTCTTATGTTGTTCTGATTTCTGGTGTTTATTGAAAGGACCTGAAAAACCACCAACATGCTTCCAGTCTCTAAATCTTTTCTCTGTAAATAAAAATCTACCTTTGAAACAGTATATTTGACACTTGTCTAGCCGACATAAGTACAATAGCAATGACCGGGAACGTGCTGAAAATATTGAACTTGATGATGTTATTGATAAATTTTGTAGTTCACACAACAATTGTCGTATCGTTGTATGCTTATTTAACTCATGTTTTGATGTCTAAGTTAAGTGCTTTGTGTTTTTTAACTTGCTTTTAGAAATATATTTGAATTCCGAAAAACTTGTATTCTTTGGTTATTGTATAACTACGGGGTTATTTTATAGTGTGTGATGTTACACTTAAGCGTTCCTTAAGGATGCTTTGGCATAAATTGTGTGATATCATTCCACGAAATTTAGTTACCACCAAATAAAATCACATGTTTAGTTAAGAAATTTAGTAACAATAAATTCACTATCGAATGCATTGTCATTGTGATTAAGCTAAACAAGTTAAATGCATACGTTAGGTTCAGTGATATTTTAGTTATGAAAATCATTTTAGTTTTAGTTAGTTTTGACTAAAGTCATTTTTATTTATTTAGTTTTAGTTTCCTAAATGCAATTATTTTAGTTTTTATATAGTTTTGGTGCTATCATTCTAGTTTAGTTTAGTTATTTTTAGTTTATTCCGACACGATTGAAATTTTTGCTCATATATTTTTATTTCAATATAATAAATATTAACTGTCCATATCAACAAGTATATCTTGGTTTGCTTTTAACTAATCACGCTATTCATCGATTTTTCCATCCTGTTGCGTCTGCCAGCTGTCAAAATCCTACAAACTGAAAAAAAGTCGCTCCAAAAAAGCTTGCGAAGCTGGTGCCGATATCAGATCCAGCGCAATCAGAGGACTGAAGTATTCAACTGTTGCTTCTGATACCAGAACTCAATTGAGGAGAAGCTGTAATTATATGGTTTTTTAGCAGTACAGCATCTACATCAAGAACCAATTGTCTTGTTGACTGTCCAGCCAGTTATGTTGAAAGCAGGGGGAATCTTTCATCGTTGAGTGCACTGTCGACAATTGCGTTGACTTGATGGCTGCTATAGACATAAAATATGTTTCAACTGAAAACAAATTACATAAATAAGTTAAAATCAAGTATTTCAAAAAAATATCATGCTAGCTACATCATCGAGAGTACTTATACTATCAACTATTTTACTATATAACCTTTTAGTAAAGTATAGACAAACATTAAAAAAACCTCTAAAAACCCAGGGCAACGCCGGGTACCCCGCTAGTTGGTATATAAGATAAAGTAATGTAACAAAGCTAAAATAATGAATAAGTAAGCCATCAAAATCAAGTTTTTTTTACACAAATCCCTTATATTTCTGGATTTGTCAATTTTTCATTTATTACAATTTTGTAAAGAACATTTTTTTAATTGTATTTGATTTTTTTTCAAATTTCTTATATTTATTTCACCGCAAGACTTGCTTGCTTTAATGTTTGCAAACCTTAAATGTAAAAATTAACTAAATTTCCGTCATCCAATCAAGACAAAATTTGCTTTTTATGACAATATTGAAGGTTGCAAAATTTGTGAAAAACATTTTTAATTAAAATAATAATTATCTTTGTTTTACAACAACAACATAAATGTTTACATAAATAAACTCCAACAATGTCGTTCTAAAAGAAACATTTTTTCAAACTGGCGACTAGATGGGCGGTGACTAGTTGGACCGGCGACTAGTTGGGCGGCGACTAGTTGGCAGCGACTAGATGGCCTGCTTTCGTATAAATTCAACACAGGTTCTGAAAAATTGAAAAATCAACTGGAAAAACCAAGTGACGACTGACTCGATCAGTCCCGCCATGCTGAATTGGGTCTATAAGTCTACAAATAATGTCTTCTCTTGCAAATTGAAATAGTCATATCATATGCAGACTGGCGAGTTGTTTTGGTGGAGAGCCCATAGTTCATCTTAGATGCTTGCAACATATATTTTGCAAGCATCTCTTCTTGTTTTACTGTGAATACCTGCATTGTTTTTTGTTTTCCATTTAGGTTTCAAATCAATATTTGTATTTCCATTTAACGTGAAACAGCATTGACAGCTCTATTTTTCATCATAATAACTTCATCAATTGCTTTCTCATCACCTCTCAACAGGTGTTGTACCTCGATCTGTCTTGCAGACGATATCTCAACATTGTGAAACTAAATCGAACCTACAAAGAAAACGAATCGCGTTTTTGCAATCATAGAAAATATCAAATTATAGGAGTATCCTAAACCTTCAATGCCAGAAGAGTGCATACATTTAGTATTTAAGGACAAGGCCGACAAGGGGCACATTGATCTACAGATCAATGTACCCCCCATATTGGTACAAATCAAAGAGCTCCCATGACATGGAGCATACTATAAATGGCGATATCTCATCAATAAGTGTTGCTTGAGAATTGAAATATGCAATAAAATAAGCCTTACACATACGTTTATACAGTGCAAAATTAATTTTTATACAGTGCAAAATTAATTTTTTCAAAGAAACATTTATTTAATTTGTAGTTACAGAAACTCAATTGTTGTGAAGATTTACTTTTCTCCGGTTTAATCAAACTTTCGTGTTTTGCAAATTTCAATGGTAAATTGTTGACAAGAAAATAGGACTAAAAATAGAACAAAAACAAATGAAGATTTTAAATGATTACGCATTGCATTTATATTTAGAAATAATTACGTTATTGCCAAAAGATCAATGTGCCCCAGAGATCAATATCCCCCATCTCCCCTATTTGTTGAAACATTTTTTTATTCATTTATTGAGCACCAACATAAGTATTAAACCCAAACAAAAGAAAACAACCAAAACGACAAGAAAAATATAGTACCAAAATTTCAACAACAAAAAAAATCGATCAGTTGAGAAAGGAATAAGGTGCCCAAAAGGTTCGTCCGAAGGGAATTCTTTCCCGCTTAATGGACAACCTTTACAAAAAGAACCAAAATGAGTGGGTTGAGTTAAGACATTTCAAATAGTAGTTCAATAAACTTATCAAGGAAGAGACTGAAATTGGTATGCTAAGGCAATAGGTATTGAGCAGTTATGAGTGAGACAATAACAAGTAAGATTTCAGAGCTTGCTTAAATAGCGAAATACGTTTCAAGGAGGAGACAGATATTGGAATGGTTGAATAAATACGAGGGCCAGAGCATTTAATAGAGAATGTTTTAAGAGTTGTCCGAGCAAAATCCGTCCGAAAACAGCGACCGGGGCGCAGATCATGCGAATGAACATCAGATAATTTTACAAACATGTTATCGAATGATGAGGTTAATATAAAATTATCATATTTATACATGAAAATGCCAGTTTGGAAAAAAATTAATCTGATAAATATTAAGAATGTTGTTGTTAGCCATTTGAATTTTACAAGACGATGTGGGAGGCATGTGAAAAATAATTCGAATAATTCGCTTTTGCAAAATATGAAGAGGCTTTAAACGAGTTGAATAATTTGAGGCCCAGACAATATTGCAGTATGATAAGTACGGAAAGATAAGTGCATAGTATAACATCATAGAAATATTGGCATCAACAAACTGATGTATACGAGATAGCACTCCACAATTTTTTGCAACCTTAGATGTAATATGTTCAATGTGAGTTTTTAATGTAAGGTGTTCATCAAGCAACACGCGCAAGAACTTGCAATAAGGAACCCGCAAAATTGGTATATCTTCAATCTTCAGCTGACAATTACAGAAAGTATTTTTGTTTATATGGTGAAATAAAATATAATTCGTTTTGCTTACATTTAAGGAGAGTCTACTAGCAGAGAACCATTTAAAAACAGAAAGCAATTCACGGTTGGTATCGTAATATAAATTATCCAAGTTATCGCCAGTCGCAAAAAGGTTAGTATCGTCCGCAAACAAAACCAAGTCAAACATATTTTCTTGAATATAACTTCTGTTTTACTTTAAAAAAACCCAGCAAAAAATTAATATTTGACAATGAATAGATGAATTCCTCACTTCTTAAATTCTGCCAAAAAAGAATATTTTTTATCGTAATTTTCTAACAAATCCGTCAGACGAAAATACAAAAAATTATCTCTTGTCGAAACCAATTCCAATTTTAAAAAAGCTACAATAAAAGAATGCTACTCAAAATTCCAATCCTGCTATGGTAACACTAATGCGATTTGGAAACTACTTAAAAATTTGCTGGAAAAATTTAGATCTAAAGAGCATCACGAACAGTTTCCTGCAAATGATGGATCCCAAATAAGTTCTCCTTCTTTGATTGCTGACATGTTTAATAATTATTTTTCAAACATTGGTTCAAGCCTTGCAAAAGAAATTTAATCTCAAGGTTTCTACCTCACGGACTACCTCAAGAACCAAGTAGTTCATTCGATGAATGTCACACCAGTAAAGTCAACTGAAATAATCAGAATTACAAAAGGTTTAAAAGCAACTCAACTCAAATTTGTGGATCAGATGGTTTTGAGCCCCAAATAGCAAGTCAATCAATCCATTTAGTTGTATATCCTCTAACATCCTTGATTAATAGTTATTTAACTTTTGGAATATTTTCAGACCAATTGAAAATTACTAAAGTAGTTACATTTCACAAATCTGATGAGAAAAATAACATCACAAATTATCGGCCTATTCCTATATTGTATTGTCTTATTTTTCCAAATTCTTCGAAAAAGTCATGCACACAAGATTATACAGTTATTTATCAAAATTTTCTCTACTTTGTCTTTGACTCCAAGATCGCCGACGCTCTCGATCAAGGAAACTTCAACATTGGCCTATTCTTCGACCTTGAAAAAGTTTTCGACACCGTAGATCACAAAATACTATTGAAAAAGCTAGAGTACTATGGAGTCCGGGAGTTCCTCTTGACTGGTTTCGGGATTACATGAAAAACAGGTCGCAGTATGTGTGCTGCAACAGTACCTTTTCAAAAGATTTACCTATAAACTGGTGTACCACAGGGTTCCATATTGAGTCAACTCCTATTTATTCTCTATATCAATAACTTTTAATTTTTAACTTGTTCAGTTTCTCATTATTTGCTGATGATAATTGTCTGTTTGCTTTTGGTGACAATTTCAACGCTTTATTTAATGAATGGTCTCACATGTATTTATGACTGGTTTTTGTGCCAATAAGCTTTCTTTAAATGTAAAAAAACAAACTATATCTTATTTCATCCTAAAAATAAATCTAGCTTTACCACTTCATGTCTTAGTATTTATTTCTGGTGTTTCTACTAAACGTGTCACTTCGTATAGATTTTTAAGGCGTCTTCTTGATCAGCACTAAACATGGGTAGATCACATTAAGCACGTTAAATCAAAAGTTTTAAGAATATTAGAATCTTATCGCTATAATAGAATCTATGTCGCTATGTTATATTACGCATTTGTCTTTCCTTTCATTTCTTACTACAATATTGTATGGGCTTCTAATTACCCAACACATCTTCTTTCTTTAAATTTTGCTCAAGCAACTCATCCGAATTATGTTTTTCTTGCATCCCTTTTCTTCTTGTAAATTCAAATTCACTGAAAATAAGATTTTAAACATTTATTAAATAAATTTACGAGAATGCGGCAGTGGCGTAGCAAAGGGGGGTAGGAAGGGGCATCTGCCCCCGGGCGCCAGGCTTTGGGGGCGCCAAAAAGCAAAAGGAAAAACAAAAATTTTTGAACTTGTAAAATATGTAAAATTAACAAATTGTATTTTTGCACTAGTTCACACAAGGGATTTCCAAAGTTTTATTTTTGGAGTGGGGGTTCACCGAGTCCCGGATATGGCTGGGGCGCCTTGGGTACCCTCGGTTTTGGTCGTCCAACTAGGATCACAATGGAAGATAGGGGCCCATTTTTTATACCTTTCCCCGGACGCTAGATACCCTTGCTACGCCACTGGAAAGCGGAGCAAGTTGTGAAAAAGTGTTTTCGCTCTTCCCATCCTTTAATTCTTTGTGGTAAAAGAAGGCAGTTGTGACCTCTCAAACAATAGGATCTGTTAGTTTGCCATGTGGGATGTTTTTGCAATACAAAAAAATCCACTTCATCAATATGAACCAGTATTTTGTATCGTTGGATCAGATCGTCTCTTACACACATTCCTGCAGACGCTGGTGACGCCGGCGGGATTCGAACCGTCGACTCTTAGGTCTACAAGCAGCAGCGGATCCGAGAATTTCGTAAGGGGGCCAATTTTTTGTTTATAGTTTTTTTACATTTTGATTACTGTCGTTATACAGTCCGTTTTAAGATATCTTGAAGTTTAATTTCCATTCCTTTTGTTTAATAAATAGATTAGAAATCATTTTTTAACGTTTTCTGTTAAGTTCCATCAACTGTGTTTCTCTACGCATAAAAGAGAGAAAAAGTAAGATATTTTCTAACAATTGTGAATTTTTATTTTTTTTGGATATACTTTAACAGTGTTTTTAATTATCAGCCGCTACAATGTTGATTTGCCAAAATTTTACAGATTTTATTCGTGGTATGCTGTTGGGTAATATGGGGTATCTGGGCTGGGGTAATATGGGGTACACCCCATATTACCATATTCATGATTTCTTCACTTTTTACACGCATTTCATCATTGATCTGTTACCTTTATTTTATTATGTCATTACTTTATACTGCTTTATTATCTTTTCAGATGCAACGTAATTATGCAAAACTTACAATACGGAGCCCAGAGTCAACATCTGCAGTGACCCTCATTTAATATTTTTAAAATGTTTTTATTACTTATGTTATTGTTTTATTAATACAATATTGTTTTATAACAATTACTTTTGTTGTCCTTGTTATATTTAGGTTTAATGAAAGCTGGAACATATCTAACATTCAAGTACCCCATATTACCCCGCCTCTAGTGGGTAATATGGGGTACTTGAATGCTACACTTTATCCAATTATTTTCTAAAAAATGAAATCTTATTTGCTTAAATGTTTCATTAACTCATAGTAATATGTCTGCTTGGTATACAGAGAAAAAAAAAATAAATTTCTGCCACTATAATATGGTTTAAATTATATTTTTTTGTTAAGTACCCCATAATACCCCACTTTCCCCTATGAGACACGTATAATAGGAACATTGCATATGTGAAAACAAGAATTGACAAGAACATTTTTGTTTCTATGGTGAAATAAAATATAATTTGTTTATTTTCAGATTTAATGAAATCTGCAAAACCAGTTGTAAATAGATGTAAGCCCATTATTTATAGAATTAAACAAGTTGTTTAAGCCATCGCCAGAAGCAAAAAGATTAGTATCATCCGCGAACAAAAAGTAATCAAAAGCTTCTGAGATTAAAGGAAGGTCATTTATATAGATTATAAAGGGGAGTGGGCCTAGTATGGAACCTTGTGGCATACCGCAAGTAATCCTATGAGGAGATGACATGGTGCTTCTATTACAGACTTGTTGGGATTGATTCCTTAGATAATCTGAGAACCAGCACAGAGCGATAAAACGAACTCCATAATATTCTAATTTCTTGAGCAGAATTTTGTGATTAACCGTGTCAAAGGCTTTGGCAAGATCTAAAAATATACCAACTGCATATTTTTTCTGATCCAAAGCCTCTGCAATTTTGGAGTGAAGCATAACTAAAGGCATATACGTTGAGTGACCTTTTCGAAAACCATATTGATTATTGGAGATTAGAGAAAGCTTTGTAAGTTGTAAGATATTTATTCAGTCTCATCTGCATTACTCTCTCAAAAAACTTTGAAAAATAATTCAGTATAGATATTGGTCGGTAGTTAGTTATAAAACTCCTGTTTCCTCATTTGTACAGTGGAATTACTCTAGCCATCTTCAGCTGATCTGGAAATACGCCAGTCCTCTGAGAGCAATTAATTAATGAGACTAAAGGACGAGCAACGTGTTTGATCGACTGCTTAGCCAAGCAAGGGCTGACTTCATCAGGTCCACATCTATGAGATTTTTTCAAGGAAGTAGCAATACCAATTATCTCAGGTACTGTGGTGGGTAAAATATTCATAGATTGCATGGCAGGTTTAGTGAGATAATGATCAAAAGTAGCTTGTTGCGGAAATATTTCCTTAGCAAGGTCAGAACCAATGGTTGAAATTTATTAAAAGCTTCAGAAATATCTGAGAGAGATGTAAGTTGATTGCCTTCTTGTGTTGAAAAACTAACTTCACTAACTCTATTCAGCTCCTTGACGTATGGTTTCAGCTCCGTTTTAATAACTGCCTCAGCTACATACCTCATTATCGTCTTATTTACGAACGCCTTGAGCTCTCCTATAATAGTTGGTAACAGTTTATCCTTCAATTTTTCAGACAAAGACTCTAAGTTTTGTTCTTCAAACATAACATTTTCAGATTTTAATGCCTTGCGAGACATCGCGAAATCAAAAAAAGTTCGTATTCGCGTGTTTATTTACCTTATCAGACCGCCATAACATAGATGGCAAAACATTATTTTTTTTTGAAGAGTGTGGCTTTTATCATTTATGAATTATTATAAATGTTTTAAAGGTTAAGAACTTCTTATCGTATATGTTCATGTCTGTTATATATATATGTATATATATATATGTATGTATATTAAACCTGGCGCACAACCCATATTTAGAAAGAAACGCCCTGTTCCTCATGCCGCTTTAGAGCAATTGGATAGCGAAATTAACCGGTTACTAAAAGAAAGAATAATCTCTCCCGTGGATCACTGTCAGTGGGCAGCACCCATAGTTGCTGTCCGTAAAGCAAACGGCTCCATCCGACTTTGTGCAGATTTTTCAACGGGCTTAAATGACTCACTGATGCTCCATAGACACCCATTACCTACCATGGATGACGTTTTCACAAAATTAAATGGAGGGACAGTTTTCTCCCAAATAGATTTTGCAGAAGCATACCATCAAGTAGAAGTGACGGAAGAATGTAAAGAGCTCTTAACAATCAACACTCATAAAGGTTTGTTTCGTTATAACCGTCTACCATTTGGCGTGAAATCAGCACCAGGTATTTTTCAACAAATCATAGACACTATGATTACTGGTCTAGATGGCGTTGCCGCCTATTTAGATGATGTCATCGTCACGGGACGGACATTAGAAGAACACAACACGAACTTATAGGCTTTATTTGACCGAATTTTAAATTATGGCTTCCGGATTAGAATTGAAAAATGCTTGTTAATGACGGAAATCACGTACTTGGGAAATGTAATATCAGCTGCAGGCCGTCGTCCCGACCCAAAAAAAAATCGATGCAATAATTCATATGCCTCCACCCAAAAATGTTGGACAGGTCCGTACTTTTCTTGGACTGATCAGCTATTACAGCTCATTTGTACCACGCATGAGAAATCTAAGAGCACCACTAGACGCCCTTTTAAAAAAAAACTGTGTCCCAGTGGTCTGAAAGCTGTCAATGGGCATTTGACGAAACTAAAAAAATTTTATTATCCGACCTTCTGTTAACCCATTACAACCCCAACCAACCAATTGTAGTTGCAGCCGACGCATCAGAATACGGCATTGGAGCAGTGATATCGCACAGATATAGTGATGGAACAGAAAAGGCAATTGCACACGCTAGTAGAGCTCTCACTCCAGCAGAAAAGAAATATGGGCAAATAGAAAAAGAAGGTCTAGCACTAGTTTTCGCGGTCAGAAAGTTTCACCGTTATATTTATGGACGCCACTTTACTCTATTAACCGACCATCAACCTCTGCTTGCCATTTTTGTCAATAAAAAAGGCATACCATCATATACAGCAAACAGACTCCAACGCTGGGCTCTAACACTGCTTGCTTATGATTTCAAAATTGAATACTGCAGAACCACGTCCTTTGGACAAGCTGACACACTTTCGCGCCTTATAGGTCCACATAAAACATCAGAAGAAGACACATTGATAGCAACTATCAATCAAGGTATAAACTCCTTGTATATCAATGCCGTCAAACAACTTCCAGTCTCAAATAAAGAAATCTGTGACGCAACAAAAACAGACAATGTGTTAAATCCCTTTCTCCAATATGTCAAAACAGGAAAGTGGAACGAAAACAAAGCACTGAAAACCAGCAAACTCGAACTGTTAAAAAAAGAAATAACGATACATGAAGACTGTTTATTCTTTGGTTCTCGAATAATCATCCCTCAGGTTTTGCAAAAACGAGTACTTCAAATGTTTCACAAAGGCCACTCGGGTATTACTCGAATGAAGATAATTGCCCGAGAACACGTTTATTGGAGACACTTTCAAAAGAGCTTTGATTAAATTAAGAAATGACGGAACTTACAAAGAATCTCTTCAAACATATTTATTCAGCTACAGAACCACTCCCTGCGCTTCATCGCCGAACGGTGTCTCTCCAGCGGAAAGTTTCCTAGGCAGACAATTACGTTCGGTCTTAAGGGAATTACATCCGAAAAACATCAAACATTCAAAACCTCGATCAAATGACATGGAGAAACAGTTCAACCGCCATCGTGGGGCACGACCTCGACAGTTCCAAAACGGTGAATTGGTGTTCGTTCGCGATTATCGACCGGGACCTGTCACGTGGATACCAGGACAGATTGTTCGTAGAAGGGGAAGAGTTCTGTACGATACATTCGTAAAAGGAATGGTCTGGAAGCGCCACATCAACCAGTTACGCCCACGTCAAGAATCGAAGTTTACAACAACACTACTGGAAACATTTGACTTACCTTATCAGAATACAAGACAAGGAAAAAATGCCACAACTGCCGAACCTGGTCAAATGGTGGAAAAGAACATTAACACAAAGAGAGGCATTCTGAAAGGTCAGGATTCAGACCGTTTAAAAAAATCTGTTCCTTTTCAACTAGACACCGAACACCAGCCAGAACAGCCTACACAAGACTTTGCAGCAACGCCATTCCTTTCTACTGAGGACTCGGAATCAGTAATACCACGCTCACCGTCATCATTACAACTGAGGCGATCTGATAGACATCGACACGCTCCATCTCGACTTGTGATAAATCACCAAAGCAAGTCATACACCAGCGGCGTCTAGCTTAGGAGGGAGGTTTTATATATATGTATATATATATGTATGTATATATATATGTATATATATATATATATATATATATATATATATATATATATATATATATATATATATATATATATATATATATATATATATATATATATGTATGTATGTATATATATATGTATGTATATATATATATATATATATATATATATATGTATATATATATATATATATATATATATATATATATATATATATATATATATATATATATATATATTCTGATAAGGTAAGGACAATAAAATATTTAAATTTTTTACAAATAAACGTAAATACGGCTGCAAACAAGGAATTCGTTAATAGTCTATCTTCCCAACAACGGGCTTCCATTCGACGTTTTGAGTCTTTAGCAAAAAAATTAACAAATACAAAATGGGCAATTATATTCAATGGAGTTTGCGTACAAGAAAATATCGTACCGCTATATGCAAGAAACAAATATATATATATATATATATATATATATATATATATATATATATATATATATATATATATATATATATATATATATATATATATATATATATATATATATATATATATATATATATATATATATATATATATATATATATATATATAAATTAATATCTATGAACTATTTCCATAAAAGTAACGTGCCGGTTACAAGAGATATAAATTAGTTCATGTTTGACTTTTCTAGTTATATGATTATTCTAAAACCAGTTACATTCTGTAAATCGATACCTGATTTCTGAACAAATAAAGATCACAACAATGTCATAGCGTTTTTTTATTTTTGCGAACTTTTGCCATAGCGGACCTTTGTCATAGTGGGTAGTTTTTTTGTTACAGCGTATCTTTATTATAACGGGCCTTTGTCATGGCGGACAGGTATCCTCAGTGGCCTCAGAGCTACAAACTAACCCATGTGAATACAGGTTAAATGTTTTTGCAGAAATTTGATGCATTATCCGTTATCGTTGTAGTTTCTGTGGTTTTATCTTGTATGCCAAGTTGATCTGTCTTAGGACAGCCAATTGGTACTGGTACATCCTTTCAAATGTCGGCATTCGGCATGCAAGTAACACCAATCGTCTCCTTGACTCGCTTATCGAGTGATAATGAATGTTATGTATTTTTGTACTTTTTTGTAAAAGGAACTCATTAGAAATTTAAAAAAAGTAAGTGCGAATAGAAAGGACAATAAAAATAAACTGTAGAAATTGTAACTCGTTACATGTAAAAGTACCTACTGACAAAACTAACGAAGTACTTTAACGAAGTTAATGTTCTTCGTTACAACCCAGCCTTGCTAAAACTCTTTTTAGAAGATCCCAGACAGACAACATACAAACAAACAGCTTCACAAGTAAATTATAAGCGCTGTAAAAAAATATATGGCTTCATCTAATATTTATTAATACATAATCACATCAGTTTACATTTCTAAAAATGTTGAAATTTAATTTTTGATTGGATAACACTTAGTGCGCTAATTACCGCGTGAGGAACGAAATCATAGTGTCTGGTTAATATCTTTTAACAGTTTTAATATATTTATTCGTCACAACGATAAAGTGGCTGATAATAGTAATAATAATAATAAATAATAATGGCGTGTTTAATTACGACCAGAACGAATCCAAAAAGATTTTCCGTCCAAATTTTGTAAAATAATTAATTTTAATAGAAATGTAACACAGCGAGATTTGTGCACACACGCAAAAATTTCACGTATGTCGAACAGCCCCTGCGTATCATCATCAATAAATCAGTTCACGCACGCATTCGTTGTTCGATTTCGTACATTCACGTAGACGTAGTAGAACGTATTTCAAATGATTCGTTAAATGTTTAGTTTTGCTCAGTTTTGTTTGAAAATAAATTAATCGATACAGAGTTGGCCGTTTATTTCGTTACGATTTTGTTTGCCTGGTGTCGCAGTCGAAAAAAGCGAGGAGTTTTTAACGAGTTCTAAAACAGATGGAAAATCGCTTACATCCACCAGACCAGACTCATAAGCTGTCAACCGCAGAAACACATCTTTGATGATTGAAGTTTAATATTCTTGTTATAAGAAAACTGTTGATTTTTTGTTGGCTTGAAATCTGATCGTCGCTTGTTCCCTGGTCTATCTGTGCATAATTGTAAGTGTACAACAAGTTTTCGAGTCGTACAAAGACGTCGTTTGAACGAATGCGCACACACGAAAAAGTGATGAAATTGAATTCGATCTATTAAGGCACGTGTTTGATTCGAATCTGAAAAAATAAAATCCAACTTTCCTCTCCCCCCGGTTCGCTTTAAAAGAGGAAAACGCGTAAGAAACGTCTCTCTCTCTCAGTTTTGTTTTCATTCGGGAACCTGTTGAAATGTATTCGTAACATAATAGGGAGGTATCAGTGTGCAGGCGCTTATTTTCGAGCACCTAATCAAGAATCAATAGAAAGCTTATCACAGCCAGTGAAATTACAGCATGCTTCAAATTGTTTGCTTGATCGTTACTCTCAGCTTCGGACGTTTGCACACACAAGTAGTGAAAAAGCTGCCATGTACACGTTCGCTAGATTCCAGGAAAACACGGTTGGCGAGTTTGTTCTGCCATGCTAGATAGAGAAGAAGTATAAAGAAGTATACGTTGTGTTTTTGTAAAAGCTTCGACGCGTTGAGCAAAACCTGCTATTGTGAGTTGTGATTTTTCAGTTTTCTTCCGCTGAATGATACGAATGAAATGTTCGTTAAACGTTGCGTCGAGTTTTAATTGAAAAAGAATTTTAGAAATTTGATCGCGCGCGTTGATGTGAAGTGAAGATCGACTTGCTATTATGCCGGATTATAAGCGCAGATATAGCAGTTGGAATTTTATTGTGGAGGAATAAAAATTGATTTTTTTAAAGCAACTTGTTTAGAGTTTGTAGTCGTTGAACGATTTTTTATATTCTTTTTATAAAAGCACGCAAAAAGCATAAATCATTCTTTAAATGTTCCCAATGAAACGATGCCTCTGTTTTCACTATTATTATATATAATTTAGTTATATTTATTTTTTTCTTTAGAATGTTTATATTTATAAAAACGAATGACCGAACGTCGTATTATGTTCGCTTTTTCGGCTTTTATTGAATTTGCAAGGTTGATTCTCCAACGCTTGATCCCACAGGAGAATTGTTTTATTCATGATTCTAAAGGCAAACAGACTCACCACGCAGATTTGTTCATCATCAGAAAAAATGTGCATTTTTATGATATTGTTGCCATAGAAACAGAGTGAACAGAACGACCTTAGTCATAAAACAACCTTTAAGCAATAACTGACGATATTTCAGATATATTAATACAAAGCAAAATTCATTCTATTTATAACTTGTTGACATTCATAAAATTCCAATGCAAACAAACATACTGAATGAATAAGCGTCTTCGATTGAGCTTGCACAAAATTTCATTTATTTACATACGCAGTTGTTATGCATTGCTCGTGCATTCTCGCTTGCTTTTCAGTTCTTTAAAAACATTGCAGCGTAGTACAAGTCTAGTACAACCTCAAAATGGAAACATTATTCTCTGGCTCGTATTGCAGGCACGTTCACGCGATTTTGCCCGGCGAGCGAAAATTACACAGTGAGGATACAAGGGAGATATACAAGGGGAGATCAATACTCCTCTCCACATACGCTCGCGCGTAAACTTACGTAACACGCGTTTCATTGTACGTACGTGCGACAGGAGCGTCATAACTGTAAAAATTATCACGGAATGCAGGAAGACGGCTTGCGGTGGGTTTGTAAATGTGGATGCTTCGCTCGCAGCTGGCACTCCAAACGCGGTCTCTTATCGTTTTCATCCTCCTTCATGTTGTTCCTCGTGTGTTGTTGTTGTTGGTGCTATTCGCTCTTGTTCTGATGGAAATGTTTAATTGCCAAAATACAAAAATACGATCAAAATTGTTTGGTATATATATTTCGTAATATTGAAAAGATAGATCGAAAACTGCTAAATGCTAAAATGGCATTTAACGAAGTCTGTCTTAAAGAAAATATAACGCCTAAATATGTTAAATATATATATATATATATATATATATATATATATATATATATATATATATATATATATATATATATATATATATATATATTTTATATATATATATATATATATATATATATATATATATATATATATATATATATATATATATATATATATATATATATATATATATATATTAGGGATGTCACGGGTACCCGTCCCGAACGCGAAGTTCGGTACTACCCGGTCTTTTTTTGATACCCAAAAGTGTGACAAATTAAAACCCGAACCCGAAATTTTGAAAAATTTAAACCCGAACCCGAACTATTAAAAATTTGAAACCCGAACCCGAACTTTTACAAAATCAAAACCCGAACCCGAAATTTTCCAAAATTAAAACCCGAACTTCAAGTTTATTAGTATTAAATGACATTAGGAACCAATTTCAGGCAAGTTCATTTTTGCGTAACATAGCTGTGTCTCAACAATATTTAATTTGAATGTATTTTGATATATCCATTTATTATACGAAATAATTAAAACGCTACTATACAAATCTTGTAAAATCATTTTTGCTTAACATATTACGCTCATAGGCCACTTCATTGGTACCTGTATGAGCTAGACCACTAATTTGCCAGATTAGCCGGCGGAGCCGATTTGCGAAAGTACTAATCCGTGAATTTAAATTTTGTAATTTCTTACATAATAACTTATCTAGGAACCCAAATATAACCCAAGATTAGTTTTATATAACAAGAACTACCTGTTATCAGAATAGCCTTTTCCACTTTTCCAACTTTAAACTCCAACCAAGACTAAACAACATAAATCCTATGTACTGTAGTTCATATGTTGTTTATTATTGTAATAACAGAACTTCACAATTATTTCGCTTAATCCATTAAACCAATTTTGAATAATATATAGCCCAAAATTTACTCTCAGACGTATTTATAAAAATATGTAAATCGTACTAACCAAACTCGACCCGACCCGAACCCTAAATTTCGAAAGTCGAAAACCCGAACCCGATCTTTGAAAAATTGAAAACCCGAACCCGTTTTTTTTTTAGGAAAGTCTCAAACCCGAACCCGAAAAAGTCAAAAAGTCGTACCCGTGACATCCCCCTAATATATATATATATATATATATATATATGAGTAATATACTTTGGCAAAATCCCCTCTCGTAAACACACTCCGTTAAAAACAAACGACCACTTTGCATTAATGACTTTTTTAATAAACTGTTCAAAATGTTTAATTTTACGACGTAAACTAGAGTCCATTTTAAACATTTTTATATAATACAAATAATAATAATTAGGACTGACTGGCCAGTTTCGACTACAGTCATCTTCAGAGTCCGTAACCTAAAATGTCGTATTACGTAAACAGCTAAAGAATATATAGTAAACATCAACATAGAAATAGTGTTGTGCCTATATTAAATTAAAGTATTTAAAACCAGAGTATGACGATATATATATATATATATATATATATATATATATATATATATATATATATATATATATATATATATATTCTGGTAATTCAATATATATGTAGTTTTTGTTAGAAACAATACTTAAACGCAGTGTATAATCGGAACTAATCGACAATAGTTGATTCGACTTTATTGACAAAAGATAACAACGGAAAAGAAAGAGATAAAACTAAAAGTGAACATGAAGTGAACATAGAGCATTAATTATAAATCGTTGTAACAAAGAGTTCATTAAAACCAAATTAATTTAACACTCCCCCTCAACGATTTAATCTTTAGAACCTGTCTCTCATTAAGTTAAACCAATAGCACAACATAAATGTCTAAGTTTAACAGCTTCCACTGGTTTCTGCTTCAGGCTGCTCATTTCACACATCATAGCCTGTTTCCATACGGCTGATTCTTTGCAGTTGTTTGCTTCTGTGAATGACTTTGGTTCGACCATTTCATTTGCAACACTAGCCGTTTCAATTAGTCTCTCTGGTCGTTTCTTTATTCTAGTTGACCTTCTCAATTCCATCTGATCTTCAGTTTGTTCACCACTGTCTCCCGATTGATCTGTATTTGTCTTCAGCTCGATCTCAACCTCAATGGGCTGTTCCTGTTGACTGCTTTCTTGACTGTCGGCTGATATTGTAATCCAATGTGGGTCACCTTCAATGAATTTCACATCCCTGCTGATGCTGATTTTCTCAGTCACTGTGTCTAACAAACGATAACCTTTTGTGCCTTCTGCATAACCAACGAAAATTCGTTTTTCTGACTTTTTATCAAGCTTCTGTCTTTTCTCGGCTGCAACAACTGAGTAGGCTTGACATCCGAATTGCTTTATGTGGGTCACACTGGGCTTCACACCTTCCCACCTTTCATGTGGTGTCTTCATCTCACCTGCTGTCGGTAGAATGTTCTGCAGATAGTTTGCTGTGTTGATCGCTTCGCCCCAATATTTGTTTGGTAGCTTCGAGTCGATTAACATGCTTCTGGTCATTTCAACTAAATAGCGGTTCTTCCTTTCTGCTACTCCATTCTGCTGTGGTGTATACGGAACAGTAAATTGAGATGTTATACCTTCGCTCTTGAAGAATTTCTTTAATGTTTCATTGACATATTCACCGCCACGATCTGATCTTATCACTTTAGGTGTGCTTTTGAATTTTGTCTGGACAAGCTTTACATATTCTTTAATTTTATCTGTTACTTCAAACTTATTTTTTAACAAGTACAAAACAGTGTATTTGCTGAAGTCATCGATCATTGTCATAAAATACCTGTTTCCGCTTGGTGTGATTGTCTGCATCGGTCCACAAACGTCTGTGTGAATCAACTCTAGTGGCTTACTTGATCTGGATTCTGATTTCTTGGGTAGTGGTTGTTTCGTTAACTTTGCTTGAATACAGCATTCACAGACTTTCTTTATCTGGCATGGCTTGATCTGGAAGTTATCTAGTTGCTGTTCCAATAACTTTATGGCATTGGGGTCTCGATGCCCTAATCTGTTGTGCCAAACATGTATGCATCCATCATTAACATTAGACATCAATGCATGCTCCAATGAATCTAATTCATACAGCCCGTTCCGAATTGAAGCCTGCGCCAGCAGTTCATTATTCCGCATAATCCTGCATGCATTCTTTTCAAAAATGACCCTGAACTGCCCATCAGTTAATTTTCTAACAGAAATCAAGTTACCTGTCAACTGCGGTACATACAGTACACCTATGATTTTCATGACCTTTTCCTGACATTTGAGGTAGCCGGTTCCGATACCTGAAGTTGTCAGCCTTTGACCATTTGCTAGGACAACTTGTCCCTTCTGTTGTTCATCAAGGTTAACAAAGAAATTTCTATTGTTACACATATGAGAACTTGCACCTGAATCAACATACCATGTAGTTCCTGAATTGCTTTCACCAGCCTTGAAACAAGCATACTGGTCATAAGTGCTTGCTATTTCTACACATTGTTGAATTGTTTGAGCTTTATGGTCTGAGTTCTTTCTTTTCCACTCTAAGTATTTTCTGCATTCTTTCTTTATGTGGTTTGGTTTCTTACAGAAAAAACATACTGTGGAAGTCTTTTCGTAACTGTTGGCTTTTACATTCTTATCTGTAGACCTTGTACCTGGATGATTTACCTTTAGAGCTTGCTGTTCCTGACCATCGTAAGTTGCTGAGTTTTCACTTCTTCTTTTGTATTCTTCGATCAGTTTGTTCTTGACCAATTCAACAGTTAAGTCGGCTTCGGGTCTTGTTTCTAATGCTGTTATCAGTGTGCTATAGCTGTCTGGCAAACTACTGAGAAAGAAAGCAACATTTAACTGTTCTCCAATAGTTTCCCCCAGGGACGATAACTGGTCAATTATGTCTTCCATCTTAGCAAGATGTGACTCCATATCCCCACCTTCATGTAATCTGATCCCACAAAGCCTCTTTAACAAACTTACCTTATTTGATAAGGTTGACTTTTCGTGGTAATTTCTTAATGCCTCCCACGTCTCCTTTGCTGTTGTCAATTTTCTGATGAGGTTCAACTGGTTGTCCTCCAGGAGTAGACCTATTGTTGCTCTGGCTTTGCTGTCCTTTTTCCGCCATTCCGATGATGAATCTTGATCTTGAAAAATAACTTCCCAGAGATCTTCTTTAACGAGCAACAATTCAACTTTAAACTTCCATGTCTGGTAGTTACTGCCGTTCAACTTTGCGATTCTTAACGTTGCATCCGCCATCAGTTCAACAATTGTATTACTCGATGTAGCGTGGTTAACCTTTATCGCTCACAACGAATGTTCTTTATAAAATCTTGAACCGAACGTTAAATGTTCCGAAAAAACTTGATTTATTCACTTGTTCCTAAAATTGGGTTCTGGGCCCATAACCTGTTAGAAACAATACTTAAACGCAGTGTATAATCGGAACTAATCGACAATAGTTGATTCGACTTTATTGACAAAAGATAACAACGGAAAAGAAAGAGATAAAACTAAAAGTGAACATGAAGTGAACATAGAGCATTAATTATAAATCGTTGTAACAAAGAGTTCATTAAAACCAAATTAATTTAACAGTTTTGTGCTTTCAGGTTTTGCAAATGAATGAAAAAGATATAGAATTCAATTATGAATGACGAAATGAATAAGATTTGCGATGATGACAAAGACGTCAAAAGAAATGACGTTTATCCTCATATAAAAAAACGCAAGCTCAACAAATCTCAAACTCTCGATTTTTCTCAATTTAGCGGAGAAGAAAGAAAGCGCATTGACGAACCAGCCACACCGTCATCGTCATCATCACCGTCTCAAGATCCGTTTTTGCTCGAGAAACAAGATGATGATAAGCAGATTCTGGGGGACGCGGCTTCCTCTACGCCTGATTCACCGAGTCACAGGTTGTTGCAGTCTATAAGTCAACATACTCATCTCAATACTCATTCAATATTCAACCAACCTTATCATTATTTGAACCATGCTGGTCTACCTAGCGTTAATCAGCCTACTTCTGTGTCTTCAACTTCTCAACATTTACCAAAGTTTCCCCACGTACACCAAGGTCCCCAGCCAATCACGCCACCACCCCCCGCTCCTCAAATATCGGCAGCTGAGCTGTCTTTACTCACGGAAGTGTCTGCAACTAAAAATGGAACATTTCAGTGCACGCTTTGTCAAAAACAGTTTGGCTATAAGAACGGTTTGATTCGGCACGTGCGCCTCACGCACGTTGGCGAGAAGCCTTACCAATGTAATATCTGCAACAGACGCTTCGGATACAAGCACATTTTGATGGAACACCAAAATCTGCACTTTGGAAACAGGCCTTACGCGTGCGTGCAATGTGACAAGCGATTTGCAGCGCGATCGAATCTCATTCAGCACAGAACCGTTCACAAACGCCCGTACAACTGCTCCATGTGTAATAAAAGATTCGATAGAGAAGACCAGCTGAAGAAACATTTATTTGCTCATCCGCAGTCTCTTTTGGCCTGCTCCGTTTGTGACTATACGGCTACTAACCAGTCTGACGTCAATAGACATTTGGCAGAAGTACACAAGCCAATAATGGCGGGAGAAAGTCCGTTCAATCAGCATTACAATAACGACCATGAAAGAGAAGATAATCTTGTACAAAATTCTCACAACAGACGACGTGGTTCGGGGTTTTCGAATCTTGTGTCTCTGAATGAAAACGATGGCAATATGAAAAAAGCTTATATTGACCACGACATAATGGGTGTCAAAAACTCATCTTTACAGGACCAAAATGTTTTCGGAGCCTCGCATATGACCCAAAGTGATGGAATGGACTTTCAAAATATCGTCATAAAAAAAGAAGTCATTGATGCTACTGAAGGGGTGAATCAGTCCGAATCGAACGTACAGTCCCAGTTTAACTGTTACGATCAACATGCAAACATTCAACACAATTCATTCCCAAAATACGGCAACGAATGGGTTGATTTGAAGCATGCCTTTCAGAAGAGCATCATGAACAGCGTCGAAAACAGGAGTGGCTACGATAGGGAAATCTTTGGATCGTGGAATTCGCAAAACTCGCTCGCCCAGCAATCACATTTGCAGCATTCACACCAGGAACAACCTCCTGTAAGTAGCCAGAATCAGAGGTCTTCCATGTTCAATGATGACAAACCAGCACAAAGTTTACCACCGACCCTGCCAGGTATCCACGAAGTTTTTTCGAAAAAAAGTCAAACAGCCCTTCCTTCGTTCGCCCATTTTATGCCTACTTCTAAGTCGAGCACGAGGAGCACGCAGCACCATCAGCAGTCGCAGCAATACTTACCACCTCAATCTCACCAGCAAGAACTCTTATCTCTCAAGCATCCGCCGATATCGGAAAATCCCATAACGTCCTCAGTTTCAACAGGTGTTCAACCGGCAGTCACTTCACTGTCAAGCACTTCTTCGTCAAATTTTCAGCGACCTACGGCTCAGCTTCCACCGATTGCACATTCGGGTTTTAGACAAACAAAAGACCAAGCAGTTCAACATTCGGTAACCATTTCTGGTTTTCCATCGTTGGATGACGTGTTGTCATATTACATCGGGCAAGGAAGATTGTTCAAGTGTCAACACTGTAGCATTTTGTTTTTCGAAAGAGGAATGTTCTTTCTGCACAATTCACTCCACTCTTCTTCCAACCCGTGGCAATGCAGTATCTGCCATAAAGTCTGCTCAGATAAAAACGAATTCACACTTCACTTCGTCAACCAACAGCACAACTCGTAAATTTTCATCATCTCAATCATTCAATGATGTTATATTTGTCAATCTTTATGACAGTTAAATAAAGTATTACTTGTTTAGACTTTGCAACATCTACTCTTTCAGAAATGTACAAGAAACGACAGTAGGTCTAGCTTGTTGCTGACATCAGCATTTCTTCAAAATTTGAAACTTCGCGCTCTGTTGCTTTCGATATTGTCCGTCATCATAAAGCTTTATTTTTTATAACGAAATGTGATCAAAGTATTCCATTATTTGCTTCTGCTTTTAGTTTTAGATTTTTGTCATTTTGTTGACATGCTGGAGACTCCAAGGACTCTGCAGTTCAACAAGAACTTTTAAAATCCGGTGACCTAATCAGCACTAATTTAATTATAATAAACAATATCTGGCAGTTATATTTATCTTTCGTTACAACGTGAGTTTTTTTAGACCTAATACAAATTTTGCTCTTTTAAAAATATATTGTTATTAAAATTTTGCTATTCTATGTAACAGTAAACAAAGAAATACCATAATGTCTTTTGTTTCAACAGGCGTTCAAACTGCAACTTAGTTATTGCAAACCACTTCTTTGTCAAATATCGTTTGCGTTAATGAACAAAAAAATGTATTAATGGAATAGTTTGTAGTCTCGATTACGGCAAGACAAATTTTAACCTTTTGACCCTTTGATCGTATCCTGGAGGATAAGGATTTCAATGTTCTTCAGACAAACTCCCAATTTTTAACAAATCAACCAATTTAATTTGCTGCAATGGGGCAATGGGGGACCTGGCAAAAACTGAGAATAGCTTTTAATTTTTATAAAAGCATTTAAGTTTGTTCATTCTTTTACCGCCTTCATTTTGTGTTCGTATGGGGATTTGTGCTGATTCTTTCGGGACTAATAGATGAGTGAAGTTAAAAAAAGCATCTAAAAATATAAACTAAAATTAGCGTTCCAATACTCTTAAGCTCCTCTGACTGATGTCGACATAGGGAATAGATCTACAAAGGATGCATAAAAAAGTATATTCATATAAAGAACACAGCTTATTCTTTTATATTTCATAGTAAAACAATGCCTATCTAATTTTTAGACCAAAATAACTTTTAAAAAATTCAAAGAAAATAAACAGTTATCGCCCACCATTGTTCTTAAAATTGATTTTGCCGATCAAAGAAGTTAAATTTGGCGAAAAATGTTTATAATAGCCTGAGACTAGGACAACGTGCTGTGAGTTTGAGTATGTCGCATGGAATTATGTTAATGAAATGGAGTTTTTTGATTTTTGCTCTTTGTCACGAAAGAAATCTTGATGCTCAAGGTGTAATTGGCATCCAAACAAAAAAGTTTAAAAAATCGATTCTTTATAATGATGATATTTGCGCTGCTCTTGCTGAGAATCAAAATGAAAATGTTGGATCTCTTCTGGAATGTGCTATCCACTGTGACAACATTGAAATCAACGAGAGAGATTGCAGCGCTTTTCATTACGACAAAAAGGACAAAACCTGTTCCATTATTGTTTTCGATGATTACCCCGAAGAAAATGAGATAAAAGAAAGCATTACTAATTGCACAATTTACCAGGTTTTTATTTTTTTTTCTGAAGCCGCTAGTTGTGCTGAAACTCGAACTTCTACATAAGATGTACTTACTAAATGACGTTTTTAGAGACAGTTAAAAATACATTTCTGTAATTGTGTCATAGGCTATTCTAAGGAATATTTAATAATACACAGTTTTTTGTGTGTAACCCCACAACGTGGACGAAGTGAGCAAAGCGAGCCAACCACGATTAGGGGTCTGGGGGAGCAGCTGTTACACTTTTTGGTAGCATTTGGGTGTAAATGGAGCCCATATTTGGATACTTGAAGACTTGAACCACTATTTTCCACCTCCAACAAAAATTTAAAAAATATCAAATTATAGCAAATATATCAAAACAATTATGATGGGCCTGTGCATTTCAAATGCTGCACTTTGTTGTTTTGCTGAAAATGGGCTTATTATAATTTTGTACAGGAAGTTTTTCATTATAAAAATGCTAAAATTATATTACTGAATAATAATTATTTTGCCAGACTGAGTAGATTAGTAGTCTATAATAGTATATACACGGGGGTGACCCCTGACCCTGTTTTGTAGGCTAGAATCCGCTATATTAACATTTAACAACTTTTTACTTAGTACCTAAATTGTATTAAATTGAAATGTACTGATCGTATTGAAATGTATTTTATAATATGAAATGTACCATTAAATTCAAAATGTCAAATTCAATGAACAGACTGCTTAAAAACCAATTTTCTCAGAATCCTTTTGTTTTGGCTTTTTCAGTTTGTCAGCTTTTGCTGACTTTGCCTCTGCGAACATTGACGAGAACCATTTCTGTTGTTTGTGTTTTTTTGGTTCAACATTACGCCTATCTTTTCTCCAGTTTGGAATACTAATCTCCAATGTGGCATTTATTAAGTACCTAATGACAATTCAACACTGACTGCAACTGAATGACTTTTCTCCAGTTTGGAATACAAATCTCCAATGTGGCATTTATTAAGTACCTAAGTACAATTTAATACTGAGTGCAACTGAATGCTTTTCTCCAGTGTGGATTACAGATTGCAGTGTGGTTTTGTGACATTTAGCAATTAAGAACAGTTCAACACTAACTGCATCTGATTGACTATCCCCCAGTGTGGATTACATCATTACAATGTGAAAGTTACTTCCTAAGAAAAGACATTATTCTACAATTTCATACTTTAATAGGAGAAAAAGTTGAAAAACCCTTTTTTATTATCTAATGTGTAATTTTTTCATATTGATGAATGATGATTGACGAATATTAGTTAAGGTACCTTTTTGTCCTCTTTCAAAAAAAAATCGTCTATTTTTTGGGGTGCTTTAGCACGCTTCATAATAAAATTTTCTACTAGTTTGTGTTGTAAAGTAAGTAAAATTATTTATAAATAATTATTTTTAAACATAAATTTAATAAATATAAAATTATTTAATACTTATAAGCATTACGCAGTAGACGATGACGATGCAGTGCAGACGAATGCGTGCGCTCATGACTAACGAGAAGTCGAAAAACAAAAAGTGAATTTAAGTAAATAGGTACTATATAGATCTATTTTTAGAATACCGTTATTTGAATAAAATACAAGAAAAGTTATATTTTATTGCTATATAAATTGATGTTTTTCGCACTAATTAATAATTATTATTGGGTTTAAAATGTTAAAAATGCAATCGAAAATTAACAATATTAAAATATAACATATTTATTAATACACAATTTCAAATTTAAAAATGCATGAATTTTTTTAAAGATACACACTTTGTGTATTAATACACAGTTAAAATAGCCTATGAATTGTGTAGTAATCAAAAACCCTATTTAAGTGATTTAAGTTACATAACTAACATTTTTCTGAGCCGCACAATATGACTGCATAATGAGGAAAATACATAAAGATTACATTTAGGAATTTCGAGGATTAATGTATTTCAGTGTTTTGCAGGCGTAAAATTCCGCTTGGAGTTAAGAAAAGAAATTTCTTAGGCAAAACGATTTTTACCGGTTTCTAAATTAATTTTGTATTTAATATGTATCCCAAATGGTTTTTTGTATAAATACTTTGTAGAGTAAATTAATTAACAAAAACAAGATTTTTGGTCTTTAATGTTGACTTAAATCTGCTTACTCTAACGCCGCAGAAAAGGGCAAGCACAAAAAGTCTCTCTCTAAATACACCACTGCTATTAAAAACTGAGTCATCGAGTTATATAGCATTAACGCGTTTTGCATTGGTATTTTGAACGAAACACCATAGCTGAATTGTTTTTTTTGTACAATTTCAGGTCATTACAGATCCAGGTAAATGGGAATTATTGTAAATTAAATTTTTAATAGCGGTATTAATCATTTAATTTAATTTTTAAATTAATCATGTAATTAATTCAGATCAATCTGAATACATTCCATCAGAAGTAATTTTAAACAGTACTGATTGCGCTGAGATAGGTGAGTTTGTAAATAGTTTATTGTGGAATTAAATATAAAAATGTTTAATTGAGCTACCACACACATACATACTTGAGTTTGTTTTCCTTTTAAAACGTCAAGAACCTTAACAAGTAAATTAAAAACGAATTTTTAAAACCCAATGCTTTTATATGTAATTAAAACACAAATTTTGCAATCAATTTTTTGCAAACACATATACATAAATTCCTAGATAAAAAAATATAATAAACACACACACGTACACATATACATAAATATATATAAATTAATTAAAATTAACTAAATTAATTGACTTATTGTAAAACTAATAATTGAATATTGCATTGTCTTCTATTTTGAGCATGTATGCAAAATTTGACAAAAATCTATCATCAGGAAGTGACTCAAAAATTGATTGCAAGATTTGAAACAGACAGAGAAACAGACAGACAGAGAAACAGAGACGACGAGTTAATAAAAGCATTGGTAAAAATGCCTGTCGCATACGCACATGGTAAATAAGTCCAAATGGGTTTTTGTGGATGTCATTGGTCTTGATTAAAAGAATTAAAACTGAGAATGTTGCAACTTAGCGATAAGGAAAACAGTGCTTTTTAGCCAACTCCGAAAGGCATTTGAAAAAAAAAAGAAGTATTGAACCAGATGACTACGAAAATGCTTACAATTACAAATCTGCATTGAATTGGTTGAAATCTATAGAAGTAGCCTTTCAATGAACTGATAAAGCATAACACGAAATACCCAACAAAACGAGAAAAACACAAAACGATCAAGAAAGCACTTCACAAATTTGATGAAAAATAACACAAATTTGAAGAAGAGATTAAATGAAAATCAGCATCGGCCTAAAAAAGAGCAACAGCTATTGTAAAATTGCTGCAAGGGATTGATATCATACATTAAACATATGTGGAATCTTTTTGTGATAAGTTATTTGTAGGCTGGATGATGTTACAGCTGTTGAGAATTTGAAAATAAATTAAAGTAATATTTTAATGAAGACGCTATGGGTCAGCTCATTGATGGTGATTTTTTTTTATCAGAGCCGAATTTTACCAGGGACACCATTTCAGCAAAGCCTAGGGAGGCAACTTGTTCTCAGGGTCCACCATTTTTTTTTTTACAAAAATCAAACATTTTCGAAACCCTCTCTTCATTTTTGATTCTGAAAAAAAGCTGATGACCAGATGGGGTGGAGTATTTGGAGATACTTTTCCAAAAGTTTTTCGAAACCTTCTTCATTTTTGCTCCTATAAAAAGCTAGGGCGGGTAGACCAATTTAATTTACCAAAAATTTTAATAACCCACTATAATTTTTAAGGAGACCAACTAAAACATCACAATGGCTCACTTCACCGTTATAGAAGCTCGACTATCTATAGAAAATGTCCGCTCAAACCTCTGAAGCTTCAACTTTACATTTCTCAGGCCATTTTTAGAGCCCCACTTTTATATCTTGGGATCCCAAAACTACGGCAGGAGGGCCCACTTAAAAAACAGGGGAGTAATGACCCTTTACCTCCCAACTGACGTCTCGGAAGTTCAACTGGTGCGTCTTAAGACGTAGTATTTTTGTGGCCGTTTAAAAGGCTGCTTATCTGCTTGTCATTTCTACAAATATTTCGGCAGTTGACCGTTTGTATTGGAAACATATATTACTTTGGCAAAGTTTAGCAGGTCTAAAAAGAAATCAGTAGAGTGATGCGCGATTGTGCAATCATATGATTTGAAAGTCCGACTTCACTCACAGGGTAGATATCGGAAGTGGGCTAAGCCGACTATATTAATATTTAAACCTTCACTGGTTGATGAGTACCAGTTTTACAACTGGGGTAATAGGGTTTGGCACATCTCAATTTTGAACACATATGAGGGTGGCAGGTAAAACTGTTTGATCCCATATGTACGAGTCGTTCTTGGCGCTGTTGTGTATAGCAATGAGTGGTGCCCATAAATATAATAATAGATACCAGGCTTCAAAAAGATTATTATGAACATATTTTGTTGTTTTTAACAACACACAGGATTTAGCAAGACAAGAGCGAGACACCAAACAACTATTTTTAGTCGGAAAGCGGATGCAAGTTGATTACAAGATTACACCTAAACAGACAACTGACATCAGACAGTATACATTTGACAACAAACATCAGACAACAGACAAGTGAAGCTAATTAAAACTTGTTAAAAGAGGTTTAGGAAAAAACTTTACCTGGTTGAATTTGAGTTAGTCCTGCGCCTGGATATTAGTTAAATAATAAAGTAATAGAAAAAATTTCTAGAAAAAATAACAATTTCTTGAAAGAGATTTTGTATTGTCAAAAACCTGCCAAAAATGTATAAAATAACTTCTGATCATACCTTTTATATTGATAGAAAAGTTGCTTCAGGATTGTTTTGTGTTGTACATGTAGATGTGTGATATATGATGGAGGAAATTTATTCTTTTTCTTATAATTGGTCATTTTTAAAAACAATCCTGAAGCAACTTTCCTGTCAATATAAAGTGTGTGATCAGAACTTATTTTTTACTTTTTGGCAGGTTTTTGACAATACAAAGCCTCTTTCAAGAAGTTGCTTCTTTTTCTAGAAATTTTTTCTATTACTTTATTTCCAACTTTTTGGCACTCCTTTCAAAGAAGTTATGTCGAAAAGAGAATGTTAGATTAGGTGACTGGGATATAGATTGTGAATTTTTGCAGCTCACCTACTTCCTCCCATTTCGCTGCCTTCAAGTATTTATTTTTGTTATCCACCCTCTTCCTCCCAAATTATATGCAAATTTTACAGATGCTAAGATTTATTCAATTTTTTTAATGTTTAAAAGCTGCAGTGGTAATTAGAGTTATAAAATGGCGGCAGATTGCCTACAACATTTTTAATGCATTAAGAGGCTAAGAGCGAATCAGCTATATTATAGAGATTAGTGATCGGAACATAAGAAATTTTAAGTCGCTGCGACTAGAGAAAACTAACTGCATCAGTTCAGACTGCTGTGATAAACCAATCCTGTTCAAATCGCTATCCAAACCTAAGTATATAGATACCTTATTTTAGCTCGCTAGCACAAACCAAAATTGAGTTTTGTGGGAGAACAATTACTTTTTCTGTAAAGCAAACAATATAAAATTGACCAGATCCAGATTCATTGTTTAATTATTTTATTTAGTGATTTTTATTCTAAAGTTGCAAGTCTACCAACCGTCAATTATTCTCAATGCTTAATACCGTTTACATTTCATGGACAATTATTTTATGAATGCTCAAAACTTGAATTCAATGGAAATATCTCATGTAACGTCAGTCTCTGTTTGCTTGAAAATTCTTCACTTGCTATCTGTCAAAACTTTAAAGGTTCAAATCATTTTTTTAAACCATTAAATCTCTAAAATGCTTGTAAAAATTAAATAAATTTAATTCAAAAAGCAACCGACGGTAAGGTAATCCTGGTAAATAAAACTTTGGCTAATCAAGTAGTTCAAGTACCTGTAGTGAACAGTTGGATAATTGTTCAACAAAGAATTGATGGAACAACATCATTTGAGAGAAATTGGATGTCATATAAAGAAGGTAAGTTGAACATTTTAATTTTTCCATTATATAACGCGAAAAATATCTTGTGTTAAAATGTAATTAATCTTTCTGCATCAACTTAGACAGTCAATAAATTTTCAAAAAAAATTTGCATAAAAAATGATTAAAAAACTGTAAAAAAATTGTTAAAAAAAGTCTTCACCCAAGCTTTTTAGCTAGTTGGTTTTTATATATAAATATTACTCTTTAAAGTATTTTCTGCTAGCAATTTTTTTTAAAAGGATTTGGTGATTGGAAAACAAATTATTGGCTTGGCTTAGAAAATTTTATGAAGTTGGCAAAGGGTGGAGTGATCTTGCGTTTAGAAGTTTTTGCGGAAGGAGTGTGGTACTTTGACATGTATAAAAGTTTCCAATTGAAAACAGAAGGTTGACTCATTTTATTTTTAGTTTTTTTTTTAGTTTTTCTTATATCATTTGTTTTTACTTAATTAGTGCTATAATAAAATACAGTACAACTGTCAATGAGCGATACACCTAAGTCTAAGGTAGTCCTGCTCGAAGACGTAGATGTATTTATTATGTCCTCTCTACATTTCCACAGACACTGGTTGCGTCGTTGGCGAGATTCGAAATGTTAACATAGGTACCGATCATTAGATTAGACGAATCCGTTATCAATACGCCACCGGCATTAGATATTATATTCACATTGTGTGTTTTTTAAATGAGATAATCTTTTAAAAAAACGTCAATCTCAGAGGAAGATTACATGATCCACGTCGGTGGTTACTATGGGAACAATGGTGATGTCATAACAAAATCGCTAACAGCTGGACTGGACATGCAAGACATGAGGTTTTCAACTTTCGACAAAGACAACGATTTATCTAAAAGTTCATCTTGTGCACAAAAGAGTGGCTGGTGGTATCAAAAGTGTTACAGCATTAACCTCAATGGGCGTTATGCAAACTCGTCTGAGTTCAGGTACGAGTAAAAAAAATAATTCAATGCACAAACACAACTTGCTTAAACTTTTTTGTTTCAGATATTATTTACCAAAGCTGAAAAAGTATGTAGGAATTACCTCGTGTCGTATGATGATCAAAATCGAGTGAAGAATATAAATTATAACATTATGCCACACTAGTTACATTTTAGTTTTTTTACTAAAACATTTTACTCGGTCAAAACATTATAATAAATATACAACAATTAATTATTACTGTTAGCCATTAAAAAAGATATAAATTGAAAACAACCCTTTTTCAGTTTTTTTTGTGAAGTAAAAAATATCCATTTTTGTTGTTCTGCGGGTTGTCCCTCTTCCCCAATGCACCCCAATGGTCCCTCAACGCACCAAAGCACATTAAAACAAAATCATGCCACACTAGTTAAATTTTATTTTTTTTAATTACTTTACACATTTTACTCGGTTTTGGACAAAAAATAACAAAAACGTTAAAACGTTGTCTATAGTATGGTTCAATATAAGAGTAGCGCCTCTGAACAGTTGCTTGGATAGAACGATGGTTACTGGGCAGATAAATAGCGTTTAGTTATGATCAACTAGGTCAGAAAAGTTTTGTCCATATTAACGAGCGGGATAACCGCCGTTGCCGGGGTTTTAGAGGTTTTTCTATCGTTTTTATTTCTCGTTCCCGTTTCCTTCCCCGCTTGCTTTCCCGCTCTCGCTTGTTTTCCGGTTCCCGTCACTTTCTCTTTTCCGCTCGCTCTCTCGTTCTCAGTTGCTTTTCTGATCCCGCTTGCTTTCCCGTTCCCGTTTCCGCTCATTTTCCAGTTCACGTTTCCGATTGGTTTCCCGGTCCCGCTCCGCTCATTTTGTGACCGATTTCAATTTTTTTCACTATGGAGAATGAACGGGAACGGGAAAACAAGCGGGAGCAGAAAAGCGACCGAGAGTAAAAGAGCGAGCAAGAAAGGGAAAGCGACTAGGAAAATGAGAGCAAGCGGGAACGGAAAAGCAACCAAAAGCGGAAAAGCGACCGGGAGCGGAAAAAAGACCGGAAGCAGGAAAGCAAGCGGGGAAGAAAACGGTAGCGAGAGAGAAAAACCTCAGGCAACGGCGGGTATTTCGTTATATATATATATATATATATATATATATATATATATATATATATATATATATATATATATATATATAACAATCCTCTCATTAAACAAACCGAACTTGAAATTGTATACGAGCAGATTCCAGTGTTGGAAAAAGTACTGTGTTTCAGTACTTAAGTAAAAGTACAAGTAACGCCTCAAAAAGTTACTTAAGTAAAAGTAAAAGTATTTTCTAAAAAATGTACTTAAGTAAAAGTAAAAAGTAACAGCACTTTAAAGTTACTTTTAAAGAAAAAAGTAAAAGTACTGAAGCCGCTTTTTGTAATGGTCATTCGTCAATCATCTAACTCTATTTTATCATAATTCCATCGTCTTTCAAACGCTACTGCGTTGATAAAACTGATAAACTAATTGGTAACACGCAAACTAATGAAAAAATTCTATTTTTACGTGCCTTTTTGTCAATTTTTCGTATTTCGATACATGCGCTGGATGCACGCGTATCACGTGTTTCTTCAAGTTTGACGGAAAATTGAGGAATGCTAAACACATAATTACTTTACTTTAGGTTTGCCCAGCAAGCATGTGAATCTGAACGTTTTAGCTTCCATCGATTGAAATCTGAACATTTTAACTAAATATGGCCATGGGCGTTCGTAATTAAGTTCATTGTTGTTACGCGCCTATCATCGCCACCACTGCTCACGTTCGCTCCTTTGGAAGATTCCATAGTCAATCAATCAATCAATCAATTATTTATATAGCGCTATTTCCGCAGTGTTCAATAGCGCTCGGTCGTGAACTTATTAAACAGATATGTTTTAAGTCCACGACGGAAAACTAGTAGGTAGGTAGGTAATCTCGAACAATCTATTGTACACATGTACACCGAAACAAGTATGACCGCGAAAATCTTAGCTCCACCCACAAGCTTCAATACTACTAACTACTAACATAATAGTAAAATGGGGTTTGAAAATGCATACGTTAATAATCATAGATAATTAATACAACATCGATTTAGACTTTATGTCGTTTTATTAATTTTTTACAGTACTTTGTAACGGTTTGTCCTGGAAAAGTAACGAAGTAAAAGTAAGTCCGAAAATATTACTTCGTTACAAGTAAAAAGTACTGAAAATAGTCTGTACTCCGTTACAGGCAAAAAGTACGTCTGATGTACTTAAGTAAAGTAACGCGTTACTTTTACTTCGTTACCGAACAACACTGGCAGATTCTACAATTGGCTGTTAGCCGCCGTGTAATCGTAAATCCTGGTTTCGAGGCATTTCTTCGTGCTGAAAGCCACTTGCATAGAAATAGAAAACTTTCAACTCTTCCAAAACGTTTCATTGAAGCTCAAAAATCTATTAAAAATAATCCCGACATCGTTTTAAGAAAATCTGACAAGTCATCTACTTACGTTGTCTTGAATAAAGTCGATTATTTTAATAAACTCAATTCTATTCTATCCGATGACACTAAGTTTCGAAAAATCAAACGCGATCCAACTTCTTTAATTAAAAAAGAAGCCAACAGGCTCATTGGACTCGCTAATTCTGACTTACAGGATAAAAAGATTTCTCAGATTATTGGCGATTATTCCCCAGCTTATCTCTATGGTAACGTCAAACTCCATAAACCCGACCATCCATTGAGGCCAATCATATCCCAATGTCCTACACCAACTTACCAATTAGCCAAAACGATCAACAAAATAATAACTCCTTATCTTCCTAGTCGCTACTCTTTGAAATCAACGAATGACTTTATTGGATTGCTTAGAACTGTTAAAAACGGCGATGGGCTTTTGGCTTCTCTCGACGTTGAAAGTCTGTTCACTAACGTTCCAGTCAGAAAAACAATCGATATCATCATAGATTGTGTTTACGAAAACCCATCGCTAAAGGCACGTTGAAGAAAATTTTGTCCTTATGCACCCTTGATACTCCTTTTCGTCATCCTAACGGTGAGCTTTATGTTCAATTAGACGGCGTCGCAATGGGCTCACCCCTCGGACCCACGTTCGCCGAATTTTACATGAGTCACCTCGAAAACAAGGTTTTCAGTACGTTTACAAAACCTTTGTTATACGCTTGTTACGTCGATGATATTATTGTTCTATGTCAGGACGTATCATATCTCGAAAAACTACAACAACAACTACAACTAAACTCCGTTCTAAAGTTCACAACGGAGGTCAGCAATTTTAACAAGCAGTTGGCGTACCTTGATCTTCTGCTCACGCAAACCGAACACGGTTTTAGATCAACTGTATACACAAAACCAACAAGCGGTGGCGATTGTCTAAGTGGCGATAGTTACTGCCCTGAAAGGTACAAAACCAGCGTAATTACCGGTTATCTAATTCGTGCTTACAACTACTCTGACAATTGGAACGACTTTGATGCTGAACTCAAAAGAATAAAAACTCTCCTTATTAACAACAATTTCTCAAATACAATGGTCGACGAAACTATAAAAAAGTTCGTCGCTGGAAAAGTTAATAACTCAGCAACCACAGAGCAATCTAAGAGGTCATTCCTTCCCATCTTCTATCGTGCTCAAATGCACGACAACTACAAACAGGATGAAAAAGTAATAAGAAATATAATCTATGACAACGTTAAAGTTTCCAATCCTTCATCCGAGGAGTTAAAACTGCACATCTACTACAAAAACTTGAAAACCCATAACCTGGTTCTGAGAAATAGCCCTATTAACGGCGGCGTTTTGCAGAGAAAAAACGTCGTCTACAAGTTTACTTGCCCATATGCTCACAATAATCTTGAAACCTACATCGGCCACACTCGGACAACACTCTCTCGCCGTCTGACGATGCACACACAGGGTGGGAGTCTACACGCGCATTTTATCAAATTCCACGGCTCTAAACCAAACCAAAAAATGCTTCGCGACAACACCGAGGTTGTCTCTTACGACCCCGATCCTAATCGTCTCAAAATTAAAGAGGCGTTGATGATCTCTCAGCAACGACCTAGCATAAATATCCATGACGACAAGTTCGGACGTACCTTGCTGCTACATTGTGGTGCAGACGGCGGCTGTGCTAACGTCTATCCCGTCACTCATAACTCCGCAAGGGAAACGACTTCGCGTGCGGATGAGCCACGCCATACTTCGAATGTGTGCGCTCACTCTCATGTTTCAAAAGTCGGTGGTGAGGTGGTTTCTACTTCCCGTGGCGACAGACCAGTCGACCCTGTAATCACCACTTGCCTTCCGTCTGCCGACGTTCTTGGCAGCATCGACCAAGATCTGGCCGTATGCAGCGAAGACAATTTCGCTTCTTGTAGTGACCAAGAAGTGGACACTCCAATTACCGTTAGCCATCAGACTACAGATGTTCTTAATGAAGTTAAAGAAGTTCAGATGGCCACCGGCGTAAATAATTCCGTTTCTTTTGGCGACCCAGAAGAAGACACTCTAATCGCCATTTGTCCTCTGACTCCGACAACCGATGTTCTTAACAATGTTCATCTGGTTTCATCGGCGAGCGGTGAGGACAACTTTATTTCTCGCGGCAACCAAGGAGTCGGCCCTCTTACTCCTGCTCACCTTCTGATCGCCGACGTCGTCGGCAATGATGGCCAAGGCCTGTGTCCCGTCCATGGATCCCCATCACGCGATAACTCCAGTCTGGAAAGTGTGCGTAGCCGTGGCGTTGGTGACTTGTCGGATGACCGTCTTCCCGTGGAGTCCGTGTCTTCTTTCCAGCTATTTGCTCGACTCGTCAACAACGTTAATATAACAATACGACGCGGTAGACGTACCTAGCCTGATTGCGCGCACCTGACAACAATTACCTAGCGCATAGTTGTGTAAATACCTGCGCTGCGGCCACTATCGCCATGTTTTCGTTTTGTTTACAATTATTTTCCGCTTCGGTTTTTACTAATCTTGTACGTTAGTTACCTACCTTTTATATCTTGCTTTCCACTTTCCATACGTTGTTTTTCTATTTCAGTTTTCATTAACGTTTATTCTCGTCGTTTTATAGTTTCATTCTATTTTCGCATTATAGTAAATACATTTTAACTTCGTAATTTAAAGGGCTCCGAAGATGCTTTTCTGCGAAACCGATCGGTCAGCCCTCGTTTTTAATAAATCTATTTAAAAAGCGGAGTTATCATGAATTCAAGAGATTTTGAAAGTTTGGCGAAAAAACGTATCAACGCAAAGTGGTCTATCATTTTTAACAGAGCATGCCTAAAAGAAAACATTACGCCGAAATACGTTCAAAATTATATATATATATATATATATATATATATATATATATATATATATATATATATATATATATATATATATATTAGGGATGTCACGGGTAGTACTTTTTGGAGTTTTTGGGTTCGGGTTCGGGTTTGTGAAACTAGAGTTTTCGGGTTCGGGTTTGTAAAACTCGAGTTTTCGGGTTCGGGTTCGGGTTTGTGAAACTCAGGTTTTCGGGTTCGAGTTCGGGTTCGGGCTTGTAATTTTCCAAAAACCGGGTTCGGGTTCGGGTTCGGGTTCGGGTTTGGGTACCTACTGGCTTATGATTTCAAATTCCTGGATTGATTTTAAATTTACCTAGTGTATATACGTATACAAACGAGAGCGATCAATTCATCCATTGAACTTTACACGTATTGAATAAACTCTAACAAGTTATTTTTTAGCTTTCCAAATAATGTGATTTCTTTGGCCGAAGGAGGCTCAATTATTTTAGTTTGTTCGCGGCTCGGTCCGGCCAGATAATCAGGCGGATTAGTGGTCTAGCTTACACACTCACCAATAAAATGACCTGTTTATCACAAAGGTGATAATACAAAACTTGTATGGCTTGCGATTAGTATAATACGTTACCTCTTAAATTATTGTAAGTTATTATTTTTTTTGCGGCTCTGTCCGAGGATGTCTTGATATAACAACTGGATGCACAACCTACTCTAGTAGGCCTAATGTTTTATTGCTTCTTATATCATAATTATAAATAAATTGATGTAACAAACTACAAAAGCATCTGTAGTTATATCATACTTCTAAAAATCTTGATGTAACTATTACGTAATTGGCTAAATTGTCTTGGCCTACTAGAGTAGGTTGTGGATCCAGTTGTTATATCAAGATATCCTTGCTCTGTCCGGGCGGGTAATCAGGCGGATTAGTGTTCTGGCTTACACATTTGCCAATAAAATGACTGTGACGCATAGATCATTTATAGACTTTGCCAGTTAAAGTTTAGGATTATGCAAGATTATCTTTATAACAAAGGGTCTTTGTTATATCAGAAAAACTTTGAGGATATGAATGAATAAATATAAGGTTATATAACTGAAGTAAAAAGTTTAAAGTCATGGCTATCCGCGATTTCTTCGACCGAAGGAGGCTTAAATATTTTAGTTCGTTCGCGGCTCGGTCCGGCCTGATAATCAAACGGATTAGTGGTCTAGTTTACACAATCACTAATAAAATGACGTATTTGTGTTATTTGTTACGCAAAGGTGATAATACAAAACTTCTACGCTCCCGATTAGTATAATATGTTACGTCAACAAAACTTGTAATTTATTGATCTCTAAGACAAAGCTTTTATAAATATTTATTTGTTCACAACTCCGAGTTCGGGTATTAGGCTTATAAATTTTCGGGTTCGGGTTCGGGTATCAAGTTTTCACATTTTCGGGTTCGAGTTCGGGTATCAAGTTTTCTTATTTTCGGGTTCGGGTTCGGGTATCAAGTTTTTACATTTTCGGGTTCGGGTTCGGGTATCAAATTTTCACACTTTCGGGTTCGAGTTCGGGTATCAGAAAAAGACCGAGTAGTACCGAACTCGGGTTCGGGTACCGTGACATCCCTAATATATATATATATATATATATATATATATATATATATATATTGTTACGATATCACAAAATCGTATACCGGGCTCAATAGAATGGTTTTGCAGTTTATTGGAAAATAATAAATGAAGCTTTGTTAAGGCTATTTATACCTTCAAATCTCTTAATAATAATGTCCCTAATAAATGTTTTGAATCCTTTAACGTTTATCAATAGGAAACTGATCGTAAAATCAGTGATTTTACATGATTACCCCCTACTTAATTCTGTTCGTCCCGAACAGCATAGTCGCTTTTGAAAAATGCGACTCGGCCACGAACACCAAAATACCTTGATCTTTACTTGTGGCTTTGACCGCAATTCGCAAACAACATGGTCAAGTCTCTTGACCGTTTGACGCAGTTTCTTCCAGTCCTTCTTTGACTTATCAACAAAGTTGTTCTTTGGCTCATCGTCGCCATTTCTGCACGGTTCATCACAGCTTTTTTTGCATGCCTCGTCCTGAACATCTTTGCACGGTTTATCGGAACGGTCTGCTTTTTCTTCTTCCTTCACATCTTTTAGATCTTTCTCAAGAAACTCTTCAAAAGGTTTCTCGAAAAAACGTTCCATAAATCCATTAAATCCCTTCATCAAACTGTTATTTGATTTTAAAATGACTTTTAGTCTGTCTCTTCTAGAATCCTCTGTGAATTCATCTGATTTAGAACCTTCGGTACCGTTCTCTGTTCTTGGCTCATCTTTTTCAGAGTTTTTGCTGGATGCATTGCTATTGTTGTTTTAGGGAAATTCATCGCCGTCATCTTTGTTTTTTTTTCCAAGCTACAATCGAACGTTTTCTTTTCACATTCCATCTCGGCTCTTTTATCGGTGTCAACTTTCGTATCGTCCAGCGGATCATTCTTCAAATCATCGCTATCGTCTCTCAAATCAGTGTCTTTTTTTTGTCAAATTAGCTTCGACGTATTTCTCGATTGGAGTTTCGTCCGTTTTTAAATCCTTAGTTGCTTCATCCGAGTCAGATTCGTCACTAAAATCTGACCCTGAATATTCGGTGCCGTCGTCTGTTATGGAGGCTTCCGTTACAGAACCGTCGCTGTATGGGTAAAAGCCATCGCTGTTATTGCCATTATTAAAATCATCATCATCACTTTCATCCTCATCGTTTTGCATTTCGTTTTCAATATTCTTTTCATCTTCTTTAGTTTTGTTGTCGACGTCCAAACCGACTGTATCATTGTCACCATCTTTGCCAGGCATCACTATCTTTGCATGGTTCATCTTGAACATCTTTGGAAGGTTCATTATCATGACCGTCTTTGACAGGTACATCATCATGACCGTCTTTTTTGTTTCCGCAATTGTTTGTCACCATTGAGGAGTTCAAGAAATTTCTTCATTTCCTGCTGTGCTGCTCTATTTTGCTCCTGTGCTGCTCTGTTTTGCTCCTGTGCTGCTCTTGCTCTGTATTTTTTCGCCATTTGGTTCAGAGCCTTTATTAATTCATTTTCTGTTTCGAACTCATACTCTTCTGGGTCAAACCCATTGTCCTCCAATGACGTCCGGAGGCGGTCCACGAGCTCAGACTTTCTTTCTTTATCACTGAGCTCTCGTTTTCTAAGTTCCCGCCTCAACTCGAGTAGCAAAAGCTCATCCAATGTTTTCAAAACCATTCTTGAATTCTCACGTCTGATCACCAATGTTACGATATCACTAAATCGTATACCGGGCTCAATAGAATGGTTTTGCAGTTTATTGGAAAATAATAAATGAAGCTTTGTTAAGGCTATTTATACCTTCAAATCTCTTAATAATAATGTCCCTAATACATTTTTTTATTATAGTTTATAGTCTTTTACACCATGTGTTTTAAGGCGCTCCATAATAAATGTTCTGAATCCTTTAACGTTTATCAATAGGAAACTGGTTGTAAAATCAGTGATTTTACATGAATATATATATATATCTATCTATCTATATATATATATTAGAGATGGGAAACGAACCCTAATTTAAGAGTTCGAGTTCGGTTCGGTAGTGGCTATAGTTCGGGTTCGGTTCGCTAGTGGTTACAGTTCGGGTTCGGTTCGGTAGTGCTTACAGTTCGGGTTCGGTTCGGTTCGCTAGTTGTTAAAGTTCGGGTTTGGTTTGGGATAGCTATGACTCGAGCTAGATTCGATGATAATTGCATTAAAAAATAGTCAGTTTATTAATTCAAGACAATTAAAAAAATTAAGGTTCCATATTGTATTAAAAAAAAATTACATTTTTAATGTTTCTGTACTCATTTGAGCTCTTCGCTCACTCATAGTCATTTGCTGACACTAAGCGTACCTTTCCTTCTGTAACAAACGTTTCCAGCTTTTGCTTGCTCCATTTAGAACCGTTTGCTAACTTATTAGTATTTGCCTTATTATTTAAGTTGTTCTATATAATAAATACAACAAACAAAAAAATAGGTAATTCAAGCAACACGACCGCACGGTGTAATAAGCTACGCGAGAAAGAAAGTAAACATAACAACAAAGATGTGCATAAGCTTCCACAAGACAGACAATAACAGCGATATTAAATACAGAAAACAAAATAACGATTTTATTTCAAGAATATTTCATAGTCATAATTTAAATTAAAAAAAATAGGTTTAATGAATTTAGCATGGGTTCGTTCGGGTTCGGTTCGTTCCGAGCGAAACAGAGTTCGGGTTCGGTTCGGTCAACAACTAAGTTCGGGTTCGGTTCAGTAAAAAGTAGGGTTCGAGTTTGGTGTGTTCGGTTCGGGTTCGGTTCCATTCCCATCTCTAATATATATATATATATATATATATATATATATATATATATATATATATATATATATATATATATATATATATATATATATATATATATATATATATATAAATACATATATATATACAACTCAGCAGTACTCATTTATCGATCAGTTAAGAACGATAGGCTGAGTGGACCTGAGCAAACGTGAGTTCGTTTCTTGTTTAACATGGAATCGAACCCGGTTATTGGAAAAGCGACCGGGAGCAGGAAAGCAAAAAAAATAATGGCAAACAGTCCTAATTTTATAATATGAATCAATAAGGCAAACCATTGTAGCGTTGTCAGCTAATCCCATTATTCTACAGCAATACACTGATGGAGCGTAAGACTAAAAGCTTATCTGTGCGGTTTTTAGATGGCCTTTGTAGTGTTGGGTGTTTTTTTATTCTATGTCTTACAAACTGGCTTCTTCTCTGCTGTATCCTATTACACTATTGTCAAACTTGTGTAGAAAAAGGCTCATAGGACAAGAAAAAATGGCACCAGCACTTTAACATGTGAGTTGTTCAGAAAAACCTGCAGATCTCCGAGCTGTAGACCGTTTTTTCGGTTTAATTTTTTGTGAATATATTTCCAGATCTGGCTTTTTTTGGAAAATAAAAATCCAATGACTTCTATAAGGCATCACTACCAATGAACCTAAAACTAACATCTATAAAAAATCCTTTTTTTAATCACTAACATGATACCATACTAAAACTACAAAAAAACCTTTTCAATTACTAACAGGAAAACACACTATGAAAAAGCATCAATGGTGATAACAAACATTCTGAGAAAAAAAAAATTATTAATTAGGAGAATAAAGAAATACTAACAAATCAAATATTAAACCAAATTAAAACACAACCAAGCCCTTATTAAAAATACAAACCAACAAATCAATCAGTGAAGAAAACTCTACAAAAAAATTTAAATAACACTTTAAACCAGGAACAATTAAAACAAAAGTATAGCAAATCTATACAAAAAACAATTGAATAAAAAACAACCATTCATTCACAAAGTCAAAAATGAGAACATATTCCTGGCAAAAACTGCAAACATGGTGCAATCGGATGAAAACGACATCGGCATGGGAGGGCCTTCAACCATCAGATACGAGCGCTAAAACAAATTGCGATGAAGCCCCACAGCTGATGATCATGACTGGCAGAAAACACAATGCTGATGTTGAACAGCCATCCAAATTTGGTAGACGCCGGAGAGCCGAAATCGTCAAAGAGATTCTGGTCGTCAAAACGACAAAAAACTTTTACATTTATAACAGTTAACAATTATTTTAAAAAATATAAACTATTTTATTAAGAAAAACATTTAAATTGGAGAAGCTCAAACAGCCGCCATTATGGCGGCTGCTAACCAAAGTTGATTCGCCGTTTTGCTCAGTTTACCACCATGTTGGTTAGCAGCCGCCATAATGAAAGAAAGTGACCAGAGTAGGAAAAAGAGCGTTTAGCAAAAGAATGCTTAACAGAAAAGATACGAAAATGGCTAAGAGAGGAAGATCGAAGACCAGACTTAGTTAGGTAGAGTGGAGAAGAGCAATTTTTAATTTTAAAAATTACTAAGCAAATTTTAAAATGTTAAAAATCACCCTATATTTAAGAGGAAGCCAATGAAGAAGAACAGGAGATATAGAGATATGAGAAAAGTAAGAAGTGCGAGAAACTAATCGTGCAGCACAATTGAAAGCTTTATAGAAAGAGGATGAAGGGTAGAGTCAGGTAGATCATAATAGAGAAAATTGCAATAGTCAATTCAAGACAGAATAAGAGAAGAAACTATAAGTTGTTGAGAAGGATCATCGAGCAGTGGAAGAAGTTGTTTAATGCGTCGAATATGGAAGTAGCAAGACAAGTTAAAGACAAGTTGGAGTCAAAGAGATAACCTAAACTACAAATAAGAGGAGAAGGAGAAATAGAAAAAGAAGATGGAGGTGGCAAAACCAAAGGAAGCAAAGTTAGAGATTTAGAGGACTTATTAAAAAATAATTCAAACTTATCATAAGACACATAGAAAAACTCCAAGAGATAATAAATTCAAGACAGGCAGTTATTTGATTAACAACAGACTTAAGAGACTATTGAGAGAGTGAGAAGATATAATATAAGGAAGTTCAGAAGTATATAGAATAAACAGTAAAGGGCCAAGAATAGAGCCTTGAGAAACACCATAATTTAAAGATACAGAAGTAGATTTAGAAGATTCAATAGATACATAAGATGATCATCGCGACAACGACCCAGGCCCGTAACTTGCAGAGAGGCTGGGGGGGGATGCAGCCCCCCCACTAAAAATGTAAGCCCCCCACTAAAATTTTAAATAAAAATAAATAAATAAAGGTAAATTTAAATATAAAATTATTAATAATAATTTGCATGCCTGTAGAATGAATACAGTATCGAACAGATTAATTGAAACAAAAAATTTTTTTGCATTTCTTGCTTTGGCAATATTGTTATTATTTGTAATGGCAGCACTGTCAGTTTCTTACTTCTTAACACAGTCTAGCAAGCGTTGTGCAGTGTGTAGCCGTGTTTTGTGATTGGTTGAGGGATTTAATAATGACAGATAAAAGAGTTTATAAAAAATTTCATTTTGTTTCAATTAATCTGTTCAATACTGTAATTGATAAAACCCATACCAAAAAAGAGCAAAAGTACAGATTAACACGCTACGTGATTCTGTAATGAGCAATAGTGTTCACCAGAGTGGAATCAGCTTTGTGCTGTTTATTTTAGCATGTTGGAGGTATATTAGGAGAGTTGATGGAGAGCTTTGTTGATAGTTATTTAAGTTATTCTAAAGGTTTGACTCGTGCAGTGTCTGCCCTTTTACCAACATCAGACAAGTTTTTAGATGTCAACGACCTTAAACCGTTGACGCAACTGCTAAAACAAAACAGGCATGACGATGTTGAAAAATATATTGCAGACGAGGCTCTCATTAGAAGTAGGTTTCTAAAAAACAAATTTCAACCAGGCTACAGTCTCCGGGTAATGATGAATTTTATGCTGAACTATAAAGATGCATTTCCTACTCTAAATTGGCACTATTCGGCTGCAATGACTCTCGGCATCTCGATTGCCACTTGTAAGAATTCATTTTCTTGTCTAACACGAGTACTACAACCACAGAGAAGAACAATGTCCCATGAGAGAAAAAGCAAACTTGTACTTCTGGCATTTGAAAAATCGCTCTGTAAAGCAATTGATATGGATACCTATCAAATACCAAGAATGCAATAAAATAAAATCGGATCAAACCATATTATAATGAAATGGACTTTTTAGTTTTGTTTCTGATTTCAAACTACTACACATCCATTCATGTTTTACACATGAAAATTGTCATGAGTTTCATAATCAGTACTTGGACGTAGTCTTACAATATTATAATAACTTTAATCTTACAGTTTTAGAACAGAGAAAGAAGCTAATTCAGCTTAGCTGACCAACTTTGGCTTTTGATTTTTGAATGATTCAAACTATTTTCATAATTTAGTATTTTTTAGTGCTAGTCTGACACTGCAATACTATTAACCCCAATATTCTGAACTGATTAATTCAAAGAAACAATTTAAAGCTTACTGTCAAACCACACAATCTTTTCAACAATATAAGTTTAATAATAGACTTGATATATAATCTAATTTTCTATTTAGATTGTTTAGAAACTGATGACAAGTTTTATGGGTAACGTATGAATGGATGTTTAGTAAGTATTAGTAACTTAAAATGATAAAGTAAACTAAATAGTACATTTTCTTATAATGTGCTTTGATCTTTGTCAAAACAAATATTTAAATCCGATTTTATTTTATTGATTTCTTGGCATTTGATACAGATGTACAAGTTTTTATCAAAAATAAAATAAGTAAGTTATTGTATTGTGGACTATAACGGTTGTCTTAATCAATAATTAAATTTGGACAATTTGATTCAGTGCTGTCATCCCAGTGGTGTGCCATGCACGCATCAAAAATCAAGATTGTGGATAACAACAAGCATACTGTTATTTGACAAAATTGCCTGTGGAAATTGTTAATTTTTGTTATTACGAGCAGCATATTGCAACTCTTAGAAAATCTAAAATTAAATAATAGAATATCCAAATGGGATGTCATTTTTTGTCAAATGCTACAAAATGCTTTGGCGAATCTCCTTATCGCGAGGGGTTTCGTACCTGCGGCGCTCGCGGTCAGGCTTCTTCGGTGCCTTCGTTCGTCAGTAACCCCCCCACTAATTTTCATAGCCCTCCACTCACTAAATCCTGCCTACGGGCCTGCATCGACCATGAAGGATCTTTCCTGCTTCATCTGAACGGCTTCTCCTGAAGCATGCAAGCAAACTAACTTCCATAAGCTTTCTTAAGAATCTCTCTCACACTCTCTCTCTCACACACACACACATTCCATGCGATAAGGGGTACGCCGCCTCCAACGCCCACTCTTACGTCCGCCACCGTGTATACAGCTATATAGTGCTATTGTTCATACTATTTCAATGTAACAAATGTAACAGGCTGCTATTTTTGCTTGCGTTGTTTTGAATTTTAGAACAATTGAAGTTGAATCAATGTTTCTAAGGTGCTGTCACTGCGTCATTAGCAACGTAAGTCTGAAGTATATTTGAAAAGACTCGTCATTATCTTACATTAAATTATTGAGTTTGGCGCAGGAAAATCTAACCGTTGCGCATTATATTTAACCGTTAATTAAATGATTTATTTATTTGTTTAAATTTTCATGTTCAATGCTGGAAGAATTTTGGGGAGCAGGACTCCAGCGAAACGAAAGCGACCGCCTGCCTGGCTGGTTGTTTCAAGGAAACGTTTGAACAATAAAAAACAAGCGAATAAAACAACAGCGTCTGTGTACACATCAAGAGGTTCAATCAGACAACTTCCGTTTGTTTGGCAGGCTTTTGTTTCTTCTCTTGTTGGAGTTTTTATCATTTTAGTCGGAATCGGAATGTGCGTTGCTGGCTACCAGGCTGAAATAAGAAGTCCAGATTTTTTGGGAAAAACCGTACAAGAAACGGCAACAGTTTTTGACACCGTATTTTACCAAAATCGAACATACGATACAAGAGACACTGGTCAACCAGTAGGATATTTGTATTTTTTTGCCTGAACTTTTCTCTCTCTTTTTTTAATTTTAATATTGCTTAAAGATTAAAATGAAAGAAACACACTGGACTGAAAATATTTCAATTTTGTCAAATAATTCAAATCAAACTTTTGTAACGAAAATTATACGAGGCTCTTCATCTTCTTATAAAAATAATGGTAAAATTTTACAGTTTATTAAATTTGTTTATTTACTTTACATTTTTGTTGAAGTTTTTAATTAATTTCCTAACGTTACCTTTCAGAAAAAGTAAATCAAGAAATAAATAAGAACTCTAAGAACATGCATCCCACTAACAGTTCAGTATGGGAGAACTTTAGGTGGCTGGTGTACGCTGGGCCTGTTGTTATGAGTCTCGGTGGTTTTGTCGTAATGTTTTCACTGGTTGTTGTTTGTGAACTAAGAGAAAAAATGGAGATAGCTTCTATTAATGGAACAAAAATTTTTAACAAAAAGACTGGGAAAGTAGGTGTGAAACAAATCAACATATTTGAGCGTCTTGTTTATTCGTCTTATGCAGACGATGAAAAAGAGAATCGGTGTTGATGATTAAGCTCCGAATAACCTAACATGATTTTCGCACACTGACAAGATTTCTTGCTGATAGATAAATTCAACTTCTTTTTCATGGTTCATCGTCGGCGTCTTAGGAACTTGAGTACATGCACCCATCGAGTCCACGTGCTTTTTAAATCCCTTATGTTAACTTAACTTAACCGTCAGTCTCGTTTGCTTGCGCAAATAATTGCAAACCTTTAAAGTGAAATTTAACAAACTTTCCGTCCTCAAATCTTGAAAATTTTCTGGAAAAAACTTTATAATTATAAATAATAACTATCTATGTTTTAAAACAAATCAAACACAATTATATAGATGTTTATTAAATGCTTTTATTTAACTTCCCTCTTCTCTCTGTTTGTTTGTTTGTCTGTGGTGATCAGATCTTAGAAACAAAAATTCACCCACTTTTCGACCACCTAGATCTCTAAAACTTTCAGGAAAGCTTAATCTGGATAACAATACATGAATTGAATGTTTTAGTCGCCAGAGGTCCAAAATAATTAAACAGTACGGGTGTTTATTTATAAGTCGCCAGAGGTCCAAAATAATGGTATCCTATCAAAAGGGCGAAAATATAAGGTCGAAAACAAATGAGCGAACACAAAAGATCGAAACTAAAACGGGCGAATGATAAAAAGATCGCACGATAATAAGAGCGAAAATGAAAAGGGCGAAACTGAAAAGGGCGAACAATAAAAAAGGCAAACGTTAAAAAAGCGAAAACCTGAAATTGTTTATTTGCTAAGCATGAAACACAATCATTTCATTCTCTTTTGGGATGTCATCACAACACATCTATTTTTAATATTTCACTCTTTTTCTTTGAATATCTCTTTCTCGTGCACTCTTTTTTCTTTATCTCTCTTTTTGTTTTCTCTTTTTCTTTTTTGCTCTTCTTTTCTCTCTCTTTCTCTTTCTCAATCACTCAAAAAAAACATTTTAATACTTTATTATATATATATATATATATATATATATATATATATATATATATATATATATATATATGTATATTTATATTTTAAAAAAGTTTAAGAAAAAAGTCTAGTTCAAAACAATATGATACAGTGTCAAGCTTGCAAATTGAGATTATGTGCAATTCCTCTTAAAAAGTCAAGGTGAGAACGGTTTTCGTAATCCGCAACAATCGTTTTAATGCGTTGTGCGCAATCTTTATATTTCTTTTTTGATTTTGGCGGCTGACGTCCAGATGTATACTGCTCTATTTTCAACTCATTCAGGTTTTGTTCTTTTTTAAGTGCATCAATAAACTTCCAAATAGTTGGATGGCTTGCACCTAGAAGAGGAGTACGAGTTCGATACAGATGATGAATTGAAGGAGGCTCTGAACAACATAATGGAAGAAAACAGGGCGGCGCGGGAGGAAAACAGAGCAGCACAGGAAGAATATAGAGCAGCCATGAACACGATGAAAAAAGAAAACCATGCGACACAGCAGGAAATGAAGAAATTGATTCTCGGTGGTCAGGTCGATCCTGAAAACAGAGTAGCAGAGGCCGGTGTGGCGTTGCTTTCAGAAAACAGCAACAGAGAAAATGAAAATAGGAGTGTTTCTGGCAGTGGTTTGCCTGAGTGCGGACTGGACGGTACGAATGTTGAGAGTTTGGCTGAGGCAGTGGTGGACACGGTTCTGGATTAGCGTATTGCTGGTAAAGAAAATGATGTGGGTTGCTGCTACAGTTTGAGCTGGAGTCCACCAGCTGTGTCTCCCAACATGTGACACATGATGGCCGTGCAGACTGCACAGGTCAGGTGGGTCAGGAGGAGGACAGTGAGAGGAAAAGTGGTCCAGTTTTGTGTCAGATGTAAATGATGCTACCCCGGATGAGTCGGCTGAGAACAGTCTGAGTGTGCTTCTATGGATGCTAGTGAGACTGAGGCCCAGAGCGGGTTGGTTAAAGATTGTGTGTTTTGGTGGTGACTCGCAGGAGTGGAACTAGAGCTTGGGAGGGTTTGACAATTCTGCACTGACGACAATCCTGTGTTTCGGGGCCTGAGGAGCGGTGAAAGGTCGGAAACTGACTGTGTCGTGCAGTTGCGGGTTCGGTTGCGTGGAGTAGTCAGTGGCCTGGCGTGGCGCGCTGTGATTGACAGTCGTGTGTTAGGAGATTGGAATGTAGTAATTTGACGTGGTATTTAAGCCCACAACCCCGAATCGGAAGATCACACAGGCTCCAGCGAAACTGGAAGAAACTGCGTCAAACATTCAAAAGACCTCTCGAAATGATCTCGAAATAACCATGTTGTTTACGAATTGCGGTCAAGGTCACGAGTGAATATTTTGTGTTCGTGGCCGAGTCACATTTCTCAAAAGCGACTATGCTCTTCGGGACGAACAGAATTAAGAAGGGGGTAATAAAGTAATATTGCTGATTTAATTATCAACTTCCGCTCGATCGACTTTATAGAATGTAAACCGTTATTATTATTATTATTATTATTATTATTAAAATAGTAGGTATAAAAAAACTTATCAAAGCTCATTTCTTATTTTCCAATAAACTGCAAAACTATTCCAGCTTCGCTCGCATGAAATTAGAGAATTTGAACCGTGCATCCATAGGTGTCGGCTCGGCCCGTCGACAACTTGGCCCAGCCCGTTTCAAAACCAAAATTCCTGGCCCGGCACGGCCCGTCTAATTTGGGCCCGGCCCGTTTTTAAAGGCCTAGAAATTCTATATACTTGATGAAAAACTTCGGCCCGTCCCACCTTGACTTCAGGTTTGGCCCGGCCCGTCTGAAGACCCTAAAATCACTAAAATGTCTATATGCTTAGTGAAAAACCTCGGTCTGTACTACCTTGATTTAAAGTTTAGCTTGTCCCGTAAAAAGACCCTAAAATAACGGCTTGGCCCGACCGGTGATAAACTGGACTCAGCTACTTTTAACCTGCACAAAACCTCAAAATACTAAGTTTTACATCTGTAATGCTTGCAGTTGTTGAGTAGCAGTTATTTAAAAATCAAATAACACTTATTTTGACCCCACATTTGAAGTCATGGAAACCAAAGTTTTAAAAAATGGTGAAACACGTACATCTTTTTTTTTTTGAGTAGATACTAAGTATTAATTTTTACATCTGTAGCAATTACAGTTGTTGAGTAGCAGTTACTTTAAAAACCAAATAACCCTATTTTCCACCCCACATTTGAAGTCCTGGAAACCAAATTTTCAAAAAATGGTGAAACAAGTATATCATTATTTTTAGAGTAGAAACTAAATACTAATTTTTACTTTTGTAGCATTCACAGTTTTTGAGTAGCAGCTACTTTAAAAAACCAAGTAATCTTATTGTCCACTCCACATTTGAGGTCCGGGAAACCGAATTTTCAAGAAGAATCCATATAAAAAATTTCAAATTCTCCTCATTTTTGGTTTTCGAGATATACATTGTTTTAGAAAAATGTTTGTTTTCCAGTTTCTTCCCCTCAGGACAAAATTTTCAAAAATCCTTTCTTAGTGGATGCTTACGCAATAAAAGTAATATAAGTTCCAAATTTAACGTTCCTAGGATGAGGCGTTTGAGCTCGGCGTTGATTATCAGTCAGTCAGTCAGGACATGTTCTTTTATATATATACTAGTAGTGCCCGTAGCGGCTTAGCTCGCATGAAACTAGAGAATTTGAACCGTGCATACATAGTAGAGTACTGTACGGATCAATTTTTTAGGTCTCGGCTCGGCCCGTCGACAACTTGGCCCAACCCGTTTCAAAAACCAAAATTCTTGGCCCGGCACGGCCCGTCTAATATGGGCCCAGCCCGTTTTTACAGGCCTAGAAGTTCTATATACTTGATGAAAAACTTCGGCCGATCCACCTTGACTTCAGGCTTAGCCCGGCCCGTCTGAACACCCTAAAATCACTAAGATGTCTATATACTTGGTTAAAAATCTCGGCCCGTCCCACCTTGATTTAAGGTTTGGGCAGGGCCGTATGAAGACCCTAAAATAACGGCTTGGCCCGTCCGTCCGGTGATAAACTGAACTCATCTACTTTTAACCGGCACAAAACCTCAAAATACTAATTTTCACATCTGTAGCACTTACAGTTTTTGAGTAGCAGTTATTTTAAAATCAAATAACCTTTTTTCCACTTCACGTTTGAGGTCCTGGAAACCAAATTTTCAAAAAATGGTGAAACACGTATATCATTATTTTTAGAGTAGAAACTAAATACTAATTTTACTTTTGTAGCATTTACAGTTTTTGAGTAGCAGTTACTTTAAAAACCAAGTAACCCTATTTTCCACCCCATATTTGAAGTCCTGAAAACAAAATTTTCAAAAAATGGTATAACATGTATATCATTATTTCTGGAGTAGAAACCAGATACTAATTTTTACTCTTGTATCATCTACAGTTTTCGAGTAGCAGTTACATTAAAAACCAAATAACCTTATTTTCCACCCCACATTTGAGGTCCTGGAAACCAAATTTTAAAGAAATTGTAAAACACGTATATCTTTATTTTTAGAATAGAAACTAAATACTAATTTTTACATCTGTGGTATTTACAGTTTTTGAGTAGCAGTTACTTTAAAAAACAAATAACCTTATTTTCCACCCCACATTTGAAGTCCTGGAAACCAAATTTTCAAAAAATGCTAAAACACGTATTTCATTATTTTTGGAGTAGAAACTAAATACTAATTTTTACTCCTGTAGCATTCACAGTTTTTAAGTAGCAGCTACTTTAAAAACCAAATAACTCAATTTTCCAACCCACATTTGAGGTCCGGAAAACTCGTATTTTTTTATTTTTCAAGAAGAATCCATATAACAAATTTCAAAATCTCCTCATTTTTGGTTTTCGAGATATACATTGTTTTAGAAAAAAGTTTGTTTTCCAGTTTTTTCCCCTTAGGAGTAAAATTTTCAAAAATCCTTTCTTAGTGGATGTTTACGCAATAAAAGTAATATAAGTTCCAAATTTCACGTTCCTAGGATGAGGCGTTTGAGCTCGGCGTTGATTATCAGTCAGTCAGTCAGTCAGGACATGTTATTATATACTAGCGGGGTTACCCGGCGTTGCCCGGGGTTTTTTAGAGGTTTTTCTAATGTTTGTCTCTCTCGCTCCCGTTTCCTTCTCCACTTTCCCGTTTTCGTCGCGTTCCCGGTCGCTTTTCCGCTCTCGGTCGTTTTCCAGCTCCCGTTCGCTTTCCCGCTCAGAAGTTTTGTTATCGATTTTCTCTCTTGCTCGCGTTTCCTTCCAAGCTTGCTCTCCCGATTCCAGTCGCTTTCCGCGTTCCCGGTCGCTTTCCGCGTTCCCGGTTGCTTTCCCGTTCCCGGTCGCTTTCCCGTTCCCTGTCGCTTTCCCGTTCCCGGTCGCTTTCCCGTTCCCGGTCGCTTTCCCGTTCCCGGTCGCTTTCCCGTTCCCGCTCACGCTTGCTCTCCCGTTCCCGGTCATGCTTGCTCTCCCATTCCCGGTCACGGTTGCTCTCCCGTTCACGCTCATTTTTTCTTTTCCATTCTTTCATAACTTCTGTTAGCCTATAAAACGTAAAATAGATTTGCTAAGACTATATATATATATATGATTGTTTGTGGGTTAGTTTGTCTATTATAGAAACGGGAAAGCGACCCGGAACGGACAGCGAGCGGGAACGGAAAAGCAAGCGTGAGCGGGAATGGGAGAGCAAACGTGAGCGGGAAAGCGACCGGGAGTGGTAAAGCGACCGGGAGCGGGAAAGCGACCGGGAGCGGGAAAGCGACCGGGAGCGGGAAAACGACCGAAAACGGGAAAGCGAACGGGAGTGGGAAAGCAGGTGGGAAAGGAAACGGGAGAGAAAGAGACAAACATTAGAAAAACCTCTAAAAAACCCGGGCAACGCCGGGTATCTCCGCTAGTACATACATAAACACACACACAGACACACATACATGCACATACACATACATACATACACACATACATACGCATATACATATATATATAGTTCCCGCTCGCTCACCCGCTCCGCTCCGCTCATTTTGTGATGGATTTCAAATTTTTTTTTTTATTTGACTCCCCTTGACTCTCAAGGTTGTGTGAAAATTTCATTACGATCGGATGAATGGTGTAGCAATGCATAAAGGACATTAACATATAAACATATATACATATATACAAACATTCATTTTTATATATATAGATATATAGATATAGATTAATCGTTATACAAGCTCATAACTGGATAAGGCAGCGGATTTCACCCCCCTCCTGAAAAATTCTAAGACATGTAATGTTATGAACTTTATAAGCCTGTAAACCGTTATAAAAGTTCATAACTGGATAAGGCAGCGGATTTCGTCCCCCCCCCCAAATTCAAGATATGTACCTATTTTTTAGCTCAATAATAAGGCAGCTGATTTCGCCCCCCCCCCCCTGAAAAATTCTAAGACATGTACTTTTTTGAACTTTATAAACCTGTTATGTAGCTGGATAAAACAGCGTATTTTGCCCCCCCCCCCCATTCTAAGATATGTACCTACTTTTTCGAACTTTATTAACCTGTAAACTGCTATACAAGTTCATAACTGGATAAGTAAGCAGATTTCGCACCCCCCCAAATTCTAAGATACGTACCTATTTTTCGAACCTGTATAGAAGTTCATAGCTCGATAAGGCAGCGAATTTCGCCCCCCCCCCCCTGAAAAATTCTAAGACATGTACTTTTTTGAACTTTATAAACCTGTTATGTAGTGTTTAGCTAGATAAGGCAGCGTATTTCGCCCTCCCCCCTTGCCGAAAAATTCTAAGTTATGTACCTTTTTGAAATGTATAAGCCTGTAAACCGTTATTCTGGTACATAGCTGGTTAAAGCAGCGTATTCAGGAATAGTCACAAAATTGTGAATGTTGGGTATCTATCAACACACCTGCAATATAGTGTATTTTGTATCCAATGCGGTTAACTTATTAACGCATCACTGCAAACATCTCAGCAAAACCTTGGGATGCAACTTTTTCTCACGGCCCACTTATATTTGAAAAAAATCTAAAACTTTTTAAAGCCTTTCTTTAATTTTTCTTCCAAAAAACTGATGACCGGAGTTGCTTTTTCAAAATATTTTCAAAGCCACTTTTTTATTTTTTCTGTGTAAAAACTGATAGCTGATGACCGGGAGAGGGGGCTATCCGGAAGTAGTTTATCCATACATGTTAAACCACTTCAGGGGGCCCACTAGTTGGCCTATCCAACCTCAAAAACCTAAAATATCAGAATAGAAGCTTGAAGTGTAGCTATATAAAATTACAGATTGTGTTTAAATTAAAAAACAAAACAGAAAATTAATTCTGTAATGCAAAGATTTACGATAAATATTGATTATTTTTATTTATTGCACTTTTTGTCATTTTATTTTTATAAACTATTCCAGCAAATCCAAAATGAAGTCATAAAAATAATAAACAATATGGGTGTTGCTGATGCACCTTGGTTTTACATATAATATTTGCATTGTCTTTTTAACTCCCGATATAATTTTAGTGGTTTTTTGGCCATTGTCATTTCGCCCCCTTTTAGAGATAGCTCGACCCCCCCCCCCAGAGCATGATGTCTAGTTGCGGGGCTGCGACGGGTCTTGGTGATAGTCAGGAATTAAGTTTTGTAAAGCTTAGATTCTAGGCTACAGATAAACAAAAAAATTAATTTTATTAAAGGCGTTTAAAAAATTAAACTTCAATTTAAAAATAGTTAAGAGGGGCGGGTCCCTGGGGCCCCTCTATATAGATTGTCACTGCTTTTGGTTGCATCAAATCTTAAATCGGATAGGGCTAGTCATATCATATTAAAAAATACTCAAAAACTTACTCTGAAAAATATTGGTTTGCTGGCTATAAAGTGTTACTGAATAAGAGTCTTTTTTAATTTCTTTATTTCCGGGATAAACATGATAGGTCTCGTTTGTTGAGGCCTGCCTGTTTGATTAAATTAATCTTGGCCTGCTATAGATATTCACTATTACTTGTAACTATTGAAGCAATAATATTGCATTGGAGGTTTGTTAGAAATTGTTTAGTATTGTTTTTACAACTTATATTTGTTTTATCCTGTAGTCTGGTGCTGTTTCTGCTGGATAATCAAGGTGTGCGTCGAGAATTTACGCTACAGCACAGTAGTTAGTATTAGTAGTACAGTCATCGGAAGTGTTTGCATGTTAATCCGACAAATGAGCGCATTACAGATGAGTGATCGAATGATTAAAATTTAACAAATCTGGTTTTTTTTATTACATGTCACTGGCTGAACTTTATAAAATAAAAAGAAAGTACTGTGATATTTTACTATTTTTACAACATTGATGGTTGATGGATGACCGTAGTCGTAACTGGAGTGAAGCTAGCAGATGCTCGTTGTATGGCGATAGATGTATCTTAATGTATGGGTGAAGCTAGCAGATGCTCAAATAAATTTATTTAAAAAAAAAAAAAAAGTATCGGTAATAGAAGAAATATACTTTATATAATCAAATATGTAAACAGATTTGTGACACAAGTGTTATTTACCGAAAAAATTGACTTTGATGAAATGTAAACAAATAATGGAAGCGCTTCTGTTCCATAGTGAAACACCGCTGAACTTTGACCGACGATATCTCGGTAACTAGCATTTACAGAAATTTTTTATTTAGCTTTTTATATTTATCTATAGTGATATTATACTTGTGCAAAGTTTCGTTTTGACACAAGTTGTTTTAATATCTGGCCGACTCAGGAGAAAATGTACGAGTTTGGTTGTTTCCATAGTGAAACACCGCTGAACTTTGACCGACGATATCTCGGTAACTAGCATTTACAGAAATTTTTTATTTAGCTTTTTATATTTATCTATAGTGATATTATACTTGTGCAAAGTTTCGTTTTGACACAAGTTGTTTTAATATCTGGCCGACTCAGGAGAAAATGTACGAGTTTGGTCGTTTCCATAGTGGAACACCGCTGAACTTTGACCGACGATATCTCGGTAACTAGCATTTACAGAAATTTTTTATTTAGCTTTTTATATTTATCTATAGTGATATTATACTTGTGCAAAGTTTCGTTTTGACACAAGTTGTTTTAATATCTGGCCGACTCAGGAGAAAATGTACGAGTTTGGTCGTTTCCATAGTGAAACACCGCTGAACTTTGACCGACGATATCTCGGTAACTAGCCTTTACAGAAATTTTTTATTTAGCTTTTTATATTTATCTATAGTGATATTATACTTGTGCAAAGTTTCGTTTTGACACAAGTTGTTTTAATATCTGGCCGACTCAGGAGAAAATGTACGAGTTTGGTCGTTTCCATAGTGGAACACCGCTGAACTTTGACCGACGATATCTCGGTAACTAGCATTTACAGAAATTTTTTATTTAGCTTTTTATATTTATCTATAGTGATATTATACTTGTGCAAAGTTTCGTTTTGACACAAGTTGTTTTAATATCTGGCCGACTCAGGAGAAAATGTACGAGTTTGGTCGTTTCCATAGTGAAACACCGCTGAACTTTGACCGACGATATCTCGGTAACTAGCATTTACAGAAATTTTTTATTTAGCTTTTTATATTTATCTATAGTGATATTATACTTGTGCAAAGTTTCGTTTTGACACAAGTTGTTTTAATATCTGGCCGACTCAGGAGAAAATGTACGAGTTTGGTCGTTTCCATAGTGAAACACCGCTGAACTTTGACCGACGATATCTCGGTAACTAGCATTTACAGAAATTTTTTATTTAGCTTTTTATATTTATCTATAGTGATATTATACTTGTGCAAAGTTTGTTTTGACACAAGTTGTTTTAATATCTGGCCGACTCAGGAGAAAATGTACGAGTTTGGTCGTCTCCACAATGAAACACCACTGAACTTTGGCAGACGATATCTCGGTAACTAACAAATGGAAAAAATGTTCAACTTGGGTAAATAAAACAAAGCTGTTTAAATAAAAAATCTTGTAAATGTTAGTTACCGAGATATCGTCGGTCAAAGTTCAGCGGTGTTTCACTGTAGAGACTACCAAACTCGTACATTTTCTCCTGAGTCGGCCAGATATTAAAAGAACTTGTGTCAAAACGAAATTTTGCACAAGTATAATATCACTATAGATAAATATAAAAAGCTAAATAAAAAATTTCTGTAAATGTTAGTTACCGAGATATCGTCGGTCAAAGTTAAGCGGTGTTTCACTATGGAACAGAAGCGCTTCCATTATTTGTTTACATTTCATCAAAGTCAATTTTTTCGGTAAATAACACTTGTGTCACAAATCTGTTTACATATTTGATTATATAAAGTATATTTCTTCTATTACCGATACTTTTTTTTTTTTAAAAAATAAATTTATTTGAGCATCTGCTAGCTTCACCCATACATTAAGATACATCTATCGCCATACAACGAGCATCTGCTAGCTTCACTCCAGTTAGTCGTAGTCCCAGGCGTACATCTCCCCAATAAAGTTGACTATGCCACCACATATAACTAAAATATTTGTACGACTCTAAAAGGAATCAAACCCACATGTCTATGACAACACGTCTTGCCTAGAGGCAAGCGCTCTTACCACTGGGCCACTGACCATCAGCAATATATATATATATATATATATATATATATATATATATATATATATATATATATATATATATATTATTGATTCCTTCCAGAGTCATATAAATATATATATTTATATGTGGAAGCAGTTTAAGACATCCTGTTATAGGCTCTTGAAACATTTCAATGCAATGTTTTACTTAGTAAATTATCTAGCTGTCGAGCCAAAGTTGGGAGTTGTTGATCCCATCATAGTCAAGTCTAATGTTAAGTAGCTCTGAAAGACTGGGACTTCTAGCCATCACATATTGGTGATGGTTGGTGGCTCAATGGTAAGAGCTCTTGTATTTAGGCGATGCGGTGTTGCAGTAGAGTTGTGTATATATATATAAATATATATACATGTGTGTGTATGTAATCTTCCAGGATAGCGGGCTGGACCAATTTCGATACCGAAACCAGGAAATTGCTACATTTATAAAATCAGCAACAGAATAATAATGAAATGCATTAAAAATAATTTTAACAGAAAAACATTTTAAAATGTCAATTTGAACAGAAATAAGAGCAGTTGAGTTCCAATACACGAAGTAGGGATGTCACGGGTACAACTTTTTTACTTATTTTGGGTTCGGGCTCTTGAATTTTCGGGTTTTAATTTTTCCAAAAACTGTGTTCGGGTTTTCAACTTTTCAAACATCGGGTTTTCAATTTTTAAAATTTCGGGTTTCAAATTATAAACTTTTGGGTTTGATTCGAGTTTGGGTAGTACCTGTCACACATACCTCTTGGAAAGAAGTGACGAGGGAAGAAAGAAGAAGTATGACACAGAAATACTTATGTTGTTCAATCTTAAGGGATTTAAAATTTGTTGGATGATAATAAGTAGTTGACTATAATATATATTAGTTTAATTAAATTTATTTCAGTAAAAATATGCTAAAGAAAAGTTTTTTTTTAATTTTAATTATAAATTTAAATTACAGGAGGATGTTTTTAACTTAGAACAAAATCATGTAAAGTACTTTCACTAAAAGTATTATTTTAACATTATTTATTAATAGCATTTTTGTTATTCATTCATTCAGGTTAAAATTTTTAATAAACGGAATGGTGGAGTCGATAAAAGTTTCTTTGAATAATCCTTTAAAAGTGATGGGAATTGATCAAGAAGATGTTGGTCATGAGATTCCTCAAGCATCATGGGATCTTTATGAAATGATTCAAGCTTTTCTTCAGGTAATTTTTTCTTTACAGGGGTTTTGTTTTGTGTATGACAATTACTTTTTCTCTAATATTTTCATTGTAATAGTCTAAATTTTGTTTGGGGAAAACCTTTTCTCAGAAAGGATTCTATCTTTCATCAAAGATTTTGTAAGTGCTGATGAGATTGGTGTTACATATCTCGATGGAATGATTGTCGCTAATGACCAAAGGCCATAGGGGTGTGAAACTTCTGTTGTGCTGAGATTGCATGACAAAACGTGACTTGTACCGAAGAAACTATTCAACATATTTTCTTTTATATAAGTTTTTCTTAACCCTTATTTTATGCATTTCATCCATTTTAATTTTTACATGAGAAAAAGAATGTGCAATGCTGTATTTGCATCATGTATCTTGTTGAATAATTTACACATTTACTTACTTTTATAGTAGCATGCATCTTATTTGTAATAAGTTTGAATCGGTTATCAAATATTGTTTAATTCAATCAATTCTAACTCTGCAATTGTAGGATTTAGTTTATCTCTAATGGTAGCTTTGATAGGATTTTTACTTTTGACTTACTGCTGAAAGTTTCATCTCTTTTAATTAACATGCTTTGAAACATATTCTCGATTAATTTGATTCATGAGATTTATTATAACCTAATTCATCCGAGGTTAAAACAGTTTTATAATTGTTTTTGAAGGCACCAAGTTATCATGTATATTTTGAAGTTCTTCTCATTTTGTGGATTGCAAGACTGTTACTGTTTACAAAAAGTTACAAACCCGAAAGAACAGTGTTGACTGAAAAGGTTCAAATTGAATACTTTATAATTAATTTAATTGGTGATTAGCAAATTACTTAACAGCTATTTATCAAAATACAAATGTTTATTATTTTAATTTATTTTTCTGTTAAATAATTTGAACTTTCTACTCTTATAGTAAACAAATGCATAATTGTATTTAAACTAGAGTTGTAGATGCGTTTAATAATGGTTAGTAAAAGTATAGTTTATCATTTATACTAGCAGGGTACCCGGCGTTGCCTGGGTCTTTAGAGGTTTTTCTCTCGCTCCCGTTTCCTTCCCCGCTTGCTTTCCCGTTCCGGGCCGCTTTCCCTTTCCTGGTCGTTCTTTCACTTTTGGTTGCTTTTCCGTTCCCGCTCATTCTCCAATTCCCGTTTCCGCTCCGGCTCCACTCATTTTGTGACCGATTTCAAATTTTTTCACATAAACCTTCCCCCATTGACTCTCAAGGTTGTTTGAAAATTTCATTATGATCCGATGAATGGTGTAGCAATGCATAAAGGACAGACAGACATAAAGTCATTTTTATATAAATAGATAAAATATATTTTGAAAATGCATAAATATAATTGTATATATATTTTATATAGGTATGTATTTAGTCATGGAAAGTTTGTATTCATAGTTACTAACAAACTGGAGTATTAAGATGATTGTTCTTATTCATTTTCAGGAGAAACAAGAGTTATTAGACGAATGGCAGCCTGAACCACTTGTTCCTGATGTGGATGAAGATCATCCCATTCTTTTAAACATGCGGAATAGGCTCATATACGGGTCAGTTGACTTCGCATCAATCTCTGTTGAAACTTTTTAAGTTATATTTCCAGAAAAAAACAGAAAATAAATAATTATTTAAATTTAACTGGCACCAAACTTTAATACACTTGCATACAATCCATTAATACAGCAATGTATTTTTGTTCGAATTTTAACTTTAATAGACCTAAAGGATTTAAACGTACAAACTAAATTTATTTATTGCTTGGAAATTTATCATATACTTCACTGGTTAAGGTGTTTATTACACTCGATAAGAGGCAGTTGACAAACAAACTAAAAAGTAGAGAATAATAATTTTAATTTAACGGGCGCTTTAGGAACCTTGCAATTACCTAGCTAATGTAGATTAATGTTAATCATTTGTTGTTTTTATTTAGGAAAATTGGGAAATATGTGAAAATAAATGAGAGGGAATGTCTCAATTTTGCTTCGATGAACTTTCTTTCTATGTCTGCTCGTAAAGATATTGAGGTTAGCAAATCAATTGGCAAAAATTGTTGATATTTAGTAGTATGTTTTATTTGTATAATATTATAATGTATTTTCATTTCAAATAAGAATTCTATTTGTCGGTTTGTACATTCATATTATATTATGAATTAATTTTAAATTATATTTTTCCTAATGTTATACATTAAGCAGTAACCAAATGAACGAATGAATTATTGTTTGTGCTTATTAGGAAGCAGCTGTCAAGTCATTAAGGAAGTATGGTGTTGGTTCTTGTGGTCCTCGTGGCTTCTATGGAACTGTCGGTGAGTGGTGTGATCAAATGAGTTTGTTGTTGCTGTGATCAAATGAGTTTGTTGTTGCTGTGATTAAATGAGTTTGTTGTTGATGTGATCAAATGAGTTTGTTGTATTTATTCTGATTAAATGATCTTGTTTGTTGAAAATGCTTAAATAAAATTCAACACTGGAATTATTATTTGTTATGTGGATATTATTTCAAATGATATGACAGCAAGGAGACATAAAATATTATAAATTATTTCAACAGATGTTCATCTCAAACTTGAAGAAAAACTTGAGAAATTCATGGGTTGCGAGGAAGCCATTATTTACTCTTATGGATTTGCAACCATTGCTAGTGCCATTCCAGCTTACTCTAAAAGAGGAGACATAATATTTGCGTTTGTTTTCATTGTTGGTTTTTAAAACATTGTTTACGTGGCTGGTTGTTGTATTTTACGGTTTAATTAACAGTGATGAAGGCATTCACTTTGCCATACAAAAAGGCATTCAAGCAAGTCGCAGTAAAGTCGTTTATTTCAAGCATAACGATTTGGAAGATTTGGAAAGAGTGCTGAAGATCCAACAATTAGAGGATAAAAAGGTGTCACAAATATTTATATTTTTGTTTGATTAATTATTGATGATTTAAGAATCAACTCGGACTTGAATATTAGTTGAAGCATTCGCTGATGTGTGGCAATAAGAAATCGATGACTGGGATTCTTTAATTGAATCTTGAAAGAGGAAAAAATCGAAAAGAAATAATTTTTCTATGCAATTTCATTTCAGTGATACGAGAAAAGGGAGAGCCATTGCCGGATTTAAATAATTAGTCAATCAAACCTGAGTTTTCATGTGCTTGCGATGGGAAGAGTTCTTTAAGGAAGATGTTATTATTATTAGTTAAAAATGTTGTTTATTATTCACTAAAGCTTGAATTAATTAACTTTTTATTTAGAAATTTATATTTGTTTTTGAAATTATTCTAAAAACGTTTTTCTAGAATCCAAAAAAAGCTAAAGTTACAAGAAGATTCATGATCGTGGAAGGCCTTTATTTGAATTATGGAGATCTTTGTCCTCTTCCGCAACTCGTATGCTTTTCGTCTTTCCGTTATTTACGTGAATTGTTTTGTATTTATTTTCATTCAATCAATTATTGTGACAGGTCGAATTGAAACAGAAATACAAAGTTAGGATATTTTTAGATGAAACAGTTTCGTTTGGCGTGCTTGGTAAGACTGGAAAAGGAGTTACAGAACATTATGGTGTTGATGTTAGTTTTTTATGATCGTTTTTGTTATGTAAAAATTAATTCATAATAAGCTTGCCGAGTTGTGTTTGAGCATTTTTGCACCGTAATTCTGAAATCAACATTCCAATTGGATTACTTAATGAATTTAGTGAGACATTCCACAAGTACTTGAGTTGCTGTTAAGTTGAATTTTTCAAAAATAGTTGAAGTTTAACTGCAATTTCTTTATAATGTTCAACTTCTGTTGAAAGGTCTCATTTATAATTAAAAGGCTTGTTTATCATAATTTTTTTGTTCACACCTCAAATAGTTGAGTCTGTCATAGATAAAGTGTAGGTTATTAATCGATCCAGGTCCTTCAAAGTAAAAATGGCTGACTTACTTGCTTTTGATGTGAGGCTAATTAAATAATAATGATAAACATCAATAATATTTTAAAAAAAACTTGAAATAATGGAAAATATTGAATAACAAAAGTGTAGCTTGTTAAACTATGCAGAGCAGGTTGGCAGCTGTAGTAAGATAGCCTTGCATAATTAAGATGGTGACTATGATAAAATAACCACAACTGCAAAAATATTTGATTTATTCCAGATGGATGAAATTGATTTAGTAGCAGGTTCTCTTGAATATTCACTTGCTTCTGTTGGAGGGTTTTGCTGTGGAAAAGCTTATGTGGTTGATCACCAAGTTGGTATTTAGTGTTAATATTATTGGTTTTAATAAAGTTTAGTTTTTTAATTTAATAATTAACTTTTTAAAGAGATTGTCAGGGCTTGGTTACTGTTTCTCTGCTTCCTGTCCTCCGATGTTAGCACAAACTGCTATCACTGCTCTTGAAATTCTTGAGAATAATCCTAGTTAGTAATTGTTCCGGTTTTACTTTTCGATTAAGATATTTTATTTCTACATTTAATTCAATAATTAGTAATATTTGTTTGTAGATATGCTTGAGAAGTTGAGCAACTTGAGTCAGTATGCTTATGAAAAGTTACAGAGGTTCGAGGAAATTCAGTATTTCATTACATGCTGTTTTTGTTTTTAATTAGTTATTTATAAATATTGAATTATTGATTTTATTGATAAAGATTGGCTGGTTATGAATTAATATGTTGATAATTAATGTCAGTTGATTACGAATAATTATTAACTAATACTGAATATCTGTCAGTTGATTATGAAGTTTATGGTTGTTAATTAATTTGTTGTGAATGTTTATCAGTTTTTTTTTCAAATGTTGATAAATCATTTACAGTACAAATACTTGATATGCCGATATCTTTAAGGCTTATATAATTTGTTAGGCTAAAAGGAGTGAGAATAGGAGGCTGTCCTATTTCTCCTCTCTTTCACTTATATCTCAAAGAATCAAAAGGTTTGGAAGATGTCAACGTTCTTCGCAAAGTCGTTGAGATGGTCTGTATTTCTGCTTTAACTGTTTCTTGTAACTATGTGTCCGATTTGAAATTGCTTCTATCAAAAAAGTTATTGAATATTTGCTTTGTTTCTGCAGAAATATAAGATCTAAAGTTTTCAAATATATATTTCTGTTAAGCAGAACACTCATCATTAGATTTATTTTATTTTCTAATTAAATACAATGGTTAATCTGAGAGTTATGTATTGTAAAAAAATTTTTTTTTAAATAGGCAGAAGAAAAGGGCATGGCCTTGACTTTAGCTTCATATTTGGAGGAAGAACTGTTTATGCCACAACCAAGGTTAAAACTGTTTCAAATGAAGTTTTTTTTAGTTCAAATTTTTGATATCTACAAAATGTTGTTTTCAATATTTACAGCATTCGCATACCGATAAACTGGGACCTGGAGTATGAAGATGTGGATAAGGCCGTGGAAATTTTAAAATCAATTTTAAAACTGATTTTATAAAAAATAATGACACAATAATAATTTCATGAAATGCTGCATATGATACAAATTTGTAAATATTTCCATTAGCAATTTCTTTTCTTTCAGTACTGTGATAATACTGGCAAGAAAGCTGAAGATGCAGTTGTCTTATTGTAAATTTGTGCTTGTTTACAATCCCAGGGTAGGGAATTGGAGAAATCTCGATTTTAATTGCCATAAATCAGAAGCAAAGATGAGGTTTGGTCAGTTACAGTCATTAGAGCTAATTGGCTGAATCATGGGGTTCAAATAGACAATGAAAAATACATGAAAGTATAACAACAAAATGTTTTTTTAATGGGAAAGAAAGTGACAAAAGTAAGAACAGGAATGTTAAATATTTTATAATAAAAGATGTTCTGCCTTAGGAGGAAAGAAGAGAGGGATATTAAAGAAAACAAAAAAAAAGAGTAAATGCAGAAATAAGAATAAATGAGTAGATGGGTAAACAAACAGGAATGAGACAAAATCTTAAAATAACCTGGGTAACCCTGCTAGTGCATAGTATATGCATTGATTATTTATATAAGTATTTGAAATAGAAATATTGTATAGTAATAGTTTAGTATATTCAGTATGAACTAATTACAATAGATTTTCTATCCGTTCTTGCAAAGTTATTGATTATAATAAATACCTGCTTTATAATCCACTTGAAAGCCCTTCACAGGAGCAAAGTCAAAAAAACAGTCGGTTGACTAAGATTCTCATACTTTCTATTGGAAAAACCAATACATTTTTATCGTGGAGTAGCCACATGGCAAAGCGCGGATTTAATTAAGATTTGAACTTGAATAAAAAATGCTAATGAGGTTTTTAATTAAGTGATTGATACGTATCTATTCCAAAAACCATGCAGCACATCGTCTTCTTCGCCATATCTCTGAAGAGCTTCTACTATATCATCGACGTGGGCTCTTGCATTAGTCGACGACAAATGCCATTCTCATTAGAACCTGCGGCCCTAAGTCGTATCACGCCAGTGTTGATGTCGTCCATGCTGTCCTTTGGCGTCTTTTTCGCCGTTCAATCTACTCTACCGTCTACCGTGCAGTACAACATTTGCTATCTTGTTCTTATACATCCGTATCATATGTCCCAGCCATTGATGTGTCTTTATATTCGTTACACAATTGTTTCCATCAGGGACGTAAATTCAGCATTTTCCAGGGGGGGGGCAAAATTTTCCCGCGGTTATATAGCTTACTGACAGGGTTACTCGGTGTTGTCCGGGTTTTTTGTGCTTGGTTTTTTCTCGTTTTTGCCAATGAAACGTCAAAGAAATAACAGATTTTTTTTAATTTTTCAAAATTTTCTTATCAATGAAGTTACCTGCATGCCAAATGTTGCTAAAATTGCTCCTGCGGCTTGGATGTGATAAACGAATGCTCTCACACACACATTACCTTTTACATTTATATAAATACGTAGGCACAAGCAGAGAGGGATGGGGAAATGCATCCCCCAGCAGAGTATCAATTGAAATTTTTTGGGTATAATACCTTATTTTTGGAAAACGACAGTAGCTTTTTTGGGAAGAGAAATTGGAAGTCTTTGTTAATGAGGTAGACATAAAAAAAATAAAAGCTTATTTTCATTTTTTTTCTATAACACAAACAAACAGAGATTGTAACCTAAATAAAAGTTTGTAAAAGAGATGTCCAAAATGGGGTGGTTATAATTTTGTTTTATTTTTGTGTAATAAATAATAACTGATTTAGACAGCTGTGAGGGAATCAACATTGTATCAATACCACTAATAGGGTAAAATTCCACGAGTTCGCTGATTGTATTTTGGCACAGAAAACAGCTAATCTTTGGACCAACACTGATACACAAATTATTACTCTGCAGTTATTGGTAAATCTAGCATCGAGCTAAGATATAAAATTGTCTACACACGCAAAAAGAATTCCAATACGCATTGAATCATCACGAGGTTAAGTAAAGTTAAAATTAACATATTATATAGTAAACTCTAAGTAAAAAAATTTCAATTTTGGAAATCAAGGGGGGCGAATTGTCTATACACGCCAGAAGGATTCCACTACGCATTGCATCATCACTAGGTTAAGTAAAGTTAAAATTAAATACATATATAGTAAACTCTAAGTAAAAAAATTCAAATTTTGAAAATCCCCCCTCAATTTACGTCCCTGGTTTCCATCTGGTTGAGAACTTTTCTGATGTCCTAATTTTTTATCCTGTCCATGATGTGAACTCCTAGGATTTTTCTAAGAGCTGCCATCTCGAACAAAATTAATCTATTTTCTTCATAGCTTCTAATTGTGTCCAAGTTTTACATCCGTACTATGCGTGATCGGTACAATCGCATTTCCGTTTCTCTCTTGACATGCTTGTTTTTCCAGATGGTGTTCAACTCGCTCTTTATACTTTCAAGGCTGTGGCTATCCGTACTTTGATGTATTTCACACAGTCGCAGTTCTCAGTCAAAGTGGTTTCAACGCATTTGAAGCCGCTCACATGTTGCCGTGCTTTCCCCGTAGCAGTAGGACCAAGTCCATCCTCAATTCACCTCTTTACAATTTGTTCATCTTTTGGATTAGGACTTAGCATTATTCATTCTGTTTTGGTCTCACTTATCTCTTCTCCGTACCCTGTGCTGACCTGATCAACGTTGACCAAGAGGAGTTGTGCTTGTGTGAGCAGTTCAGCCAGGATACCAATCAATCAATCAATCGATTAAATTTCTATAGCGCTATTTCCTTGACGTTCAATAGCACTCGGACACGAACTTATTAAACAGATAGGCTACCAGTAAGTTAAACAGTTAGTTTTAAGTCCCTGACGGAAAACAGTGAGAGAAGTAGGAAGAGAGTTCCAGAGAAAGGAACCAGAGTAGAAAAAAGAGCGTTTAGCAAAAGAATGCTCAACAGAAAAGCAGGGACGTAAATTGGGGGGGGCATTTGCCCCCCCCCCTGATTTTCAAAATTTGAATTTTTTTACCTAGAGTTTACTATATATTTATTTAATTGTAACTTTACTTAACCTAGTGATGATGCAATGCGTATTGGAATCTTTCCGGCGTGTATAGACAATTCGCCCCACCTTGATTTCCAAAATTAAATTTTTTTTTAGTTAGAGTTAACTATATAATATGTTAATTTTAACTTTACTTAACCTCGTGATGATTCAATGCGTATTGGAGACAATTTTATATCTTAGCTCGATGCTAGATTTACCAATAACTGCAGAGTAATAATTTGTGTATCAGTGTTGGTCCAAAGATTAGCTGTTTTCTGTGCCAAAATAAATACAATAAGAGAACTCGTGGAATTTTACCCTATTAGTGGTATTAATACAATGTTGATTCCCTCACAGCTGTCTACATCAAAGTTATTATTTATTACACAAAAATAAAACAAAATTATACCCACCCCATTTTGAACATCTTTTTTACAAATTTTTATTTAGGTTACAATCTCTGTTTGTTTGTGTGTGTGTGTCTTTCTCTGTACGCAAATCTTGCAAGTGAAATTTAACCTGCATTTTGACTAGCTAGGAAGTTGAAACTTTCAGCACAGCTTTATATTTGATGAAAATACATGATTCAATTAAAAAAAAAACTTTGAACATCTTTTGCATTTCTAAATTGAATGTATTTGAAATCAAAGTTTTTGTTGAAAAACTTGTTTTTCCTTTACTTGTTTTACTAATCCTGTACTTGCCCCTGCAATATGATTAAATCATTCATCCCCCTTATACCCAGTGGCGCGTGGCGAATATAGAATTTTTTGGTGGGGATTTACTTCAGAAATTTTTATATTCTCTTCCAAAAAGCTGATAACCGGTAAGGGGTAGTCGTAAGTATTTTTCAAAATTTTTTTCAAAGACTTCTAATTTCTCCTCCCAAAAAAGCTACGGTCGTCTTCTAAAAACAAGGTATTATACCCAAAAAAATTTCAATTGATACTCTGATGGGGGATGCATTTCCCCATCCCTCTCTGCTTGTACCTACGTATTTATATAAATGTAAAAGGTAATGTGTGTGTGAGAGCATTCGTTTATCACATCCAAGCCGCAGGAGCAATTTTAACAACATTTGGCATGCAGGTAACTTCATTGATGAGAAAATTTTGAAAAATTAAAAAAAAAATCTGTTATTTCTTTGACGTTTCGTTGGCAAAAACGAAAAAAAACTAAGCACAAAAAACCCGGACAACACCGGGTAACCCTGTCAGTAAGCTATATAATGGCGGGAAAATTTTGCCCCCCCCTGGAAAATGCTGAATTTACGTCCCTGCAGAAAAGATATGAAAGTGGTTAAGAGAGGAAGATCGAAGACCAGACTTAGGAGGGATTTATATTAAGTTAGTTAAGTAGAGTGGAGAATAGCAATTTTAAACATTATAGTAAGCAAATTTTAAAAAATCACCCTATACCTATTTAAGAGGAAGCCAGTGAAGAACAAGAGATGGAGAGATACCTACCTACCTATGAGAAAAGTAAGAGGTGCGAGAAACTAATAGCTTAGGAAGCGTGCGGCACACTTGAAGGCTTTACCTATAGAAAGAGGATGAAGGTAGATCATAGTAGAGAGAATTGCAATAGTCAATTCGAGACAGAATAAGAGAAGAAACTATAATAGAAGTTGTAGAGAAGGATCATCAAGCAGTGGAAGAAGTTGTTTATGTCGTTGGCAAAACGTAGGTTGTTGATTATCCTGCGGTTTATACTCCAATGTTTAAGCCTTCGAGTGTTTCTCACGAATGTGTTCCATGGTAGATGTTGAATTGATCTGGTGACAAAATGCAGTCAGATCTATCCTATAGTCACCAGATCTATTCAACGCATGCAAGTTAACGTAAAAATCGTCCTGCTTTAAATCTAAACTCAGATACGTACACAATATTACTCGCTGAATTTAGAATTTAAATTTCAAAAGATTGCGTTTTTGCATAATAAACAATTAACCATGTTTCTGCTCTTATTAGGATAACAGAATAGGAAAGTTTTGTAATTGTCATTTGAGTCTGACGTCAAGAGTTTATAAACAATATTTTGAAAATTTAAGTATTCCGGTTAGTTGTCAAACGTTTTCTGTAATTTTGACAAAACTTTTTTTTAATGACAATTATTTATTAGTGCTTATGAATAATGGTTCATCTTTGTTTTCTATATCGGGGTTGTTGATTTTATGTTTATGTCATATGTGTTATTTACATTCAGGCGAGGTTAAAAAAAAGCAGTCCACAGTCACAGAAGTTTGTTTTTACTTAGGATAAGGTTAGGCGATAACTAAGAACTTGGAACGATGGAGCCTTCCATTGATGTTGTGCTACAAGCACTGCACTCACTGTACCGTGTATCCGATAATGAAGCTAAAGAAAAAGCTTCAAAATGGCTTATGGACGTGCAAAAATCGGTAAAGTTTTTAATACTCTTACTATACATATTTGTACAATCTTTTATTTAGCTTACAATTTAATTTTTGTTTGTGTGTGTGTGTCTTTCTCTGTATGCAAATCTTGCAAGTCAATTTAAGTCAAGTAAAATTTGACCAGCTTTTTGACTAGCTAGGAAGCTGAAACTTTCAGCATTGGATGACAATACATGATTCAATTAAAAAAATAGTTTGTGTTGAAAAACTAGTTTTTTCCTTTACTTGTTTGTTGAAGGTTCACTTTAGTTGCACACCACTTTTTTCTGCTTAAAAGGCTCAGAAAATGTGGCAGCACTTACAGACTTATATTTAATAAGTCAGCAAATATTTGACCAGAAATAAGAAAAAAACAAGGTTCATTGTAAATATCGAAACGTTCAAAAACGATAAAAAGTACCCTTTGACTCTGTACATTATAAAAATGGCAGTGCAACGGGTGTGACTAAATACCCCATCAGTGTAGTGGAGTTGTTTTGAAGTCAGTTAGTTGCATCAACCTTCTCTGCTTATCTCACTGTTTGTTTTTATTATTTCTGTTGAATAAAAAGATTGATTCACATTTTTCAGAAATCAATTTGATAATAATGCTCTTTTAAATAAATGATTTACAATTTTTCTCTAAAAATAAGTAAAAATAAATGTAAAGATATGCAGATTTCTAATCCACAAACCTTGGTTCAGACGACAAGCTAGTCATAGAAAATTTGATGTACAGCTGTGAATATGCCATAACTGTTTTCTGTTCACGCCATTTGCGAGAAAATGTCATACGTAGGCTAGATGAAGTTGTTGGAAACAGTTCTCAGCTTTGTAGGTCTTTGTACGAGGCCATTTTTGGTGAATCAGTTGTAATATCATTGGGAAACTTAATCAACTTTTATGCTGCTGTTGACTAAATAAAAATATCAGCAGGCATTTTGTCTAAAAGTGTCGTAAGCATTCCAGTTCTGATGCGGTATTTAGTTACACCAAGTGCAACTTAGCTAAAGTGAAACGTTACATTATTTTAAAGTAATTTTTATGGTAAACCATAGAATCCGAGGTACAGACAAAATAGACGTGACTGATAGTTTGATTAAGTGGTATTAGTCTTAGTATAAAGCTAGGCAACCCTACAAAAATTTCAGTTTTTTTTTTTTTGCATAAATTTATTAAAGTTTATAATGAAAGAAAATTTTCATTATATGACCTATATTTGAAGAGATATGATTATTTTTACTATATGACCTTTATTTGCATCATGCATGTAGAGCCATGATGCTTATAGAAGAGGGACCAATTAGCTTTAAAAGTCAATTAGTTTAGTTGTTTTCTGTGAAGCATGTAAAAATTCAGCACAGCTGGATTTTGTAAGTAGCAGTCTGTGAATATAAACATTGATTGGTTAATTTGTTATAAGCACTAGGACATATTAATTAGATTTATTTAGTCAACTGAAACATGTCAGAAATAAGTAAATATTAAAATTTAATTAGGTTGGAGCCTGGAATATTGCCGATCAACTTTTACATTTAAATAAAGATGAAGAATCAAGCTATTTTGCTGCTCAGACCATAAGGACAAAGGTAATTTTGATTCAATTAATTAATTGGAATTTGATATACATTATTGTTAAGGTTGCATAAGTGTATTGGCTTTAGAGATTTTTGATTAAATTTTGAGATGCTGTTTTACGTGGTACTTTTTGGTTTGTTTCAGATTCAATTCTCATTTCACGAACTCCATGCTGAAAACTATGAAGTAATTTTTTTTAACTCCACTGAGCCTATTTTTAAACAATAAATTTAAGCTTTTGCTATAAATTCAGGCATTGTGTTCATCACTAATGACCCACTGTCGAAACATTGGAAAAGATACGAAACATACAATTGTTGTTCAGGTATTCATTGATACTAACTTGTTTGCCTAGGAATCATTTTTTATTTATTTCTTTTCATTTATTTTGTTATTTATTTATTTCTTTCTTATTATTTATTAGTTCTGTTGTTATGTGTTGTGTAAGAAAAAATTGACATTTGACAGTTTTTTTATAGTAAACAAATATGAATGAATTCTAAAATAATATACAAATATAAATGAATTTTAAAATGAAGTACAAATATGAATAAATTTTGCCTAGGAATCATTTTTTTTATTTATATTCATTTATTTTGTTATTTATTTATTTATTTATTTCTTGTTATTTATTAGTTTTGTTGTTATGTGTTGTGTAAGAAAAAAATTGAGTTTTTTTATAATAAACAAATATGAATGAATTTTAAAATGCAGTACAAATATTAATGAATTTTAAAATGCAGTACAAATATGAATGAATTTTAACATGAAGTACAAATATTTATTTAACCTTTTTTTTTTACAAACTTTATTTATCTTGTCTTCAGCTTTCCCTTGCACTGGCTGATTTGGCTCTGAGAGTTGGTACATGGAAGAATGCAATGAGAGGCTTAATCCAGGAGTAAGTCACATGAACTGTTTGTATTTTTCTTTCCATTGTATTGATGAGTAGGGACTGGCCAAAGTGACATTTTTGTTGAATTCCGAAGAGTTCCGAATAACTTCCATTGAAGCAGAAATAGTGGGACCGCTGAAGTTGTAAAAATACGAAACAAGGCACTGACAAAATTGAATAAACCAATTATTACTACGAATGTATAATTTATTAAAATATAAATAAATTAGAATAGATGTAAAAAGTAAATAGTAAATAATAAGTAGTTTAAATAGACTACTTCAAGGGGTTTGCTGCTATCGTCATCATCACCTTCTATTTTCTATTCGTTCAATTTGGAAAATAGCCAATCTCGTTTACTAATTTATTAAAACTCCACCGTGACCAGTAAATATAGTTCATATGCTCACCTGTGTACTGGGCATTCCCAATTTCAGTTGGTATGGTGGACAGGAGATCAAATTTCAAATTAGATAACAAAGACACTTGTTTCTTGTTTTTTTTATCACAATATATGTCAAAATAATTGCAAATTCAGCAAGTTTAAAATTTTTCCGAAAGACTGTCGTAAAGGACTTGATTTTTTCAATTATTTGGCTTTGGCCACGGTATGACGTGGAAGTCCGAATAGTTTCGAATGTATAAACTTCGGGCCAAGTTGAAGTTCGGCCAGTCCCTATTGATTAGTTGTATGTCTGCATGTTCTTTCCATTGTATCGATGAGTTGTATGTTTACGTGTTCTTTCATTGTATTGATGAATTGTATGTATTCCTAGTTATTTTGTATGTGCTGCATTCCTTGTGTTGATTTTTACACATTTATGACCAAGACGTCTGACACTCATAATTTTTTATTTTTTTTTTAATTGTACTTTTTGTATTTTGTTATAACTTAATTATTAATCTAAGGTAATAATTTTTTTTACTATCTTGAAGATTTTCTCCAAATGAAGATCACTGGAATTTCCTTTTAGAGATTTTAAAAGTTTTTCCTGAAGAAGTAAATTTTAATTATTTCCTCCAAACAATTTTTTAATGTTTGGTTTTTCTAGTAAGAGACCATTCAAAAAAGGAGTTCTTTGATTGGTTGAGTGTGAATTATTATTTATTCATTGTTATCTACCTACCAGGTAAACTGCAGACAATTGAAACTTGGTGAAAACAGAAGAAATGAAATTTATTTTGAAATGAGAGAAGATGCTCCAGTTTTTGTTGAGTTTCTTGTACGTGTTTTTCAGGTATTAGTTCAAGTTCACGTTTTCTTACTCATAATAATATTTAATAATTTTTGTTATTATTTAAGTTGCTACTGTATAATCTATTTAGTTCTATTGAGTGTTATTAAGTTATTGAATTTTTATTTGTTTTATTTTATTTAACACTATTTATTACAATTAAATTTGTTTGTTTAAATGTTCCATTTAGTAATGTTTAAGGAGTTTATTTTCTTAGTTTTATTTAACAGTTTTAATACACTTTTTCATTCAAATTTAATTTCATTCTAATTAAGAAGGGCTGCAGATTAATCTGTTAAATAATGTGTCAATAATTTTTTTAGTGAAATATTCAACTTGTTAAATTTTTCAATCCTTTATATTAACTTCGCCTTTCTGTCTGTTTGAACACAAACCCATTTCCCGTCATCCAATCGATCTGATATTTGGTACATAGACTCGTGAGGACCAAACATTAGTTTTGAGATGGTCATGCTAAAAAAATTCTTTTAATCCTTCTATTTGAATGCTCAGCTTAAAAAATCTATGCATCATTACATCATTGTTTATTTCATTGAAAGACAACAAATTTTGAATTCCACTTTCAACCATTTTACGTATTCCTATCGATAAGTTTTTCACATCGATTCGATAATTCATATATATTAGGATTTTTTATTTAAAATGGAATATTGTTTTTATACCAATTTTATTTAAATTATTGATTATTAGATTTTCTTTTCATGATTGCAATTATTAATTTTACACTAAAATTATTTTTTCTTTTATATAGTATTTAGAATACTGTATTCCATGTTTATATATATATATATATATATATATATATTATCTTGATAAAAAATATTTGCATTAAATTGGTATCTTTCTATTTCAAATAAATAAAGGATTTTTAATAAACGAAGTTTTTTATGATTCACTTGTTATACTGTCTTAATTAGTTATTATTCATTTATTTTTTTATTATTGTGAAATATTAAATATTCAGACAACTATTTTCTGAATAATCATAATTTTCTTTGCAATTACTATAGTTTTCTGCTGCGAAAAAAGTTTAGAGCAGACCAAAATTGTGACCATCAAAAGAATTTGTTACCGAGATAGTTTTAAAATGCTTATCTTTTCTTTAAATATATTTTTATCTCCTAAATAAGAATTCTTCCAAACTGCACCAACAGGCTAATTTATTTCACGAGGGAGAAGTTGGCTGCGCAGCTGGATCCCCGAACTATAGTGCAAAAAAAAGTTCGTGCATTGGGGTTGTGCTATAGATCGTTGGAAAGGTATTTAAACAAGAAATATAATGGTGTAAAATAAATTTAATATTGCAAAAAATAAAAAAGTTATAGGCGAAAAACCGTCGCCGTCCCTATGTAAATGTATGGAGACGATTGTTCATACCCTGATCTATATTTTGCTTTATACCTTTTTTATTTGTTGGACTATTTTTTAAAAATTAGTTTCTATGTTTAGCTAATATATTTGTCTTTCTAATGCATTAAGCTAGAACCCCAATGCAGTCGAAAATATTAATCTACATGGCTCCAAACGCAAGTGAAAAATCGTCTCCATACATTTACATAGGGACGATTTTTCACTTGCGTTTGGAGCCATGTAGATTAATATTTTCGACTGCATTGGGGTTCTAGCTTAATGCATTAGAAAGACAAATATATTAGCTAAACATAGAAACTAATTTTTAAAAAATAGTCCAACAAATAAAAAAGGTATAAAGCAAAATATAGATCAGGGTATGAACAATCGTCTCCATACATTTACATAGGGACGGCGACGGTTTTTCGCCTATAACTTTTTTATTTTTTGCAATATTAAATTTATTTTTACATCATTATATTTCTTTTTTAATGACCTTTCCAACGATCTATAGCACAACCCCAATGCACGAACTTGTTTTTGCACTATAGTTCGGGGATCCAGCTGCGCAGCCAACTTCTGCCTCATATTTGTTTCAACAACTGGCTAAATGTGAAATTGATGGATAAAAACAAAATGTTACTAAACTGTCATTATGTTTAAAAATACAGTTGTTTTTAAATGAAATGTAATTATTTTAAATTATTTGACAAATTGTTAACCCAGATGAAAAATTAATTTGATGAATGATCCTGATTAAAAATTTCAAGCAATCTGCAGCTTTAACATTAATTTTATCAATTTATTAGCAGAATTTTAGACTCTTTTTTAATGAATGACAGTTTTTTCATTTGCTTTTTTTTTCTCCCATTGCAATCAAGACAAAGGTAGTTGATGCAAAGCAAAACAATATGATGATCTTGTCACGTGTCTTCGAGTGTCTTTCAAGCTGGCTGGTCGTTTATGCCATACCGGAGCAAGTTCTCCTGTCATGCAATCTTCTTCATTTGGCTTTCATGGCAGTCGTTAGTTATCAGTTTTAATTTAAATAATAATCTTGTACATTTATTATATTCTACAATCCATCCAAGTTTTTATCTTTTAGTCATTGATATTTCTAAAATTCTTGCTTTTTGCAAAAATACTGCATTGTTTTTAAGATGATCTCATTTCCAAATCAATCAACTCCAATATTCACTTGGTCATTTGAAATTAACTCATTATCATATAAGATGAATATATCTAAAAATTATATTTTACTAATCTTCATTATTTGAAGATTAGTTAAAAAGGTAACCTCAAAAGTCATTTTAGTTCAATTGAATTGAGTAAATTGGCCATACCTCACTAAATAATTCACTGATTGATAGAATTGCATGTTTATTTCTTTTGACAGTACAACTAATAAATATATTTCTTTGAAATTTAATTCAGTCATCACAGTCTTGCGATGCAGCATTGCATAAAAGGGCTTCCGACTGCATTTGTTCTGCTGTCATCTCCGTCCAGGTTGTTTATTCTCATTTTTGTTAAAATTTTTCAATTTCTTAGTTATGAAATAAAAGTATTATTATTATTATTATTTTCTTTGCACAGGAACTGGAAGATCACCACCATCTCGCAAAAGCTCTTTTCAAAGAAATACAAGGCCTGTTGGATGCTTATCACCTCAGTGTTGCAATGAATGATACTGAAAAGTAAATCTTCATTTAGCATCTTATTTTGGTCTAAATAATATTTCATTAAGATTTATGAAAATCAAATGTTTATAGAATACTTTTTTTAACTGCTCTATTCAGGATTTAATTTGTTTATTATTTATATTATTATTTATTAGAAGCATAAACTTTGCCCGAATTTTCACGGAAATGGCCGAGTCAGTTATAGAACCGATGGCTCAGAATCCAAATCAGGTAGTTTAAAATGAAACATTGATCATTTTGTTTTAATATGATACTGTTCATGTATTGTACTTATGTTTTACATCATGTTATTATATATTAAATTTCAAATGAAGCTATTTTAATATTTTTGTTTTATTTCTATTTTAATATTTTTGTTTTATTTCTATTTTAATATTTTTGTTTTATTTCTATTTTAATATTTTTGTTTTATTTCTATTTTAATATTTTTGTTTTATTTCTATTTTAATATATTTGTTTTATTTCTATTTTAATATTTTTGTTTTATTTCTATTTTAATATTTTTGTTTTATTTCTATTTCACGTCATGCAGGGTTTTGGGGACTTCCTTGTGTTGGAATTGCTCCTCGTTTGTGTTGGGCATCATAATTATCAGGTTATTTATTAACTTCCTGTTTGAGTGCTGCTTGTGATGATAAATTGAGAAATACCACAATTCCTGATACATTATGGTTGATACGGCTTAGTCGCTTTCTATCTCTCTGCCTCACTTTTGCAAGCCACTCCCAAGCCTGCATAAAGGAGGAGGGGAAAAGAATAAGGATCAATTTATGTGTAGATGATTATATACTATTATAAAAAACATTCTCTTTTCTGAATAACGTAAACATTTTAAAAATCAGTAAAAGTGTAAACTTTGCATTCATAGATGGTTAAAAGTTTAAAATATTTTGAAATTAAAGTAATTTTATTTATTTTTTCATGCTTTAGGTTGCCGATGTTACGTTTTCATTCTGGAACCATCTATCTGATCATCTGTATGAAGATAGGAACAAAGCGATCATAGCACAATTTAAGCCGTACATTTGCAGGCTCATTACCGCTCTGTGTCGACTCTGCAAGTATGATGACAGTAATGTAAGCTCGTTTTCATTGTGTTTACTTTTAGTCGTATTTTCTGGATTTTCGAATTTGTCATGCTTATGCGATCTGTCACTATTTATTCTCAGGAAGATGTAAAAGACGATGATGCTGATTTTGAGGAGTTCCGAAGCAATGCACTGGAGCTCGTGAAAGACGTTCAGTTCATTGTTGGGGCTGATGAGATTGTCAGTCAGGTTGTTATTCACATACTTTAATTTTTTATTTCAAGAATAAATCATCATTAACGCTTATAATAATAATATTACTGATTTGTTGTTTTTGAAATTTTGCTTGTTATAAAAATATTTTAAATTAAATAAAATTCAAAATATGTTTAAAGTTGAACGACTCAATCAGAGAACAACTCGTGCAACAATCGTGGTCTACTTATGAAGCTGCTCTTTTCCTTATGCAGGCACCTGCTAAAAAAGTTGATGAGTTAGATTTTTCGCTTTTCTTTTTTTCCATTCTGTTTTTTTTTATTTATTCAAGTAGTTTTAATCAAACATAAATGTTTATTTTATTCTTTTAATTCTTCAGCAAAGACCTAAAAACGATTCCTAGTTTAATACAGTTCATCACTTCTTCTCTGCTTCCATCTGTTCATCACGTTGCCCTGCAGAACACATGCCTTAGTCTTATTGGCTGCTTCCATAAGTGGTTCAAAAACAATCAAAAATATTTAGGTTACTAAAGAACTTTTGTATTCAACATTATGGAGAATAATATTGGTATTGTTAAGTTATTTTGATGTTTTTCTGATATCCTCGAGCAGAACTTGTTGTTCCGGTGATAATTCAAGGTTTTCACTCGTCAAAATTGGCACCGACGTCCGCCCTTTGCATGCAAAAACTGTGCGAATCGTGTTCCGCCTGCATTGTTTCCGATCTCCCTACGTTGTTCAGCATTCTGGATGCTGTTGAGTCGATCTGTCTGCCACAGTCAAGTACCATTAAACTCCTTGAAGGTTTCATTTATTTGCTTGTATTTCATTTAGTTAATTTTTTTTTATTAATTTATTTATTTGAGCCTTTGATTGGTATAACAACTTTGTGGTCAATTCAGCTGACTCGTAACCTGCTTTAGAAAGTGTATTTAGTTTATATTTTATATGTCATTTGTTTATATTTAACTAAACAGCTGCCTGTAATACTCTGAGTTGTATTGAAATGGAAAAAGTCATCGAAGGATTACGACATCTTTGTAGTCCTTCTCTATCTAATCTAAAACAGGTTTGCGTTTATTTCTTGAATCGTGTATTTAAAAGTTCTGTGATAGTTAAAATTACAGTTGTTTATGATTTTTGGCATTTTTTAAGATTACTATTAAAGTTGTTATTGATATAGTAGATATATCTATTAAATGTAATCTTTTAGCTAGTATAGAATATAGTGTTGGGAAATCCTTGGGTGCTATTTCTGGCAAGTTAAAAAGATTTGAGGAAAAATTAAAATTGTTGTCAGCAAACTTGAATCCTTCAAACACTCAGACAAGCAAGAAATCAGATACTTTGCAAGCCAGTCCCAAGGCTGAAAAAAGGAAGAGGGAAAGGTTAAAAGAATCAATTTATAATGATTTACCACAAGAAGTACTTGGTGCTTCCTGCATATGGTCATTTCAGTCTTAAAACACCTGGTGTTAAGGAGTATAAACTATTATAAATAAAAAAAAGATACTTTGAAACATTTGTCAACTCTTTCCCAAGTGCTTTCCCAATCTCGATGCTACTGAATAAAATCAAATGTCTACTCAGCTTATTTGAAGCCATCAATCTTGAAGAGGAGCTGGTAGAAAATTTGATTGATTCAAGAAATGATTTCGTTTTCAAAAGATTTCTTTTAGTCTTTAAAATATGGCCGCCCGAAAGAGCACTCTAAAAGTTTGCATTAATCAAAAACAAAATGTATTTGTATTAGATTCCTTATATTTAAAAAAAAAATTCAAGATTTTCAGCTGATGATCTTTCAATGGGGTGCCACAAGAAAAAAATTAGATTAGGTTGCTACAATGCAGAAAAGGTTGCTCGACACTTATAGAAAATAATATATATATATATATATATATATATATATATATATATATATATATATATATATATATATATAAAGCTTGTGACGGTGTTTGTGTCCAAACTCCTCCGAAACGGTTGAACCGATATTTATGAAATTTTTTGTGTATGTTTGGTAGGTCTGAGGATAGGTACACAAAAAATTTCATAAAAATCGGTTCAGCCGTTTCGGAGGAGTTTATATATAATATATAGCCCTATAGGCCAAAATCACAGACAGACTCACAAATAATATTATATATATATATATATATATATATATATATATATATATATATATATATATATATATATATATATATATATATATATATACCTAATTGCACCTTAGCAATAAATCAGGAGAGCGACCGGGGGTGGGAGAGCAAGCGGGAGGCGGAGAACAAGCGGAAACGGGAGAGCAAAGCGGGAACTGGAAAGCAAGCGGGAACGGGAGAGCAAAGCAGGAGCGGGAGAGCAAGCGAGAACGGGAGAGAGCAGCCGGAAATGTAAGAGCAAGCGGGGAAGGAAACGGGAGCGAGAGAAAATCAATAAAAAATCTCTGAAAACCCGGGCAATGCCGGGAACCTTGCTAGTAATATTATAACATTATAGAAATTATTTTTTCATTAAAAGATTTAATAATTTACGCTATATAATAATGAATATGCTAATGTCCCTTATAAATTTTTAACCTCAGATTACAGAGTCAAACACTTCAATAAAATACAACTCAGGAAATGATCCCTGCTTGTGGCTGGATCGACTTGCTTCCATCTTCAAGTGAGTAGTTTTTTTTATGTTTTTTTTCTTTCCAGAAAATCAAGACTTATCAAAACTTTATTTTATCATTATTTATTTAGCTTCTTAATTTATGTAATATTTGTTGAAAAAGCACAGTGAGATGTGTAATGAAATATGCTCATGTAAACTCTTGCTTCAGTGCAAGTGCATCTGACAGTAAATCATTGCCTGGGTGAACATGTATTTAGTTTTTTTTTATATGATGTGAATAAGTTACTTTGCATCACGATTTAATTGTGTTAGTTCTTGTCTGTGGTGTGATTATTTGTTATGATTTGATTTAATGAGATAGTTTGTTTTTAAATCAAGGTCAATAAAAGTTCAAGTTCCTCAAGGCCAACCGAATCCATGTTTTGAAGTTTTTATTCAGGTTGTTTCTCAGAACTGCTCACAATCCTGGCTAATTTTTTATTGATTGCAAGAAAAATATTATTAGTGACCAATTAATAAAAGCTAATTAGGGCAATTAAACTAATTATAAAGTTATAATTAATTACCAGTCATGGCCTGTGATCTCGATGTTGTTGAAGAAATTTTCATCGGATGGTCGCGTGGTCGAGCATGCTTGTCGTTGTTTGAGAAATGGAATCAGAAGTTTAGGAAAAGATAACATGACTCTTATCCTTCCAATTACAACACAGGTTTCGGTTTTTATTGTCGTGAAAGTTCTAAAAGACTTGTGTGCTGCTAATATAAATAAATCAGATCAGATCATGTGCTTTCACTTTGCATTAAATGTCAAATGGACTGTCTTGTATTCATCATTAATTTTTTTTTTTAATTTTTTTAGATGGTTGAAATCTACAAAGAACATCTTCACTCGTGCTGTCTCTACATGGGAAGTATTATGGTGGATGTTTACGCCAGCCATCCACAGAATCTTCCTCTTTTTCTTTCCATGCTCGACGTATGTTATTAAATATTGGATTTTTTTCCATGGATGTTTCAAATAAATATTCATTTTTTTAAATTGACTCATTTTTAGGAATTTAGCGTTAAAACATTCACAATGATCGAGCAGATAAACGGTCTTATTAACTTTCCCGATGTCGTTGATGACTTTTTCAGGCTGGCTCTCAGGTTTGTTTGATATTCTGCTTGATTTGTTTTTTTTTGTTATTATTTTCAATCATTTTGCTTGTTTTTGATAAAGTTAATAATTGTATTTTTTCTCACATTTTATTATAAGATAACAAGCCGTTTTTTTTAACATTTTTGTTTTTTCTTATCCAGATTTGTGGAGCAATGCCCGCTTGCATTTCTTGAATTTTCAGGCTGCAAAACAATTTTGTTCAGTGCCATCCACGCATGCAGTATTTCACATACTGATGCAAATGCCACCGTTGTACGCTTTCTCATTAGTCTCATCGAACTTGCTTCCACGCAAGAGCATGTAAGTTGTGTTGAAATTGTTTTGATCAGCAGCTGTTTCTTGCAGTCGGTCGGTACTGTCTAAAAATTTTAATATTTGCAATATGGTAATTGCATTTGGAATTTCATATTAAACTCTACAACTATATCAAGATACTTTTTTGCCTATTTATTATTGGATGTGCTGCATTGCAAAAACATTTGTAAGTGCTACTCAATGAGGTTTAATTAATGACTGACTCATTTTTGATTCATTACCTAAAAAAACAACTTGAAAAAAATTAAGTTCTGTTTATTTTATGTTAAAAAAAATCCTTGCAAATTCAAGCTGTTCAACCAAATCCAAAATGTAAACCTATTCTTACAAATATAAACACTTTACTTATTTTAAAATTTAATTGCAGGGCACAGAAAACTCAGAGAAACAAAAAAGCTTAGTTTTGGGACTTCTGAGTGAGCACGGCGTCAATTTGGTTTCCTCTGTGATTGACGCATGTTTGTTAAAAGTTCCAACACGACTCATATACAGCCTGGCTTCAATTGTACATGAACTTCTCAAGATCGATAGAGAGGTTTGTTATTTGTAACGTGCATTTAAATCTCAGTTTAAATAAAGATGCTAGTTTGGTATTATTTAAAAAACAACATTAGACCTTGTTCACACTAAGTATGCATTTTGATACATGGAAAATAGATCAATCTTATATAATTCTTTTAAGGCTACGATTGTGTGGATCAAAGAAGCATTGAACAAGCTGCCATCACATTCAACTGCCGGTTGTGTAACAGTCACATTTGAACAGAAAGAAAAATTTCTAAATTCAGTCATTAGGTGGGTTTGACAATTTGGTAATTTGTTTTATTTAAACTTGTTTCTTCTTTTTTTCTAAGTTCCTTTACGGAGATGTTTGTTTGATGGCCTTGAAATTTTTCATGTCTTTTCAGTGCTGAAAATGAAGATACAGCAGGCTGCCTCTACGAAGACTTTTCGCTTTTGTTCAGATGAATCCATTTGCCAAATATTTAGGAAATAAAAAATTTTTAATCGCAACCCAACTGGAAAACAGTATTTTTTAGTAAACATTTTGTTTGAAGTGATCTACCAAATATTGAAACACATTATATTGAAATACATTATTTTTTCAAGTTTGTGTTTTTTCATCATGGAAATGGTTCAGAGAAGTCTAGAAAAGACAGCTTATAGAATGGAAAACGTTTGGCTGGTTACGGAAATTGCTGAAGCAAAACCTTTGGCAGAGGGGCGAAACTTGTTCTCAGGGCCCACCAATTCTCCCCAAACACTTTCGAAGCCCTCTGTTTTGCCGGAGGTACTTTTCAGAGGGGCCCACTAAAACATCACAAAGGGCTCACTTCACCATGAGTCGGGGGGAATGGTTTCCTGCTTTGGAAGATTATATAAGTAGATGTAAAAATATTACAGCTTCTGCCAGTTTTAGTGAAATGACCGGCGCCTCTGCTTACTCCATCAAATTACGTCTCTGCTATCGTTTTTTCGAAGCAGATTGAGCGCTTTAAATAGAGCTTCAGTAAATACTGAAATAAGATACTATTGACATTTTTCATAGCTGATTGGACAGGTATTGGGGCAATTTAGAATTTTTCTAACTATTCCAAGAGTGGGTTAAGGCTGGGAGATAGGGGTTAAGAAAAAGCTCAGAACTTAGCTTGATTAATTTTTGTATTTTCTAAATATTTCATATTGAAATCGACTCACGTCAAGATGCTTTTGACCTCGTCCTACGTCAGCAAAATGGGGTCAGACCTAAGATTTAAGAACTCGTTTTGCGTTTATTTAATTAAAACATCAGTATGCATGCAAAATCTAGTTACGAGTCGGGGCTTAGCCACGAATGTAAACTTTGGATGAACCCGTCTCTGTCCATCTCCGTGAACTTTGCGCACGTAGGTTCGATCGGTCTTCGATCATTACCAACCCATATTTTAAACCGTCTTGTGGTGATTGCTTCTATGTATTCTAGTGAATAATGTCTGGTAAGTTGTTAAATTCGCTCTGAAATTGTGAGCAATTAAGTTGTTCTTATCCTGTCATTATAATAAATATTTCTACATGAGATTTATTTAAGTGGAAAGACGAAGAAAAAAACAGGAACAGAAGCTCAGAATCTGAGCCTCAGACGTGTCACTCAACTAAAACATATTGACCACTTTTTAAAACAAAAATATTTTTGATATTATTAGTTAGTATTAAGCTATACTACATAACTCTAACTTTTATTATTATATTCACAGATTCAAACCCATTCAGCAGTCTAGTGGACACTTTTACTTTGTTTGGAAAGGACTTCTATTATTATGATCTTACCAAACTTGATCAGGCCTATGGTATCAAATATTTTTGAGCAATTGAATACGTTTTTTTTAATAAGTAGCCATTTTACATGTCTAAGCTGCAGAAAATCAATGTCTGTGTCTGAAAATAATCTGCAAGCCATACTCACTCTTATGTAGAATTTATTTTTACTATGGTCTAATTTTGAATTCTAACATTTATTACCATGTTAATTTGCAGGCCCCTCTAAAAATAAAAGTCAGTTTAAGCCTAATCCAAGCAATATAAAACAAAAGCTGCTAAATATTTCTTGTTGAATCATTTTTTAAAAACCTTTTCTATTATCCACACTCCCCAGTTAGCCTTCCAGCTGCAGGTAAATGTAAGTGAGATTTATAAAGTTTTTATTAACCACAGGGGAGAGTACAGACTTATTTTAGGGGGCTTCAGACCTCAGTGTTTTCAGATGAACAAATGGATGCCAGTATTTATTATTTAGTTGAAGAATTACTATTATTTATTTAAGCTTAATGTCTGTAATTATATTCAATTCAGTTGTTTTATTTTATTTATTATTCTATTATATATTTTTAATTACTAAATCATAATAAACTGGCATTTTGTGCGCAGAACATCTGCACGTCTAGAAGTAAATATTGAATGATTGAATAGGGGGATCTTTCAAATATGATAGAAATGAATTGTCTGTTGCGGCCACTTGTTCGGCAAGATCCGGACCAATGTTAACAAAATACGAATTAAAGGAATGTGCGATATGGCTTGGTGATGTAATTGTCTTGCCATCCTTTGATAGGAAAGTTTTACATCGTTCTTGTATACCGTTTTTTTTTAATAATTTTATTGATCACTTTCCAAGTGTTTGAGGTTATTCTTGCAAGCCGAAAATTTTAATGAGTAGCAATGAGTTTATGTATAGACTTGATAATGGTTTGTTACCACCCACGTTTTTAAATAACATGGTACGATCATCTGACATTCACAGTTACTTTCTTCGCCATAGGGACCGATTTTGTTCTGAACAAGCCCTAACTACCTTGAAACTGTTGTCCTTGAAATGCCTTGAACCTCGTGTTTATTCTAAAATACCATGTCACGTTAAATCTTCATCGTCTTTGTCTATGTTCAAAACATCATATAAATTTCACTTATTACACAATCATACGAAGTCAGCCCCTTATAGTGGGAAATAATTCTCTTGGGTCTGACCTTGGAACTTACTGTTACTTATTTACTGTCACTTGCAATCGTGATGAATGCTCGCTGTATTTGATTTGAATTCTCTTTTTTTTCATTTCTTTTGTGTTTTGATTTGCTTGTGACTACGTCCCTTTGTGAATAAATGTTCAGTTTTTTTATAAAAAAAAATATAACTGTAAAGTTGATTTTTTAATTTTAACAATTATGTTATTCAAAGTAGGATTAAACTAAATAGAGTCAAAAAAAGTAGCATTGAAGTACAATTCTCTCTTTCTCTCCCCCTTGCTTTTTCTCTCTTTCTTTGTCCCTAATGAAACGCATGTGTCTCTCCTTCCTTTTTTTACAACGTTTTTATTAGGTCACTTAGTTGTTTGAGACGGTGTCTGTCCGCGAATATAGAATTAAATTAAAATGTTGCTTACATACTGCACATAGGGGGTCATCCATATATTATGTACGCACCGAGGGGGGAGGGGGGTGTGTACGAAATGAATGTTTTGCGTATAAGTGCGTATGGGGAGGGAGGGGGGATCCAACAAATGCGTATGTACGCAAAAAATGGTAAATATTATTTTTTCTAATAGTACTTATTGTTGTTTTAACTCAGTTGAATTGATTGAATAATAAATAATATCAAGTAGCATTTAAGGTCAATCAATTAAATAAACAAACTTGTATCGCGCCTTTTTCAAAAATTCAAAGGCTCAATAATATCAACGATTGTATATCGTTAATCCTGAGGTTCATAAATCCCGTAGTCCGTTAAATAGGGGTATATTGACTTGAACGGTACAAGCTTCTACTCTGGCTTTAATTTAATAGTATCAACAAATATTTTTGGCTTGGGCAGGCTAGCAAACAATGTTTCCGTAGCTCATACGCGTGTCGTGAATCACTCGTGGTCAATTATGCTCAATGAGTGCTATCAAATCAAATAAATATAATTTGTTCCTCATTGACCTGCTTCAATCTGATGTGGTCCCCAACATTTCATTCGTAGAATAACCCCTGAAAGTGCCGAACAGAATATAGCAGAAGTAAGCAAAGGTGTGGATCTATTAAGTAAATATATAAAAAATGATTGTGGTTTGTGACGTAGCATGTCGATAACTTTTGCAGGTATGTAAAATTGGCTGATATTTCATGCTTACTTACTCCGAAGGGATTTTATACATGCGATTGCTGAGGTTGGGTCGTTACTTAAATAGCCGGTAGAATAGAATGGCAAGTGTTACGCAGTCATAAATCAAATAAAACACATGCTGTTATTGATCTCTTAGGTAACATTGTCACAGTCAGCCCATTGTTTATTAGTAGAATGAGCATAGAATCGAGCGCAGCCCAGCGCTTGATTTTCATGCTAAATCGGGGATTAACGGACCTCAGGATTTATGAACCTTGGGATTAACGGACATCAGGATTAATGGACGATGGCGTGTCTAGAAAAGCGCGGCTGAATGTTTGAATTTGGCGTATCGAAATAGCTTCCTACATTGTAATAGTAATAATGCTATTTAAGATGATAAATCTGCTGTATCTCCGTGTCTGCATTGGAATGCTATGATAAATTTTTCAAATTTGTGTGCATGTTGGGCGCACCAAAGCCTTAAGAGGGTCTGTCAGTAAATTTCAATTTAGTTTCCGAAAACATATTGAGATAAGTCTAGTTCTAGCTCGTCATAGTCAATAATATATCTGAAGCAATACATCAACCTGTTGTTAAAACGGGCTATTTTATATGAAGGAGGGGGTGAAATCCGCTGTGCGTATGTACGCATAGGGGAGGGGGGTCTAAAAATGTACGAGATGCAACAGGGGGGAGGGGAGGGGGTCAAAATCTCGAGTTTAATGCGTACGTAATATGTGAATGACTCCTAGATGTCTATTTCTTACTAGCTTATATATGTTACTAGGTGTTGAATCCAATGCGATGGTGTATTTTTAAACATGTACCCGATTTTACCACCTAGCGAAAAAAGTAAAAAAGTTATCAGATTTTAAATTCAACGGGCACCTACTCAAATGCTTACAAAATTTCACCCATCCAAAATGAAAAAGTAGAAAATAATTTTTAAATCATAAAAAATACATTTTTTAAATTTACATAGTAAAAAATACATTTTTAAAAAACAAGGTTTTTCTTGTGCCCTAAAAAGTATAAAATAATATTCCTATAATTCATATACAACGAAAAACGTTGCGGGCGCATTATTTTTTATAACCATTTGTTTTATTAAAGTTGTTGATGTTGTAGCCGTTTTATATGAATTATAGGGGAGGGGGTCAAAATCTCGAGTTTAATGCGTACGTAATATGTGAATGGCCCCTAGATGTCTATTTCTTACTAGCTTATATATGTTACTAGGTGTTGAATCCAATGCGATGGTGTATTTTTAAACATGTACCCGATTTTACCACCTAGCGAAAAAAGTAAAAAAGTTATCAGATTTTAAATTCAACGGGCACCTACTCAAATGCTTAAAAAATTTCACCATCCAAAATGAAAAAGTAGAAAATAATTTTTAAATCATAAAAAATACATTTTTTAAATTTACATAGTAAAAAATACATTTTTAAAAAACAAGGTTTTTCTTGTGCCCTAAAAAGTATAAAATAATATTCCTATAATTCATATACAACGAAAAACGTTGCGGGCGCATTATTTTTTTATAACCATTTGTTTTATTAAAGTTGTTGATGTTGTAGCCGTAGTCTATAATGTGCCCGCAACGTTTTCCGTTGTATATGAATTATAGGAATATTATTTTATACTTTTTAGGGCGCAAGAAAAACGTTATCTTTTAAAAATGTATTTTTTATTATGTAAAAATTATTTTCTACTTTTTCGTTGTTGATGGGTGAAATTTAAGAATTTGAGCTTTTAGAATAAATGTATTCAAATGACTGGTTAATCACAGGGAGTGCCACGTGAAGGCTGACTCGTATTCCCCAACCTAATATACAAACAACATACAAACATAACTATCAATCTACGCAACTACGCTCTCTCTCTCTCTCTCTCTGCTGGATCAAGTCGGACTTTTATAAGAATTTGAGTTAATATGATCATATGACAAATAAATAGTTATAAAACAAATTTTTCAGAAAGACCCATAGTATCTCTACTATTTCAGAAAGTCCCATAGTATCTCTACTATTTCAGAAAGTCCTATAGTATAAAACAAAAACACTGCCTTCCCGTGATTCTTATTATCTACTTCACAAGCGGACACTGTGGGACTGGCAGACTGACAAGCACTCGTGCTCATGCTCATCGAGTTGCAGATGATGATGAGAGAGAGTGGGAGAAGGAGAGAGCGAGAGGTATTAACTCTGTCAAAACTGTGATTATGAAAGTTTATTCATATTCATGATTATTCGTTCAGCATGCATGTACCCATACCAGCATCTCTGCTGGATCGAGTACATGAGTTGATGCAGGAGTGAGAGACTGACTAATTGAAATGAGGAGGAAGACCTCCTTCTCTCACTATCGCGCATGGCATCCATGCGAGAGAGAGAGAGAGAGAGAGAGAGAGAGAGAGAGAGAGAGAGTGAGAGAGAGAGAGAGAGAGGGAGGGAGGAGAAAGCGAGAAGTAGTTAGTTATGATTTGTCTGCACATAACTTTTTTATTAGTTGGCGCTAAATTCTCAGAATTGGTATTTATATTCTATCAACATTAATCTATAACATATCCAAAAATCATAACTGTAAGTATATTCTGAGAGAAATCGGACAAACAAACACACAAACAACTTTGTGACCTAATAAAAACGTTGTAAAAACAACGTTTTTCTTGCACCCTAAAAAGTATAAAATAATATTCCTATAATTCATATACAACGGAAAACGTTGAGGGCACATTATAGGCTACAACATCAAGACTTTAATAATTAATTAATTAATTGAAAAGAATCTTTTAAGTGGCGCCACGGTCAAGTGAACTTCGGAGCCACTGAATATTAATGTCATCCAAAAGATTTGGTGAAAAGAAGTGTTTTCAGCCTTCCACGGAACTCCGTTTCTGATGCTATAAGCCTAAGTGATGTCGGAAGGTCATTCCAGGTCCTGGGACCAATGACTCCAAAGCATCTGTCGCCAAGTGTTGCTCGACAAAAGGTGGGCATGACGAGTTCTCCAGAAGACGAATATCTGAGTCTCCTGCGGCTGATGACAGAGCTGGTTGGTTGAAGGTCTTCGCATGGTTATAAAAAATAATGTGCCCACAACGTTTTTTTTGTATATGAATTATAGGAATATTATTTTATACTTTTTAGGGCGCAAGAAAAACGTTTTTTAAAAATTTTGCTATGGCTTTAATTCTCTCTCTATTATCTTTTCTTACTTTGTTTTGTCTCTCTCTCTCTTCCTTTCTTTCTTTTATTTGTGTTTCTCTTCTCTCTCCCTATTGAAATGCACTTCTTTACCTTTTTTCTGTTGCTTTCTCTCTTTCTGTCTGTCTCTCTGTTTTTTTTCCCTGTCTCTTTCTCTCTCTCTCTCACACACACACACACACACACCACACACACACACACACACACACACACACACACACACACACACACACACACACGATCTCTCTCCCTCTCACACACGCTCTCTCTCACACACATGCTCTCTTTCTCTCTCTCCTTATCTTTCTCTCATAGTTATTGACATTTTGTAAGTTAATACAGGATCAATTGAGCATGCCCTATTTTAATAATTTTGATGTCTATGACAGTGCAGTAAAATTAAACTGAAATTTTGATGAAATATTGGTTTTTTTCATAAAATACCAGCGGGGTACCTGGCGCTGCTTGGGGTTTTTATAGGTTTTTCTATCGTTTTACTCTCTTGCTCCCATTTCCTTCCCCCTTGCTCTCCCGGTTGCTTTTCCGTTCCCTTTCATTCTTCAGTTCCGGTTTCTGCTCACTCTCCCACTCTGCTCATTTTGTGACTGATTTTGATTTTTTTTCCACAAAAACCTTCCTCTATTAACTCTCTATCTATGTTGTGTGAAAATGTCATTATGATCAGATGAATGGTGTAGCAATGAATAAAGGACAGACACACAGACATACATACAGACGTACATAAAGATGGCTCCCACATATCTAGCATCTAGTTTGAAAAGAGTGCAGGGAATTCCGGCTCGAAAAAGACTGAGATCTTCATAATCATCTCAACTCATAGTGCCGGGGGGGGGGAGACTAAAGAGCGCCGGAGATAGAAGATTCACGGTTGCTGGCCCAAGAGTATGGAACACTCTTCCCCCAGAGGTCACCTTCACAGCAACAGTTGAAGGCTTCAGGAAAAGACTCAAGACACATCTGTTTCAGTGGCCTTGAAGCCTTTTAGTACTTACTCCACTTTAAATTTGTCAAACTATTATAATAAAGTCATATAGATTTAAGTGGTTTTTTTTGTATAAAATATTTTTGTGGGCTGATGCTAATGCAGAGGCAATGATAAATTGCACTTTTAGCATGTTTAGTAAATTGATTGAAAATATCACTTTCTAGTTTCTAGCACATGTGTGTCTGTAATTTCAGCTTAGAAACCAACTGCATCTAGAACTTTTTATTGAATACTAGCGGGGTTACCCGGCGTTGCCCGGGGTTTTTAGAGGTTTTTCTAATGTTTGTCTCTCTCGCTCCCGTTCCCTTCTCCACTTTCCCGTTTTCGTAGCGTTCCCGGTCGCTTTTCCGCTCTCGGTCGTTTTCCAGCTCCCGGTCGCTTTCCCGCTCAGAAGTTCTATTATCGATTTTCTCTCTTGCTCGCGTTTCCTTCCAAGCTTGCTCTCCCGATTCCAGTCGCTTTCCGCGTTCCCGGTCGCTTTCCGCGTTCCCGGTCGCTTTCCGCGTTCCCGGTCGCTTTTCCGTTCCCGGTCGCTTTCCCGTTCCCGGTCGCTTTCCCGTTCCCGGTCGCTTTCCCGTTCTCGGTCGCTTTCCCGTTCCCGGTCGCTTTCCCGTTCCCGGTCGCTTTCCCGTTCCCGCTCACGCTTGCTCTCCCGTTCCCGGTCATGCTTGCTCTCCCATTCCCGGTCACGGTTGCTCTCCCGTTCCCGTTCCCGTTCCCGCTCATTTTCTCTTTTGCATTCTTTCATAACTTCTGTTAGCCTATAAAACTCAAAATAGATTTGCTAAGACTATATATATATATGAATGTTTGTGGGTTAGTTTGTCTATTATAGAAACGGGAAAGCGACCCGGAACGGACAGCGAGCGGGAACAGAAAAGCAAGCGTGAGCGGGACTGGGAGAGCAAACGTGAGCGGGAACGGGGCAGCGACCGGGACGGGAAAACGACCGGGAGTGGGAAAGCGACCGGGAGCGGGAAAGCGACCGGGAGCGGGAAAGCGACCGGGAGCGGGAAAGCGACCGGCAGTGGGAAAACGACCGAAAACGGGAAAGCTAACAGGAGTGGGAAAGCAGGTGGGAAAGGAAACGGGAGAGAAAGAGACAAACATTAGAAAAACCTCAAAAAACCTGGGCAACGCCGGGTATCTCCGCTAGTACATACATAAACACACACACACAGACACACATACACATACATACATACACACATACATACGCACATACATATATATATAGTTCCCGCTCGCTCACCCGCTCCGCTCCGCTCATTTTGTGACGGATTTCAAAAAACTTTTTTTTATTTTTGATTTCCATTGACTCTCAAGGTTGTGTGAAAATTTCATTACGATCGGATGAATGGTGTAGCAATGCATAAAGGACATTAACATACATATATACATATATACAAACATTCATTTTTATATATATAGATGTTTTGTAGTAAAGTAGAACAAGTCTTTTTCTCCTTAGACAAGTGCAATATCTTATCACTTTAAGATGTTTTAGTTTTGAGTCCAAAAATTTTGGTGGGGTGTATCTCTCCTAGCTCCCCTGCCTTTGACTCGCCCCTGGTCATTCAAGTGCTATGTGTTTAAATGTGTAAACCCACAGTTCTTATAAATAATATAGAGCTTTTGTTGTTAAGCAATTTTTAACTATTTAAGCAATAATTGCTTCTGTCTACGTTTTAAACAGAACATCTTCCTTTCTCAATTCGGGTCTTGTTAGAGTCTGCAGTTCGCAATTGTGATGAATTTGAAGTGAAGAAGCAAGATGTTTTGAACATTCTGGAATGGAAAAAATATCAGAGTGAAACCATTGAAGTTCCATTTAAACCTGCCAGGGTCATTCTTCAAGATTTCACGTAATATTTTTTGAAATTTTTATTCATTTTAACTTTGTTCGATAAAGTAATTTTTTCTGTTATAAATGAACATTTTTTATTGTTGCAGAGGAGTTCCAGCAATTGTTGACTTTGCAGCTATGAGAGATGCAGTAAAAAGGCTAGGAGGTGATCCAGAAAAAATAAACCCGATATGTCCGGCAGATCTTGTGGTTGATCATTCGGTTGAAGTTGATGTTTCTAAAAGGTTGGTTGTTTTTGTAAACTAAGTTTGGCAGTTTTTTACACGCCATCGGAAATTTGTAATTGTTGCGGAAAATAGCGTACACATTATAGATGTAATTGTCATGATTTCTGCTAATATGATGAGAAAAAAGTAATTTGTAGCTAATATAATGTTGATAAGTTTATGGAAATAAACCAGCCAGCACACTAAAATGGTTTGATGTCATAATATTTTCAATATAAATATAAATGCTAATATAAACTGAAAGCTTTCTGATTTTGTGCAAAGATGTAAAGATATTTTGGTCTATAATGCTTGTCAGCGCTTTGCTTTTCTTCTCTGGTTGAAATCAAGCAATAACAGGAAATTTTTCGTTACGGTGTGCTTAGGTGTCTTTGTTATATGCTTTTATTAACTTTCACTTGTCCAGATGTCCATTGGATGTCCGCAGAAGTTTTTAAGTTTGGAAGATCATTATAAAATTTACACATTTAATTAAAGAAAAAGTTTAAAGTAGCAAAAATTATTAAAAAATAAATTAAAGAAGCATATTAATAATGATGACAAAAACTTTCATTGTCATAGTAACTATAAACATTTTTTGTTTACTATTCACCAGGGTAATCTATATATATAAAAATCTCGGGTCATAGTGTTTGACTTCAAACTCCTCCGAAACGGCTGAACCGATTTTTATGAAATTTTTTGTGTAGATTTGGTAGGTCTGAGGATATGTTGTAGGCTATTTAGAATATTTTTTTAAAAATTATTTTAAAAAGTTATAATGGAAAAACAAAGAGGTGCAATTATTTCCTTTTCATAGGAAAATGCAACAGATAGAAATGAGCTATTGTTGATTACATAAGGATGAGTCAGCGTTCCAGACCCAGTGAGTGAGTGAGGCTGGGACATTATATAAGTAGATTACATGATATTGCATACTACACTTACGGGGAAATATTAAATGACTAGAGATATCCCATCAAAAATGACAGATTTTTTAAAAATTTTATTATTTTTTTTATCTTTAGGGCTGACAGTGTACAATTGCAAAATAACTTTTAATATTAAATAAATTATTATTAAAAATATTTACCTTACTTAAATTATATAAAAAAATTATTTATGTAATTATTTAATAATGTTATATATAAATTAATTTACCATAGATAGCAGATCGTCACACAAAAACGTCTAACACAGACATGGGCTATTATATATATTAATATTATAAACAACACTTGTGGGGAAATATACCGAATATACAATGGGTATAAATCGATCCGAGTATAAGTCAAAGTGTACTTTTTAAGGTTAAATAGCGTCTAAAATCGACGGCTCGAGTATAAGTCGAAGCCAAAAAATAATTAAATAAAGCTGGAGCTTCATCAACAGAATCACCATACAGTAAGTCATATTGTTCCTGTGTAATTTTCATTATTTATTATTTATTTATTAGCAGTAATTTTTTAGTGCCACTTACAGACCAACAGCCAACTTTACATGGAAACATAAAATTTAAAAGTAAAATGAAAATGAATCAAATTTGGAATTTAGAAGTACATGGTGAACGGAATGAAAAGAAACAAAAGTGAACTATTGTAAGAAATCTTTGTAAGCAGATGCGAAGAGGGTTGTTTTTAATTTCTTTTTAAATAGATTTGTATCCGCAGTGAGTTTGAGCTCGACTGGCAGGTAATTCCAGGCCTCAGGGGCAGCAACGGAAAATGCCCTAGCTGAAGAAATCAGCCTTGTTTGCGGAATCACTAGGTCGTGTCTTCCCGCAGAACGTATTGACGCACAACCGGGAATGCTGGCCACTGGAGTAAGCAGCTCGGTCAGGTAGGGTGAAGATAAGATGAGTAAGGAGGCAAAGTTTGTAGTTAATTCGTTGAGAGATTGGCAGCCAGTGAAGTTCGAAGAGGGCCCGAGATACGTGGTCTCGAGGTTTAAGATTCATTACTAAACGAGCCTGCTGTGTATTCATCATCATCTTTACTGTCGCTTACTGTTACAGATTTGTCGTAATCTTGGAATAGTAAGTCATTATCAGTTCTGTCAATAGCATTGGACCACATTTTAAAAATTTTTGGGGGAAATGTGTTTTTTCTTTTCAAAACAATGTAAAAACAATGAAAACGTTTAACTAAACAGAGAGTTTAATTTTAAGGCTATTTTATTTAAATGGCCAGCTCCAAAAATCTTCGATATATTCAGTGTCTCGTGTATAATTCGAAGTCGTTTTTTGGCATCATAAAAGTATAAATTTCTCGACTTATACCCGAGTATATATGGTAATATGATATTGCATACAATTTTTACGGGAAAATATTGCATGATAATGCATACAACACAATCATTATAAGGTTTTATTTTTTAATCTTTCAGCTCCACAGCTTTGCAACAAAATCAAGAAATTGAGTTTCAGCGCAACAAAGAAAGATTTATGTTTCTTAAAGTTGGAATTTTTTTTTGTACAATGAGTTTCAGTTTTTGTTTGTTAACTTTCAGTAATGAAATAATTGTAAGAGCTCAATATCTAATCAAATGCTATTTTTATAAGCTCATGTTTTCTTGGAATGCCCAGCACAAGGATTTTCACTCACATGCTATAAAAAAATTTTTTTCTTCTATAATAAATCATTAAATTAAATCTTTAATTAATTTTTTTCTAGTGGGGAGCTAAAGCCCTCCGAAACATGTTGATCGTTCCCCCAGGCTCGGGTATCATTCATCAGGTGAACCTGGAATATCTTGCTCGGGTTGTCTTCACAAATAACGTTCAGGGAAGAAATCTTTTGTACCCTGACAGTCTTGTTGGTACAGACTCTCACACCACCATGATCAATGGACTCGGTGTTTTGGGATGGGGTAATTTCTATTTTAAATATTTATCCCAGAAATCATTTTGTCAAATTTTTTTTTGATGAGCTTATTATACTTTGTTGCCATTACTGCATTAGTAGTTCTTAAGCTAATAAGGTAGTTGAGGTAAAACTTAAGATTAAAACGTTATTTAAAGATATTATAAATTAAAAGGTTATTATCAAAATATTTTTTATTAGTTTATGAACTTAGAAATACGAGTCTGGTAACTTGTTTGTGTATTTCTCATCACTGACTGATATATCTATATATATATATATATATATATATGTATGTATGTATGTATGTATGTATGTATGTATGTATGTATGTATGTATATATATATATATATATATATATATATATATATATATATTATAAGGAAACATAGCGTTGATATGTTTTTACGAGCCACATATATCAGAAACTTGGATAGCGTACAATCCACCACGAAATAACGCGAATATACATGTCTCAACTTCAGACTCGAACCCACGACTGTCGGATCGGCAACACCGCCTCGCATCATGCCAACTACCTTACCATCTGTGCCACTTCCACCGCCAAAAAACATGATGCGATTGCATGATGCGAGGCGGTGTTGCCGATCCGACAGTCGTGGGTTCGAGTCTGAAGTTGAGACATATATATATATATATATATATGACTGTCTGTATTCCTGTTTATCTGTCTGTTTGTCCTTTGTTTTTCCAAAATAACTTTTTAAATAATTTAAAAAAAATATTCTAAATAGCCTAGGACCTATCCTCAGACCTACCAAATGTACACAAAAATTTTAAAAAATTGGTGCAGCCGTTTTGGAGGAGTTCAATTTCAAACACAATGACACGAGATTTTTATATATATACTAGCAGTGCCCGTAGCGGCTTCGCTCGCATGAAATTAGAGAGTTTGAACCGTGCATCCATAGTAGAGATCATTTTTTTAGGTCTCGGCTCGGCCCGTCGACAAATTAGCCCAGCCCGTTTTAAAAACCCAAACTCCTGGCCCGGCACAGCCCGTCTGAATTAGGCCCGGCCCATTTTTACAGGCCTAGAAGTTCTATATACTTGATGAAAAACTTCGGCCCGTCCCACCTTGACCTCAGGTTTGGCCCGGCCAAACTGAAGACCCTAAAATCACTAAAATATCTATATACTTGGTGAAAAACCTCGGCCCGTCCCACTTTGATTTAAGGCACAAAATTTCAAAATACTAATTTTTACATTTGTAGCACTTAGAGTTTGTGAGTAGCAGTTATTTTGAAATCAAATAACCCTTATTTCGACCCCACATTTGAGGTCCTGGAAACCAAATTTTCAAAAAATGCTAAAACACGTATTTCATTATTTTTGGAGTAGAAACTAAATACTAATTTTTACTTCTGTAGCATTAACAGTTTTTGAGTAGCAGCTACTTTAAAAACCAAATAACCCAAAAAATGATGAAACACGTATATCTTTTTTTTTGAGTAGCAGTTACTTTAAAAACCAAATAACCCTATTTTCCACCCCACATTTGAAGTCCTGGAAACCAAATTTTCAAAAAATTGTGAAACCCGTATATCATTATTTTTAGAGTAGAAACTAAATACTAATTTTACTTTTGTAGCATTTACAGTTTTTGAGTAGCAGTTATTTTAAAAACCAAGTAACCCTATTTTCCACCCCATATTTGAAGTCCTGGAAACCAAATTTTCAAAAAATGGTAAAACACGTATATCATTATTTCTGGAGTAGAAACCAAATACTAATTTTTATTCCTGTAGCATCTAGAAACTAAATACTAATTTTTACTTTTGTAGCATTAACAGTTTTTGAGTAGAAGCTACTTTAAAAACCAAATAACCCAATTTTCCAACCCACATTTGAGGTCCGGGAAACCAAATTTGTAAAAAATGGTGAAACACGTATATCTTTATTTTTAGAAAAGAAACTAAATAATAATTTTTACATCTGTGGTATTTACTGTTTTTAAGTAGCAGTTACTATAAAAGACAATTAGCCCTATATTCCACCCCACATTTGAAGTCCTGGAAACCAAATTTTAAAAAAATGCTAAAGCACGTATTTTATTATTTTTGGAGTAGAAACTAAATACTAATTTTTACTCCTGTAGCATTAACAGTTTTTGAGTAGAAGCTACTTTAAAAACCAAATAACCCAATTTTCCAACTTACATTTGAGGTCCGGGAAACCGAATTTTCAAAAAATGGTGAAACACGTATCTTTTTATTTTTCAAAAAGAATCTATATACCAAATTTCAAAATCTCCTCATTTTTGGTTTTCTAGATATACATTGTTTTAGAAAAAAGTTTGTTTTCCAGTTTTTTCCCCTCAGGAGCAAAATTTTCAAAAATCCTTTCTTAGCGGATGTTTACGCTATAAAAGTAATATAAGTTCCAAATTTCACGTTCCTAGGACGAGGCGTTTAAGCTCGGCGTTGATTATAAGTCAGTCATCAGTCAGTCAGGACATGTTCTTTTATATATATAGATATATATATATATATATATATATATATATATATATATATATATATATATATATATATATATATATATATATATATATATATATATATATATATATATATATATATATATATATATATATATATATATATATATATATATATATATATATATATATATATATATATATATATATATATATATATATATATATATATACTAGCTGGGTTACCCGGCGTTGCCCGGGGCTGTTAGAGGTTTTTATAATTTTTTTCTCTGGCTTCCGTTTTCTTCACCGCTTGCTCTCCCGCTCCCGGCTGCTTTCCTCTCCCGGTCGCTTTCCCACTCCCGGTCACATTCCCGGACTTTTTTACGCTTTTCCGATCCCGGTTGGTTTTACGCTTTCCCGTTCCAGCTTGCTCTCCTTCTCATGCTCGCTCTTTTCGCTCACAGTAGCTTTTCCGTTCCGCTATTAAATTTCAGAGCCTTCCTGTGACGGGATTCTGCTCAGGTATTGATGCCTGACGACGAAACAACTAACTCGAGACTATCAAGATTTAAAAGTTTAATAATATAACACAAACGACAATTAATAACTAGTCGGACAAGGCTTTACCTCTCAAAATCGCACGAAGAAGAGAACTAAAATTCCAATCGCAAAATTTCCTTATATAGCCTAGCACACGTGTCAATTTCAATCCACAAAAACCACCAATAGGAATGCAGCCCCAACTCCACGTGACCGTTTTACTAACCCACGTGACCGTTTGACTTGCCCCACGTGACCGTTTGACACACAAAAGTTTACAAAGGCAATATACATCAAAATCACCGCAACGAAGTAATAATATTAAACTAAACTCCTTTTCCAAACAGATAATTCGTTTTATAATTTGATATACTAAAAAGTTTTACATTAGCAACGATACAAATGGCTAGAAACGACACTTAATCAAAAGGAGTTATGATACTAAAAGCACACCAAAAACGAGCAAGTTTGATTAATAAGCGAACCGACGCTACCTCTCTAGTCGGCGTTTTTCATCGCGCTCTCCGCAATTGCAAATATTCACAGTTGTGAGAATTGTTAATTAAATATGTATGACTTTCGTTATTTATTGGAAAATATTTTTTAAAAATCTCGGTATTTCTTTCGGGACTTTATTCGAGAACCAAATTTAAGTCTCGCCATTTTATATCGATACGAGACTTCTTCCGCAGGCTGTATCGTTTCAATGGCGATACGGGATCTCCCGTATTGTTTTGAAATCTCGATTGAAATCGAGATAACGATATCGGGACGCAGATGCTTAGTATTTAGTTTCTACTCTAAAAATAATGATATACCTGTTTCACCATTTTTTGAAAATTTGGTTTCCAGGACTTCAAATGTGGGGTGGAAAATAGGGTTATTTGGTTTTTAAAGTAACTGCTACTCAACAACTGTAATTGCTACAGATGTAAAAATTAATACTTAGTAGCTACTCAAAAAAAAAATGATATACGTGTTTCAGCATTTTTTGAAAATATGGCTTCCAGGACCTCATATGTAAGGTGGAAAATAGAGTTATTTGATTTTAAAAATTACTGATACTCAAAAACTGTGAGTGCTAGAGATGTAAAATAAGTATTTAGTATCTAATATATATATATATATATATATATATATATATATATATATATATATATATCACAGGGGATGGGCCAAGGTATATACAAATTTTAGTGATTTTAGGGTCTTCAGACGGGCCTGGCCAAACCTGAAGTCAAGATGGGACGGGCCAACGTTTTTCATCAAGAATATAGAAATTCTAGGCCTGTAAAAACGGGCTGAGACCAAATTAGACGGGCCGAGCGAGGCCTGGAATTTTTGCTTATAAAAGGGGCCGGGCCAAGTCGAGACGTAAAAATCGGCACGTGCAGTACTCTACTAAGGATGCACGGTTCAATTTTTTAATTTCAAGCGAGCGAAGCCGCTACAGACACTGCTAGTATATATATATATATATATATTAATATAATAGTAGACCACGTCACTGCCTGTTTAATGATTCTGTAACGCTTATGTATATATATATATATATATATATATATATATATATATATATATATATATATATATATATATATATATATATATATATATATATATATATATATATATATATATTTATTTATTAGTTTTGTTTTTCCTATTATTTAAGTTCAGCTTTTAATAATTGAAAAATAAAGTATATTTTTTTAAACAAAATGTCTCTTAATATGAATGACGACAAAGATCCTGTGTCGAGAAAATGGCGTCTAGCTAAAGAAAGGCAACAGAGTTATCGCGCAAGACAAACTCCACAATCAAAAGCAAATATTCCGAGTTTTAGATGCAGAAGCTCATCAACAACGCACTACACCAATGTCTGTTGAGGAATTGCAAATTTTTCATGCTTTTCATGCCGCATCACAACGTTATGTCGATCGACTTACTCCTCAACATCTAGAAGCTTTTCACACTTCCATTGCTGCCTCACAACGTCATCGAATTGAGCAAATGTCTCCCCATGAATTGCAGTTACATCGAGAAACCAATGCTGCCAAGGAACGCCATCGAGTTTTGCAAATGTCTCCCAATGAATTGCAACTACATCGAGAAACCAATGCTGCCTCGCAACGCCATCGAGTTGAACAAATGTCTCCCAATGAATTGCAGCTACATCGAGCTGCTAATGCGATGTCCCAACTTTTAGCATGAAATCGTGTGAGTGAGGCAGTTCGTAACGAAGCAATTAATTTCAACGAAACTCAATTCGATCAACATGATTGTGGTGAATTTGATGTTTTATGTACTTCATGTCGATCAAGAAATTTTGCTGCAGAGCAACCATCAGATGGACTATTCACTTCATGTTGTCGAAAAGGCAAAGTAATGTTGCCAAACCAATTAACATTCACGGTAATACACTTGGATATCCCGATTTTCTTAAAATCCTCATGTCAGACACGTCCAATCCAGATAGACAAAATTTTCGACAACATATTCGATCATACAACAGCGCAGTTTGTTTCGCTTCCATGGCCGCAAAAATTTTTGATTTGCTTATATATAGAATTTTTTTATGGTTATCAAATGTCATTTTGTTTTTGTTGACTATTTTTATAATAACGGGTGCCGTATTTTAAAACTTCCGTCATTTTTGACGGGCAATCTCTAGTATTCAATATTCACCCAATGCTTTTATCTTTGGAATGCAAGGTTTGGTTCAAAAAATTTTATTACTTACACTTAAATATTATTTTTAAGCTTTTAGTACATTTATATATAAGCGTTATTTAAAAAAAATTTTTTGTGTTTTTTATTATTTTTTTAGTTTTTTGTTTAAATCTTTTTTTAAATCAAGAAATGAGTTAATGTATTGTCACTGGATATACACCTGCATGCAAAAATTGAACTTTTTACAACTATTAGATGTGCCTTAAGAAAGCTTTAGAAAATGCGATGAAAGAAATGACAAAGCAAGTTAATATAAGCATTGTAAATTAGAAAAACCTTGACCACAGTCTTTTAAATACATGATTATATGAGGGTAAAAAATAAAAGACAATTTTATGAAAAACCCGAAGTTTTTAATTATAAATTCTTGATTTGAGAAATTAATTTTTGCTTTTTTTAATGAATTTTAAACTCCTGATTTTATTTCTTTAAGGAAAACTTGTAATATTTTAAAATTTTAATTAATTATATTTTTATTTCATTTAAATTTTGTCCAACCAATCGGAAAATTAAAAAAAAGTATTGTTATCAACACCAATTCAATACACCAAATTTCAGCTTGAGTGGATAATGGGAAGTATGTTATTTTAAGCGTCAAAAGGTACCAACACATGGCTCAAGCAGCAGAAGTTAATACAAAGGATTTAATAACAATGTGTTGTATCGTGCATAACATTTTGAACTTATATGTTGAAGTTGTTTATTTTTGTTTTTGCCACTCAGGCGTTGGAGGAATTGAAGCAGAAGCTGTCATGTTGGGACAGAGTGTCAGTATGGTTCTGCCTCCTGTTGTGGGCTACAAAATTGTTGGCAAGCTCAATACGCTCACGACTTCTACCGACCTTGTGTTAACCATTACAAAAGTATTGTTCACGTAATTGCATTTAAATTATTTAATCTTTAATATATGAATGGTTGTTATTCATTTGATAATAATTAAGCATCTCAGATCAGTTGGAGTTGTTGGGAAATTTGTTGAGTTTTTCGGTCCTGGAGTGTCTCAGCTGAGCATTGCTGATCGGGCGACTATCTCAAATATGTGTCCTGAATATGGTGCCACTGTTGGTTTCTTTCCAACAGATGCTGCTGGGTTGAAGTACATGGAACAGACAGGTTGAGATGTTGTTGGTTTCGTATCATAGAATATTATTAAATTAAACGGATTGATTGTTTCAAAAAGTTACAATTTGAATTTTCCAGGCCGATCAATTGAGACTGTAAAGATAGTTGAGGAATATTTGAAAAAAGTTCATTTGTTTCGAGACTATGACGATCCTACGCAAACTCCTGTTTATTCTGAGGTAACAAAGTAACATTTTTATTTAATAAAATTCTGAAGTATTTTCATGTCAAATTTCTTCATGAAATTTTTGAGGATGAATTAATTGATTCAGATTGTCGAGTTAGATTTGTGTCAAGTGGTTCCTTGTTGTTCAGGTCCGAAACGACCACAAGACAAAGTTCCTCTTTCTTCGATGAAAGAAGATTTTCTTGCTTGCCTTTCTTCTCACGTTGGATTCAAGGTTTGTTTGCTACAATAATCATTTATGATCAAATGAAATTTCATCAGATTATCAGTTGTTTTATTAATAACAATATATAGTTTGGGTACTGCCAAGTCACCATTGAAATGTTTTAGAGTAAACATGCCGCGTTTCCATAGACAGAAAGGCAGTTTCCCAGAATAAATTGATTTTTCAAGCCACATGCTTTAGGACAACCTCACAGTAATTGACATACAAAATGAACTTCAAAACAGTTCTACTGGTAACAGTTAGCACTTGCAAAGCCTCTGTAAACAGCTTTCCCATTAACCCAAAGCTATATAAAAACTATATGCTGAGGATAAAGTCTTCCACATGACCATGATGGTAGTAGATTTAATCATGAATTTTAAAAATTTATGTTCCTTACACACACATTCTTCAATTCTTCTTGATTTATTTGTTTATATAATTTTAATATTTTCTATTTTTAATTAGTTATAAAGGGAAATCCTAGTGACCTGCTAGTGTGTGTTTATAGATAGTTGTTTGCATATTGTATTTTACTCCAAACATTAGTTCTGTCCATTAGGGACAAATGCTGAGCATTTATGCCTCATGTGCTCTCCATCTGTCACCACTGCATGGTATGAATCATCTATAAGGCTGAATAATGAACTTTTGAATTGAATATTTGAACTTTTTCTTAACCAATACACAGCCCTAACCACTCTGCAGGGTACTTACAGTTGAGTAGAAGTAGTAGTATTTTTTCCCAAATGGAAGAAGGGGTGTTAGAGAAAGATTTAATTATTCCTATAGCATTTAAAATTGAATAACAATCATATGTTTATTATGTGACATCTCTGGTAAATTTAAAAAAAAAAGAGTGCTGTATCTGTAAACATATGCCAGCAGTGATCACCAGTTAGCTAATATTTGCACCACCATATGATTAGCTCACAACTGTTGAAAATGAAATCTGTGCAATAAATGATTTTTACATAAACTTTTAAGGGATTTGGATTGCCACAAGATAAGATGTCAGCATCTGTTTCTATTTCTTATGAAGGGCGAGATTATACACTCAATCATGGCTCTGTTGTCATAGCTGCAATAACTAGTTGTACAAATACCAGCAATCCTTCTGTCATGCTTGGAGCTGGTACGTTGTTTATTGTTTAGATAAAAAGAATGAACACAGAATGTGTTCTGATTCTCATCATCATCATCATTTATTTTTGAAACGTCCCTATTCCACGCTAGGCTAGGGTTGGACGTTTTTCCATATCAGGCCCCTCCACAAGTCACGATCCAGGGCAGACTGCCGCTTTAGGCCGAGCTCATCCATATCTATCTTCACACATTCCCACCAAGTTTTCCTACTTCTACCTTTACTTTTCACTCCTACAACATCCACATCACTGCATGCCGAAACCCAATCATCTGCACTTTTACGCTCCAAATGTCCAAACCACCTCAGTCTTCCACGCCTCACCACATCAGCCACACAAGGAACATCCAGAAGGCTATACAAATACACACCGCGTGCACGATCATTCAACAAAACACCACACATCCATCTAACCATCATACGCTCTGCCCTTTCTAAACTTCTTAGATTCTCCACCTTCATAGACCATGTTTCAGTGCCATAAACAAGGACACTTTGAACACATGCCCTATACACCTTTCCTTTCACATGAAAGGATGCACCACGGGTAGTCAAGATAGGAGATAACTCTTTGAATTTAGCCCAGGCAGAACGCACTCTAGCTCTCACTGCCCCTTCTACACCTCCTCCTGCACTTAATGTGTCACCTACGTAACAGAACTTGGTTACACACTCCACCTTTACACCTGGCTCAACCTCACCCAACAACTCTTCCTGAGCAGAACCACCAGCCACACAACTCTTACAACGGAAGCCAACAAGATCTTTCAAATTACCAAAAATGCCACTGCACATTTTATGGACCCAACTTTTACAATCCACACAACAAATAGAATTGAAGCCAACACCTTTTCTGCATACACTGCATGGCCATTTACCCGACCATTTATATTGAAAATAATTTTGTAATTTTGCTGTTTAATAAAAATCTAGAAACATTATTTTTGGTAATATTAAATTCTGCAGGTGTACTTATGTACAATTCTGAGAGTTTCAAATAAATAAAAATGTCTATTAACTCACAAAATTTTCTGGGTCTACATTTTCACATTATTGAACACAATTTTTATTTGATTAATCAAAAGCGATTAATTTATTGTTCACAAAAATTAATCATGATTAATTACATAAATATATATCATGAGAAATGTCTTAAAAACATTTTCAAATCATGCTTGCACTGGTGGTACAGTGGTAAGGCATTTGTTAATATTAACACCTTATAGTGAGGCATGATTTTTGGCCACAATGCTACCTGACAATAAAAATAGTTTGTAACTGGGAAAGCCAAAAATTTTTTTGACAATTTTGCTAAATTAGCATATGCCTCTTAATGATTTCTTCACCAGTAGGTTTTGATTTTTGACTGGCACTATGATTATGCTTTATAAACGTCTAACCGTATAATTAAAAATATTTATATAGCTAATTGAGATATGTATGTATATTAAATCCTATGTTGTATATCTGCAAGTGAGCACACACAAAAGTATGTTTGTGAGCATACAAGCATTTAAAGCACACACACAAATTGAATAGAAATAAACACTTAGGCAATGTTAATAACAAATGAAGAAAGCAGTATGTTCATATCCACATGATTAAAAAAAACTCTTTTAGATGTCAAAAAATATGTTGTTAGACTGCTTGTTTATTTATGTGCACATTGGTAGTTAACTTTTTTAATCTACATTCATAAGTGAAGCTGGGAGATTACTTGATTCATATAATGCATTGCAGGGCTGTTGTGCAAAAAAGCATATGAAGCTGGTTTGAGGGTGAGACCATACATAAAAACCAGCTTGTCACCAGGAAGTGGTGTTGTGACATATTATCTTAAGGAGGCTGGTGTAATCGATTACATGGAGAATTTGGAGTAAGTTTTTGTTTATAATTGGTTTTAACGATTTTGTTCATCAATTCTATTGCACCATCAAACATGTTATAAAATAGGTTTAGAGTTGTTGGATTTGGTTGTATGACTTGCATTGGCAACAGTGGTCCTCTTGATAAAGTTGTTTCAACAGCCATTGAGGAGGTTTTTGTCTCTTTATTTTTAACATCTATTTAATTTTATTTAATAAATTATATTTATTTTGTGTTGTCATGATAATGATTTAGAAAAATTTAGAATTTAGAGATTCTGTTTTTAATCATTTTAAAGTTATTCTATGCTTATTTCTCTAATGCTTTCTCGCCTATTTATACAGAATATATTACCCCACAGTGTTAATATATGTGACAGTTATCATCTGTATAACACGTACATGCCTCACCATTATTGCACTGGTGTAATTAAAATAAGGTTTTTATTTTTGTACAGGGTGATTTAGTTGCAGTAGGCGTTTTATCGGGAAATAGAAATTTTGAAGGTCGTATCCATCCTTCGACTCGGGCTAATTATCTTGCTTCTCCCATTCTTGTGGTTGCATATGCTCTCGCTGGAACGGTCCTTATTGATTTTGAAACTGAGCCAATTGGTTGGTGGTTTTATGTTTGAGTGTCTGTAATTAATTTTTTTTTCATCTTTTGTTTTTTATTTATATCACAAATTAGTTTTAATGTCTTATTTTTAATTTATAGTGCAAAAATATTATTGTATAAATACGATTGCAGAATTTATTTTAAGCTATTCTTTTTTTTCTCAGGGAGAAGTGAAAATGGAACTGGAGTATTTTTAAGAGATATTTGGCCCAGTAGAGAAGAGATTTCTGTAATATTTCATTTCTTTATAAACTGCAAAATTGTTTGATTCATATTTGTTTCCATTTAGGAGACTATGTTTTAGTCAAAGATTTGATACTTTGAATTTTTTACTTTAAAAAATTAATAGTAACTCAAATTAAATAAAATTTAATAATGTAACCCAAACATTTAAAAGTACATTTGTTGTGATTTTTTCACTTAAGGAAGCTGAAAGAAAATTTGTTCTACCTGCCATGTTCAATGAAGTTTATGGCCGGATTCAGGTACTTTTGTACAGCCTTATCTTGTACAATGTTGTTCCAATAATATCTACTTATATAATCCCATATAATCCCATTTTTTATAAGTCTATTTCTTGTCTTTGTGAAGAAAGACATGGATGAGCTCGGCCTGAAGCGGCAGTGTGCCCTGGATCGTGACTTGTGGAGGGGCCTGATATGGAAAAACGTCCAACCCTAGCATAGCGTGGAATAGGGACGTTTCAAAAATAAATGATGATGATGATGATATAATCTTCCAGCCTCACTCCTGAACATGTGAATTAACGAGGTCAAAGATTACTAAGCCCATCCTTATTTTTTGCATTATAAGATATCATATCCACACCACACCTGCACACCCACATACACATAAATAAACATGGTTTTTGATATCTGAAATATTTAATCAATAGCAGCAGCATATAACTTTTGTTATTTGTTATTTGTTATTTGCGTTGCATAAAAGTGTCAAATTCAGTTCATGTGGCTGTATTATTTAAAACATAAATTTTCTTTTTATCACCTACATTAATAATCAATTTTATTTGAGAAAAATTGTTTTAGTAATAAGTAGGGATGCACCAGATTTGAGTTACTATTTTACATATACTAGAAAAAAAATACTTTTACAGTTCATCACAAAAATAACAACAAATAAATAGTTAAATAATTCAAATATGCAAAATTTATAAGTTTAAATGTTTTTTAAGTTTTACTAAAAATAAGCTGTGTGGTAATAATAACATGGATAATTTATATAGCGCAGTACAATGGAATAGTCATCACAAGTGCGCTGTACAAAACGTCAAAACGTTTAGTTATAAGACTTAATGAACAGATGAGATTTAAGAGCTTTTTTAAAAGCCTCAACGGAAGAAGATAAACGAATCGATATGGGAAGACAGTTCTACAAATATGAAAATAAATATGTATTGATGCGCGCATATATTTTTGTCCACACTTGGTTAATAGTCGAGTAAGTCTACTTGTTATCATGTGTGTGCATGGATGTTTTCCGAACTTGATATGTCTTAATTGTTCCATCAGTTCATAAAAAACGAAATTAACATATTTACATAAATTTAATTTTTTTCAATACATTTTTTCCAGTTTGTACAACATTTTTTAATGTAGAAAGACGTGTCAATCCAGCCGTAAAACCGGCCACCAAATCCGGCCGGGGCAGATATTTTTATATACATAGAAGCTCATCTGTTGGTTATTGGGTAGATTTTAGGAGCCAGCATAAGTTTTTTTATATGGCATGTCATTGATATGTCATGTTTAATTTGCTGCAGAGCAAGTGACTATTAAAATTTCAGTAAACAAACTGAAAAGTTAGCAGCTGTTTTCTTCCAGTTCACAAACATATAGCTGGTCCATGATAACGTGTCAAGACAGTGGATGGTACAAGTTGTAAAATAGAACTGAAGTTTAATTCTTAAACTTCATTAAACTCAGTATTACATCATATTTTAAATAATGAATTTTGCCAAGAACTAATGTATATTTTCTATATTGGATTAAATTACTAAAGTGGAGCTGAAAAACTGTTTTTCTTAGTTCACTACTGCAGTATAAAATACAAATATTTGTACTAGGGCTGTTCCGGTATGGGTTTTTTTTTTGCGGTACCGATACTGTTATTTCCGGGACAAAAACCGGTACCGGTATAATGTCGAAAGCCTAAAAATGGCTAGAAAGTGTTTGAAAGTGCGTTAGTGTTACTGTCCGCGGTCGGTCGCCAGCTCGGACAATAAAACAAAACTAAACTACAGTTAGTCATGGTTCAGTTAACAAAGCGGAATGTTGCTAGACCGTTAGTGCTATGCTATTGCTATGAACCGTTGTCCGTAATTGAAGTGAAGTGTAGCAAACAATGGCCATACAGGTTAATTGCAATGCCCATACTGCTGCTGTAGGTCTTTAACTTTTTTGTCTTTTATGTGTGATATGCTGAATGCCAATTGTTCTATACCGGCACCCTTCATACCGGCGGAACCGGTAATTGCCGGTATTGCCAAATACCGGCCGATATACCGGCATACCGGTATACCGGCACAGCCCTAATTTTTACAATATGCAACTTCTCAGGGCGCTGTTACTCATTTGGCATAGGAAAAAGGACATGGTTTCTTTTTTACAAACTTTTATTTAGGTTACAATCTCTGTTTGTGGCTTTCTCTGTACACAAATCTTGCAAGTAAAATTTAACCAGCTTTTTGACTAGCTAGGAAGCTGAAACTTTCAGCATAGCTTTATATTGGATGACAATACATGATTCAATTGAAAAAAAAGAAGAAAAAAGCTATTGGACGGCTGTGTTTCCGCGATCACTCAATGAATGAAATGCAATAGATTAAAACTCAACGTTTCCAAAACAGAAGTCATTCTTCTGGGTTCACCTGGGCATCTAACGCATATCTCCTTCAAGGAAATCAACATAGCCGGAAACGCTATTCTTCTTGTTGACAATGTTCGCAACCTTGGGATTACCATCGACTCTTCGTTAATTTTCAGCAAGCATGTAGCAAATGTGGTCAAAACCAGCTACTACTATATGCGACAGATGAGGTCAATTTGAAAATCAATGGCGGTTGTTCCTTTTCATGCCCTGGCCCGCGCTTTGATCTTGTCTAGGCTGGATTATTGCAACAGTCTACTCAGTGGAATTCCAGACCTAATAATTAAACAACTCGACGGTGTCATGCGTGCTGCTGGTGGACAGATTCTTCGACTGCCCCGGTTTAGTCACGTCACGAGGGCAATGTGCGACCAACTGCACTGGCTGGATATGAAAGCATGCATCGATTATAAGCTCTCCCTAACTGCGTTCCGCTGTCTGCATGGCCTGGCACCGGCGTACCTCTCCGGTCTGTGCATCCCGGTGTCTCAGCTTCCGGGAAGCGTTGAGTTTCAATCTATTGCATTTCATCCATTGCGTGATAGCGGAAACACAGCCGTCCAGTCGAACCGTAAGCAAGCCAAGGTCTTGAACGTCGCAGTGGCCGTAGATCTGCAAGTCATCAGCATCATAGCCGTGAATTTCGAAACCATGCTGAATGGCCAGGCCAAAGACACTCGAAGTGTATACAAGGAAAAACAGCGGTCCAAGAATCGAGCCCTGAGGGACGCCACACTCGACAAAAGACCAACCGGAGAGGTCACCATTGTACCACGGAGATATGAACTGATCGACAGGAGAGCAACGGAATTTATTCCAAATGATATATATATATATATATATATATATATATTTATTTATATATTTATATATATATATATATATATTTATTTATATATTTATATATATATATATATATATATATATTTATTTATATATATATATATAAGACTCTACTAGGAATCGAACCCACGTGTCTACGGCAACACCGCCTCGCCTAAATGCAAGCGCTCTTACCAACTGAGCCACCGACCATCCCCAAAAAAGGATGGCTAGAAGTCTCAGTCTTTCGGAGCTACTTAACATTAGACTACGACTATGATAGGTTCAGAACTCCTTACTTCGGCTCGACAGCTTAGTCTGCTGCCAGATAGATAATTTATGAAGTGAAACATGGCGTTGAAATGTTTCAAGAGCCTATATATATATATATATATATATATATATATATATATATATATATATATATATATATATATATATATATATATATATATATATATATATATATATATATATATATATATATATATATATATATATATATATATATATATATATGTCTATCTGTTGCATTTTCCTATAAAAAGGACATAATTGCACCTTATTGTTTTTCCAAAATAACTTTTTTAAATAATTGAAAAAAATATTCTAAATAGCCTAGGACCTATCCTCAGACATACCAAAAAAATTCATAAAATGCTGTTCAGCCGTTTCGAAGGAGTTCAATTTCAAACACTATGACACGAGATTTTTATATATATAGACTTGTGTGAAAATTACATCACGATCAGATGAATGGTGAAGCAATGCATAAAGGACTTACATACATACTTACACACATAATCTCATATATCTTATATATATATATATATATATATATATATATATATATATATATATATATATATATATATATATATATATATATATATATATATATATATATATATATATATATATATATATATATATATATATATCGTGTCATAGTGTTTGAAATTGAACTCCTCCAAATCGGCTGAACCGATTTTTTTTTAATTCACTCAAGTTGCATATGTTATATACATTAGAAAGGAAAATGAACTTATTTAGAAAAGATATATATATATATATATATAAGTTTGTGTTAAAAAACTCGTTTTTTCCTTTACTTGTTTGGGTTGGAGTTTGCTTTTGCTAACCAGGAATCCAGTTTGGACTAACTGATATATAATAACTAGCTGGGTAATCTGTCGGTGCCCAGGTTTTTTTTTTAGATGTTTTCTCATTGTTTTTCTCTTTCCACATCTATCCATCTTTTGTTTGTTCTCTCTTTCGTTTTTTCTCTCTAAGGTTCTAGGTTAGCTGAGTTGGTGGAGTGTTAGTTTTAAATGTGAAAGCTTCACGGTCCAACTCCCAATCGCTGCTTAGTAGAAGATGTTATCGGAAAACTTAGCGGGTGAAATTGTTTCTCTCTTTGAGGCATGTAAAAGATCAGTGCAGCTCTGCTCTGTAAGAGGTGCTCTATAAATTACCACATTTCTTTTTCCTTATCTCTCTTACTTTTTTTCTCTTTCTAAGGTTAGTAATCAGATTCAAACTGCCGTTACAGCTATCGTTTACAAATAAAAGGATCGAACTAGAAGTCTAGAACAAAAGAAAAGCTATGAAGTGCCACTAAACTACAATCAATTATATTGAAATTTTAAACCTGTAAAATTTCTAATCGTAAAATAAACTGTAAAATATTTTATGGTTTATTTATAAAATGATTTTTTTATTTTTTTTCAACCTTAAAAACTTCCACTTTTTCTTACAACCTTTGTCCTTGAAAAGAATTTTTGATCATAAAAGGAAAACGGGTTAACAAGTTTTTTGCAAACTTGACACAAACCACTTGCTAATCCTGCAACTCAAGTGTTCTAAATTTCAATAAAATCGTTTCAGTAATTTAATTTTGATGCTGATAGATACAAACTCAATTTATTACTTGTATGTTTCTATGGGCTACAGAATGGAAGTGATTACTGGAATAGTTTGGATGCTCCAAAGACTACTTTGTATCCATGGGATGAAACTTCAAATTACATCAAGTCACCTCCTTTCTTTGAAAACATGGTTTTGATCTTTTCAATTTTTTTAATAATTCATTATTTATAGAGCTAAATAAGAATTAATTTCAATAATTATAAAGAGTAAAGAACTACCAGTTGTAAAGTCAATAATCGATGCAAGAGTTCTACTAAAGCTTGGTGATTCAGTGACTACAGATCATATTTCTCCTGCTGGAAGCATTGCAAGAAACAGTCCAGCTGCAAAATATCTCACTGGAAAAGGGTATATATCTTCTTCTTTTTTCCATTTTTCAGTACTTGCACGGGTTGGACGTTTCCTTCCAATTTGGAGCCATATGCCTCATTGAAAGTTTTGGCGCTAATTTTATGCCGGATGCCCTTCCTGTCGCAAACACTGTTGTCGGCCGTGGCCCTAGGCTTATTTGTCTAAAAAAACTAGCTTTCTTTACTTCTGATTTTCCTCGAGCTGCAAACTCGCAAGGCAGCGATAACCAAATCTGAGTTGGATGAAGGCAAAGTTTTACCCTTAGGACCTTCCTGTAAACCTCCCTTTATATATATATACAGGGGCGGATCCAGGGGGCGAGGGGGCACGAGCCCCCCCATTGTGGAATAGTTAAAAATAATTTACATTAAACAAATCATTAAACAAATTTAAATTATGTACATAATATTTAGTAATATACTTATAAATAAAATCAATTTTAAATAAAAGTAAATTTAGTAAAGAGTTAAGCTCTCAAAGTCTCAATCAATGTAAACGCTCGTTTCAAGCTTAAAAACATTGATGCATTTCCATTTATAGCACACACATTTTTACCATTATTAGGTAGTTACATTTAAAATTTTTGTATGAGGGGGCAAATCCATTATACACGAATACATTTGTAAGCAATGGTGTAAAAAATGTCATAAATTTTTCAGGAGGGGGGATTTTTCTCGCCCCTATGGTCGGGCACTCATGGATGTGCCCCCCTTAACAAAATTCTGGATCCAGGGAGGTCGGGGGGGCCAAAATTTTTACTTTTTTTAATTTTTTTAATTTAATTGTTTAACCAAAAAGAGGGTCACAAATGATCACTAACACAAATTGGTGAACAAAAACATTAAAAGGATCAGCATTAGTTAGGAATGGCAAAATGATTTAACCACCATGCATAGATGAAATATATATAATTCAATTAAATTATCAGAAACTTCGGCTGGTGAAGAAATGGAGCCTGTGAGTGGTGGAGCATTTTTCTTGGCATAGACGAAGGGTGTGACCACGAGTGTGAGATAGCAGGAAATTAGGGAATTTAGGGATGATGCAGTGAGTGAACTATATAGTATTTTGTGACAAAGGCATAAATCGTGGATAAGTCGTCAATGTTCCAGTGTCTTTAAACCAAGTTTTTGAAGTCTTATCATATAAGGTAGAGTTCGTAATCCTGGTATGGCCCTTGTGAAAAATCTTTGAACTTGCTCAATCTTTGTTATAAACTGCTTGTTATGTGGGCTCCAGACCGGAGAACAATATTCAAGAATTGGACGAACATATGTGCAATACGCTTTGGTCAATATTCGCTTGTCCCATGAACGAAAGCATTTGAGGATTAGGCGTGTTCTAACAAAGGCCTTGTGAATGATTTGGTTGATATGGGCTTTGAAGTTGAGTTCACTGTCGATGATAACACCTAGGTCGTGTACATTGTCTGTGGAAGATATGGGTCGTGAGCAGATTGAGTATTTGTTGGGCATAATCCTGCTCCTCGTTGTTTTGATGGAAGCTTGGAGGCATTTGTCTGGGGCCAATTGTAATTGCCATTTTTTGCTCCATAACACTAACTTGTCAATAGCAGTTTGAAGGGAAGAGCTGTGAGGGGATGATGATGATGAGTAAAGCTTGATATCGTCTGCGAATAGTTTGTATTTTACAGAGTTGTCTGTAAATGCGTCTACAACATCGTTTATGTAAACAAGGAAAAGTGTAGGCCCAAGCACACTCCCTTGGGGTACACCACTTGTTACATCTCTACTGTGGGATAATTGGCCATTCACCTTGACAGCCTGAACCCGGTTCGCCGAAAACCTCATTATCCACAAGAACAGGTTGCCTGAAATTTCGTAAGCTTGAAGTTTTGTCAGTAATTTAGGGTGGGGCACTGAATCAAAAGCTTTTTTGAAGTCGAAGTATATAATATCAGTACCCTGATGGTCTTGCTTAAAGATTGACCAGTCATTGGTATACTCAATCAGATTTGAACATGTAGACCTTGAATTCAGAAAACCGTGTTGACTGGGAGACATTGAGGTTGTTTGTCTGAAGGTAATTAAGGATGTCCTTTTTGATTATCTGCTCCATTGCACGACAACAAGAAGATGTTAGCGATATTGGTCTGTAATTCCCTGGATCGGATGTAGAACCTTTTTTGTGAATTGGAGCAATATAAGCTGATCTCTAATCAAGGGGTATTTCATGCGTATTGAAAGAGAAGTTGAAAATATGACAGAGTGGTACGGAAAGTCCAGCAGCACAATTTCTGAGTAGGTTATTTGAAATACCATCAGGTCCAGATGATGAAGAAGATTTGAGATTTCGAAGTGTCTGATAAATACGATCAGGAGTAAAAATGATTTTTTTCAAGTTTGTTGTTGGTTCGAGCAGGCAAGATACAATTTGAGCCATCATCGACCGTAAATACACTGCAAAAATAATTGTTGAAAATGTTAGCAATCTCAGTTGGATCAGAGGTGAATGTTCCATCCTGATTTTTAATCTCCTGTATTGGATTATGTGTCGATAACTTTCTGTTGACAAATGGATAGAAACGACTAGTATCCCCAGCTGAGACAAGTAAACTTTCCTGTGATTTATGGTAGTCTTTTATACTCCTCCTGAGGTTTCTTGAAAATTGCCTGTAGATATTTTTACTTTCGATCCTCCCATTTGAACGCCATTCGTGGAAGGCCTGCAGCTTAAGTTTCTGAGCTTGAACGATGAATGTAGGGTATGATGACTTGTTTACTTTTGTGGTTTTGATAGGTCGGTCTTGTTCTGGAGCAACACTCTGGATAGCATTGGTAACAATGTTGAGAAAATGTTTCCAGCAGTCATCAACCGAGAAGTAGTATTGAAACACGTCATCCCATCTGATTTCACAAAAATAGTTATTTGTATTTGAAATACTAAAAAAAATTTTTGACTGCTTTTTAGGTAAATTACAAAAATTTTAGCATCTAGCAGTTGTTTTCCAGTCCAGTGAGGTTTGTGGATATAAGATCAAATGTTTGCTTTTTTCGCCGTTTTTGGCCCCTCTCGCTATTTTATTTGGCCCCCCCGTCAAACCCGGCGTTGCCCGAGGTTTTTAGAGGTTTTTCTAATGTTTGTCTCTCTTGCTCCCGTTTCCTTCTCCGCTTTCCCGTTCCCGTCGCGTTCCCGGTCGTTTTCCAGCTCCCGGTCGTTTTCCCGCTCCCGGTTGCTTTCCCGTTCTCGGTCGCTTTCCCTTTCCTGCTCTATCTTTTGCTCTCAGTTGGCTTCCCGTTCCCGTTTTTGCTCATTTATGTATGTATATGTATGTATATATATATAAATATATATATATATATATATATGTATATGTATATAGTTCCCGCTCACTCACCCGCTCCGCTCATTTTGTGACGGATTTCAATTTTTTTTCTTTTTATTTGATTCCCCTTGACTCTCAAGGTTGTGTGAAAATTTCATTACAATCGGATGAATGGTGTAGCAATGCATAAAGGACATATATACATACATACATACATACATACATACATACAAACATTCATTTTTATATATATAGATTTATTCCAATTTATATTGTAAAAACCTATTTAAAGTTACACTTTAATTATTTTCCTCCCAGTTTGACGGCAAAGGAATTTAGCTCTTATGGTTCAAGGAGAGGCAATGATGCTGTCATGTCAAGAGGAACTTTTGCTAATATTCGCCTTGTTAACAAACTCATTTCCTACACAGGACCAAAAACTCTCTACATTCCAACCGGTGAAATTGTTAGACATTCTAGCTACTTATATCTATTGATTTAGACATTTTGTTTAGATAAATTGTTTATGTAATGGTGTATGAGACACTGGCAACTAATTCATGTTTTGACATTTATGTTATAGAGAAAGATATTTATTTTATACCAGCGGGGTAACCGGCGTTGCCCTCGGTTTTTAGAGGTTTTTCTCTCCCCCGCTTGCTCTCGCGCTCCCGGTCGCTTTCCCGCTCCTTGTTGATTTCCTGCTCTTGCTTGCTTTCCCTGTCCTTTTCCCGCTTGCTCATTCACTCTCGGTCCCTTTTCGGTTCCCGCTTGCTTTTCTGTTTCCGCTCCCGTTCCGCTCATTTACAAGCGCTTTTTAGTGCTTCTTTAGTATGAAATCTAAATGGTAACTTTGTAAAAATTAAATATTTTTTTATTATCAGATGGACATTTTTGATGCTGCAGAAATGTATAAAAGTGCTCAAACACCTGTCATCATTTTGTCCGGGAAAGAATATGGGAGCGGATCATCGAGAGATTGGGCTGCAAAAGGACCAAATCTTCTTGTTCGATTTCTTTTTTTTTCATTTAAATATGATTTAAATATATTTTTTTCAAAAAACATTATACCTGCCGTTTAAAGATGAAAATGACAGACATGCTTTTATTACAATTTGTCTGTCATCTATAATGTGATTTCTTTGTTTATCCTGTCTGACCCATCTCTTTCTTTTAAAAAAATTCAACCTAAAAAAGCTATTTTATTTCTGACAACCATCTGTGGTTCTGATCCTAACTTTTAATTTGTTTCAGTGTGGCAGATTAATATCATATTATTATTGTTGTATTTATTTATTTATGCTAATTGTGCTTGTAAATTTTATTAGTAACTAGTGGAGTTATCCGGCATTTCTGTCCGCTCTCCCGTTTCCGCTCCCACTCGCTCTCCTGTTTATGCTTCCACTCGCTTTCCCAATCCCACTTGATTTCCCACTCCCACTCCTTTTCTTTCATCCTCTCCCTCGTAACTTCTTTTTGCCTATAAAACGTGAAATAGATTTACTAAAAGTTGCTTAAAACCTTCAAACTTTGTTACGTAAACTAAACTTGAATTTTGTTGTGCAATAACCTTTGGTGTTCGTACATAGGGACTTTTGATCTTGAAAGTTTTTTTGGTCGTACAAAATTTTTTTTTAATTTTAAATTAAAACTACCCTATATTTTTCTACTTTTTCATTAAAATTAGTGCAGTGCTTTGGATTTGTGTAGAGCAGGGTTGTCCAACCTTTTTGCAGCCAGGGCCATTATTTTATTTTGATGACAACATGAGGGCCACAAATTAAAAAAAATATATTTTATTCAAACTTCTAATTAAAAACAACTAATTCAATTTCAACATTGTCAAAAAAAATGTATTTAATGGGAAACTTGGCATTGTTTATTTTTACACAAATGAGCAATGTCAGCTTTTATAGTGGATGATGAAATCCAAAGTGTATCAGTGAGGTGTTCATCTTGCAACCTATGTCTCTGCTCTGATTTAACATGTTTCATTCTTGAAAAAAATTGTTCACAGTTGTAAGTGCTTCCAAAAAGGGAAAAATATTTCATGGCGTGTCTGCACAAATGTGGATAAACTTCAATGTTCGTGTATTTTTTATAGAATTCTAACAATTTAACATCTTTGTAAACTTCTTTCAAGTCTTTATTATTTTGTAGTTCTATCAATTCCATTTGAAATTCATCTCTAACTGTCTCAACTTTAATGGAAAATGGATGTGAAAATTAGTCCAACTCATCCTTTTCTTCTTTAAAATCACAAAATCTTGTGTCAAATTCATCAATTACTTTTAAAATAAGATTACAATATTTTTCATAGTCAATCAATCACTCAAACTGAATTCGTATAGCGCTATTTCCGTAGTGTTCAATAGTGCTCGGTCGTGAACTTATTAAACAGATATGTTTTAAGTCCACGACGGAAAGCTGTGAGAGAAGTAGAGTTAGTAAGAGAAGAAGGAAGAGAGTTCCAGAGATAGGGACCAGAGTAGGAGAAAGAGCGTTTAGCAAAAGAATGCTTAATAGTGAAGACGCGAAAGTGACTAAGAGAGGAACGAAGACCAGACTTAGGAGGGATATGTATTAAATTAGTTAGGTAGAGAGGAGAAAGACAATTTTTTATTTTATTCATTACTAAACAGATTTTAAAAATCACCCTACATCTGAGGGGAAGCAAATGGAGAACAAGAGATGGAGAGATGTGAGAGGAGTAGGAGGTGCGAGAAACTAAGCGCGCAGCCGAGTTGAAGGCTTTAGAGAGAGGATAGAGGGTAGTGTCAGGAAGACCATAATATAGTGAATTGCAGTAGTCAATTCGAGACAGGACAAGAGAAGAGAAGTTGCAGAGAAGGGTCATCCAGAAGTGGACGAAGCTGCTTAAAACGGCGAATATGGAAGTAACAAGTTTAGTCACAGATGAAATTTTGGGGGTTAGAGACAAGTTAGAGTCAAAGAGAAAACCTAAGCTACGAATCAAAGGAGAAGGAGAAATGGAAAGAGAAGATGGTGGTGGCAAAACCAAAGGAAGAGGATTTAGGGATTTAGAGGACTTATTGAAATAGATTAGTTCAAACTTGTCAGGATTAAGTTTGAGATACATAGAAGAACTCCAGGATATAATAGATTGAAGGCAAGCAGCTATTTGATTAAGAACAGACTCAAGAGAAGAGTTAGAGAAAGTAGAATAGACATAAGAGTCATCAGCGTACATTTGACTATTGAGAGAGTGAGAAGATACAATATGAGGAAGTTCAGAAGTATAGAGAATAAACAGTAAAGGACCAAGAATAGACCCTTGAGCCACACTATAGCTCAAAGATACAGGAGTAGATTTAGAAGATTCAATAGAAACATAGGAATATCTACCAGATAGATAAGATTTAACCCACCGGAGAGCATCACTAGTTATATTAAAAGATTTATCAAGTACATCCAACAACAGTGAGTGATCAACTGTATCAAATGCAGATGAAAAATCAAGACAAAGAAGAAGGGTAGAGAGGCCAGAGTCAGAAGAAACAATGAGGTCGTTATGAAGCTTAAGTAGAGCAGTTTCAGTAGAATGGCCAGGTCTGAAGCCAGATTGAGATGAGGGAAGAAGTGAGAAAGCAGTTAGATAAGCACCTATTTGCTCATATACAACTCTTTCCATAATTTTAGAGATAAAGGATAGGTTAGAGACAGGCCTATAGCTAGATAGAGAAGAAGGATCAAGAGAGGCATTTTTAATAGTAGGGATAATAAAAGAGGACTTAAGAACAGAGGGAAACACAGATGTAGATAAAGAGAGATTAATTAAATCAAGTAAAATTGGATAAAGAACAGAAGAAAGCTCTTTAAAGATAGTAGTAGGAATGAGATCCAAAGAGCAAGTAGAAGAAGACATAGAGTTAATAAGTTTAGTAAGATAGTCAAGTGTAATAGGAGAGAAAAAAGTAAAAGTTTCAGTAGAGAATTTAGAAAAAATAGGGGTTTGACTATTATTAGAAGATCTGATGTTTTTAATTTTCGTAGTAAGAAAATTGTGATAGTCATCAGGAGAAAAAGTGGGAGGAGGAGCTTTTTTGTTAAGGAGTTTAGAAAGAGAAGACCACCTATTCCTAGAGTTAGAAGCAAGAACAATAGATTTTCTCAAAAAGGAAGAATGCTTAGTAAAGATGAGGTTATGGTATTGTTTGAGATGGTATTGCCACTCGTACCAAGAACCCTTAGATAATTTAGAACGATAAGCTCGCTCAGCTTTACGTGCAGATTGCTTCAAGAGAACACAATCACGATCAAACCAAGGAGCTTTTTTAGATCTTTCTGATAATGTCTAAAAATGGACAAGTGATTTTTGACTTAATTGTTGTTTAAGAAGTTTCAATTTCAAAACAAATATTTCTACATTTTCATATAATTTTCTAATAAGTTGATCTTTACCCTGGAACTTGATATTTAATTCTATTAACATCTGAGTTATGTCAATCAAAAATACCAAATCATTCAGCCAGTCTGTAAACGTTGCCGAATTAGCTCGCTAGCGATTCGTAACGTTAAAGCTTGAAGTTATTTATAGCACAATATTTCTCGAATTATATTTCTGTCTTAGTTCTTCTTTGGCACTGACTCAATCTAATTAAATCTCACGTTTCAGAAATCTCTTGATTCTGGCAACTCTTTTGATTCTATTAGATAACTTTTGTCAACTTGTCTAACTACAGAGTCTATTCTCTAAAACTCTAAATATAGATCTCATGAACCAACTAACTCTACTTGACTAACTCAACTTCCCACTAACTACCTCTTTTAGTGAACTGAGGATACAAAATAGGAAAAGGCCTATATATATATATATATATATATATATATATATATATATTATAATAGTTTATAGTCCTTTACACCAGGTGTTTTAAGACTCTAATGGCTGTATGTAGGAAGCACTTAAATACTTCCTGTCGTGGATCAGAATTTGATCCTTTTTACTTTTCCCTCCTCCTTTCTCCAGGCTTGGTACTGGCTCGTAATTAGCGAGGTGGAGTTTTTTTTTGCTGAGGTTACAGAAACAACAAAGGATTGACATATATATATATATATATATATATATATATATATACATAGATATATGCCGACCAATTAGAACAAAGGTATATATATATATATACAAGGACCAATCAGGATACATGTATATATACACAGACCAATCAGGATACATATACAAGCGACACACATACATAATACACTAATTAACATAATAAAAGACAATAAAATAAGCTATTTACACAAATATACGTAAGATGTGACATCTACATCTTACACAGTCATTATTTTCAAGAAAGCTTGTGTCTTTATCTTTAATTTTTAAAAACTGTATTATTTCAGGTAATAATATCCAAAATCTTTTCAAAGTTGCAGCTCGACTAAGCCATCTAACTTGGCAGAAATAAATTACATCTTCAGCCTCACTTCCACAATCCTCAAGCAATTGTTTGAATTGTCTGTGATTAAGGCCACGACTTCTTATAAAAATTAACAGTTTGGATAACAAATTCCATGACTTCTTTCATTTCTAATACTTTTGCACATATCTGTTCCTGATGTATAATACAGTGATATGAAAGAATGTTGTGATTAACAGATTTCTTGAATAATGCCACAAATCCAATATTTTTTCCTTTCATTGAACTTGCTCCATCTGTAGTGACACCAGAGAGTTTTGTTTCTGCCAAATCAAACTTTATCATTGTTTTTTTGACTTCAGAAAGAATATCTTCTCCTTTAGTAGTGCCTTTCATGTGCTTAACATCCAACAGTTCTTCAATTATTTCAAAATAATTTTGTTATACCTCTAATAAAAATAGCTAACTGAGCCGTATCACTTCTATCTGTGGATTCATCAAGTGCCAAGACTGAGATCTTCAACAAAATGTATTTTTTCAGGGCATACCTCATTACAAAATTGTTTTAAAGAGTTTTTTTTATTAAATCTCCAGTAGAAAAAGGTTTACCACTTTTTGCAATATTTTCTGCAATTAAAAAACTTATTTTGGTAGCACTGTATGAGCTAATTACTTTACTTCTCATTACTGATTGTTGCCCGAGAAAATTTTTCTTTAACAATTCCAGCTTATCAACACGAAATTGGCCCTTGAATTTATCATAAGTTGCTGCATATTTGTAGTATAGTGTCTGTTAACATTATACATTTTGCACACGGCAATTTTTCTAAACAAATGAGACACATAATTAAATTATTTTGCTCATTTACAAAATATTCATTTGTCCAAGATGGATTAAATATACGACCTCAGTGTCCAATTTCAGTTTCAAATCTACTTCTTTTATTAGCACTGTAATTAGCTGCCTATTCCTGAGCTACAGTAAAAAATAGTTTTAAAAACATAATATTCATTTGATTTTAAATGTTAGATAGTGAAAACGCGGGCCATGGCTAAAGACAACGAGGGCCACTTTGTGACCTGCGGGCCATTCGTTGGACAACCCTGGTGTAGAAGACAGTCATTTTTATATTTAAAGATAGTATTGAGCTACTTATACATAAAAATGAAATATGAAAAGAGAACCATTAATGCTTAGCTCAATATTTCAGGGTGTCAAAGCAGTGATAGCAGAAAGTTATGAGAGAATTCACAGAAGCAATTTGATTGGCATGGGAATCATTCCTTTACAATATCTTCCTGGTGAGGATGCAGATTCACTTCAACTGACTGGTCACGAGAAGTACACAATTCAACTTCCAGAGCAGCTACACACAAGACATCAAATATCTGTTGAGGTATACAAATTTTATTTCAGTTGTTTGCCTTAGTTGTTATTCTTGTTTGTGTTAATGTTCATCTAAAAGTTCTTTTATTTAATCTGTATTTCTGTGGTTGAATCAACAGCTTCTGGACCACCTGTAACTCAGAAACTTTCATGATATGCATATGTTCAAAAACAATTTTATGAATGTTTCTGACATCAATTTAATGATAACTAGAAGGGTTACCCGGCATTCCCGGGGTTTTTAGAGGTTTTTCTCTCCATCCCCCTCACTCTCTTTTTCTCTCTTTTTTCTTTCTTCCCCTCTTTGGCCTCTCCGCATTAGGTGGCTTCAATATACGCTAGGCCACTGGGTTTTTGCCCATAACACATAAAAAAATTAGCAGATTTGTTAAAAATTCCTTGGAACCCTCTTTGAACTTGGTTACTGAAATTAAATTTGAATTTTATTGTGCAATAACCCTTAATGTTTTGCACTTAGGCACGGTTGGCCTGTGATAAGATTTTTTACCATAAAAAGTAAATTAAAAGTTAAATTTTTTTAAAACCTATCTTTTTTTTCTCTTTGAAAACTACCTCCATGCTAAATTTCGTTGTTATGAGAAAAGTTGTTTCATTTAGGTTAAGAGCAGTTTTTCTTCGAGCATGTATACAAGAACGTTTATTGAAAAATTTGCCGTATATATATATATATTATATATGTATATATTATATTTATATATATATATATATATATTATATATGTATATATTTTATATATATATATATATTATATGTATATATTATATATATATATATATATATATATATATATATATATATATATATATATATATATATATATATATATATATATATATATATATATATATATTAGGATGGTCCTTAATTTTCAAAATTGACTATTTCTATGGGGCACCCTTCAACTTTGTTCATAAACAGGCAGACAAAATTCACAAAAAAACTCAGCTAAATCTGGAATAATTTAGAGGTCGCTACCACACTTATAAATCTATATATGTAAAAGGCCATGTTTTGTCCAAGTTTGTGTGTTTATTTGCTTATCACACCCGAACCGCTGAAGCAATTAAAAAACACAATTTGTCATGAAGGTAGTCTTTATTAAAACCACGAACGTCTATTGGAAATAGAAATCGGTTCATTATTTTACGTTTTATTGTAAAAAAAAACAAGAAAAATCTTCAAAAAAACTGAGCAACGCCGGGTAACCTTGTTAGTTAAGTGTAATGTGAGGTTCTATGACTACTTTTTGCATGTATTTATGTTGATGGAACCTTTTACTACACACCATTCTGTCTACATAATGTATGAATAGGTTGCTCTTTACTTTTTGCCAAGTTTCCCAAAATGCATTTTATCAGCAGTCAGCTATTTGCAATCAACCAATTTAACAATATATTATTTGATAAAACTGTTGGAATCGGTGATGCAAATGGATGAAATGCAAGCTTAAAATTGTAGAGAACATGAAAACAAAATTCAAACCAACAGTATAATTAAAAATACACTTAGATCAGAATTTATTGGAGGATATCAGTACCATAAAATTTAGAACTGGCTTCTATTCCTTGTGTCTTGACTAGGAGTTAACCAGCTTCTCTACGTACAGAAGCTCACGTCTGTAACTGGAGAAGCTGCAGCGACAGCAACTGCAGGATGCAACTGCAGCTTTGAGCATATCTGACCATTTCAAATGCTTTTGGCTCTATTTCCATCAATTGTGGACCAAGAAATGATCCAAGACAAAAATTGTGCTTGCTATCATCACATTTCATAAACTATTTTAAAGGCAACTGTTACTCTTTATCTTTTTGCCCTTTAAAGAGTCCCAACATAATGATTTTCAGAAGGTTTTAAGGCAGCTGTGAATGAATACATTGACTAGTTAAAATTTCAAACATTGAGTTCAAATGACATAGAACACAGTGTCGTTTCCAATTTTTTAAATAAAATTATTGCATTTATTAAAACTTATCTGAAACAACTCCAGCTTTGTGATGATTATTGTGAACTGTTAAATCTGATAATAATATTTCTAGAAGGCGTTCCATCTTGAAGTTACTCATGCATAGCTAATACAAGACTGCATAGAGACACAAGATTGACTAAAGCTGTTAATTCATTGAGGATGTGAATGCTGAAACACAAGTTCAAAAATGTTAAAGAGAAAAGATAAAGAACGCAAGTTTGTTAGAAAGCTCAGACATAATAAAAAGAACATTGTTGTTTAAATTCAAAGTTTGAGCACAAAAGATTTATTTTACAGCAAGAAAAGGTAGAATGCATTTACTTAGATGTTTTTGGTGATGAACACCGCCGTATCATACAATAACATAGATCAATAAATACAAGCACAAAATCGTTAAATTTTTCAGATCGCAATAAAAAAATCCAAGTTAGTTGTGGTGCTTTTTAGTAAAACTGATGGCTTTGGCTTTTTCAAACACTTAGTTTCCCAATGACACAAAACAGTTGATCACTGGGTGCAAAACATTTTTTGAGGAGGATAACTGTTAATCCTATGCTATGAAGTTTTCATAACTTGAAATACTTTGTTGTCAAAAGCAGTTGCAGATTTTTACCATCACTGGCCTACCATCAACTTTCCTCAACAAAGATGTGAAGCTTCGATCTGCAGATGCTGATTACCATTCGGCAATGACCATTATCAATATTATGAAAGTGATGTAAGACATTGCAGAACATGGATAGGCACAAGCTGCACACTAACAAAAAACCGAAACAATGCCTGCACTTAATTGTAAAGATGTACACCCAGAGATTACCTGAGCGAATTAGACTAACACAGGTCTAACAAGATGATTTTTGTCACTTTGATAGTTTCAAAGCAGATTGACAACAATTATATATATATACATATATATATATATACATATATATATATATATATATATATATATATATACATATATATATATATATATACACATTTCTTAAAACTTTTGATGAATTTTATAAATTTAAATTATTATCTCTCGATTTAAATTAATATAATTTTTAAAGTATTTTTATTTTGATTTTATTATTATTATTTTATTTTTATTATTATTTTATTAATTATTTCTGTTTAATTTAACGTTCATCGTCCCGATTTTAATTATTATTATGTACTGTATGTATTAACTTTTAGTTACATTAAGACAATCAAAACAACCCTGACGATGGCCGCAATGGCTGAAACTTGCAAGTTGGTTGCTAATAAAACGTTTGATTTTAGATTTAGTAAAAGTGTTTTCTCTCACTTAAAATATTTTAAGCGTTTAATTGACAAAACCGTGTCTTCTAAATGGCGTGTATATTTCAACAGAGCATGTTTAAATGAACATTTAGTGCCGAAATACTGTAAATATATATATATATATATATATATATATATATATATATATATATATATATATAAAACTCAAATACCACTGACTGACTGACTCATAACGAAATCGCAAAAACTACTGAACGGATTGTAATGAAATTTGGGACATATCTTTCTCTTGAGTTTTAGAAGCTCATTAACAAAGGGTTTTGAAAAATTCGGCCTAGATCGCCTTATTGAGAAGAATATACAATGCGTAATCTGTTAGTATTGAAACGCGTCGGGGTGGGTAAAATGCAGACCGCGGACTTCTTAATTAAATAAATGTTAACAAAAATATAGAAATTTTTTGTTATTTTATTTATTAATAATAATTACAACAAAAATTCAACCGAATACATTATTTACTGAATCTTGGTTATTTATTAAACCGAATAGTTTCGGTTGTTGGGTGGCGAGTTTTTTTTCATTATATGAATTAAATGTTAACAAAAAATTTAGAAATTTTTTTAATTTATTAATAATTTTATATAAATACATATTCACAGCTATATATATATATATATATATACGACTCTACTAGGAATCGAACCCACGTGTCTACGGCAACACCGCCTCGCCTAAATGCAAGCGCTCTCTATATATATATATATATATATATATATATATATATATATATATATATATATATATATATATATATATACTAGAGATAGCCCGTCAAAAATGACTGATTTTTTAAAATCTCCTTATTTATTATAGTGGTTTTGCCCGTCCCAAGGACGGATGTTTTAAAATTACGATGTATTTTTGATACATTTTATAAAAAATAGTCACCAAAAACAAAATGACACTTGATAACCATAAAAAGTTTTTTTTTATATGAAATTTTTTATTGTGTTTAAATTCTCAATTTACTAACGTACTTCATATAAATTCAAAAGATGTGAATAATTAGTTATTAAAGATTTTCAGTATGCACAACATTTCTTGTGAACTGACGGCCATCGTTGAGAAGCGGTCCTTGCTTTTGAGATTTTTTAAAATCTCATTATATAATATTTTTCGATTGCAGCACCACTTCTTTTGATCTTTAGGACTGAGAGTGTATATAGGTACAATTGCATAATAACTTTTATTACACGCCTGCGCGCAATATATTCTTACGTGCACATCGATATTGTCTATACGACTAATTACGTAATCGTGACAGAATCAGTGAGTGAGTGACGTGGGCTACTATAATATATATATATATATATATATATATATATATATATATATATATATATATATATATATATATATATATATATATATATATATATATATATATATATATATATATATATATATATATATATATATATATATATATAATTCAACCGAATTCAACCACGCTCGTCGTTCCACTCCATACGAACGTTTACCTCACCCTAATAACCAGCTTATCAGCCGATCCTCTGGCGGTGCGGCGCGTCGCTCAACCTTTGATCGTCGTTCTAACTGCCCAGGTACTCGGGAAGGCGGCGAGATACTCTCCTCCTCCGACCACAGACGCGGCGATCCAAAACCTACCAATCCTCCACTTAATTCAACCTATATAGACGCCGTTCCTTCGACACCCGTCAACGCTTCCGGCTGCGGAGGTGGTGTCCGCAATATCGACTCACACTCCGGCCGTACCATTTCACCCTCACGATTGAATTCTCCACATATCGATCATTGCTCAGCGGACGCTGCGTCCGGATTTCGGCTTCTCCGCGACGTCTCCCCGGACCTGCCACTCACCGAGTCAGACGCGGATTCTTCGTCAGACGGTTCCACGGTCGCACCCGTCCCTCTGTCGCAGCAGCCTGTGTTCTCGGCGGTCGGTTCACTGATCGACGCGTCCCTGACTCGCCGCGTCGCTCGGGTTCCGATTGCTGCCTCAATCGTCGGGTGACGCACCAGGAGTTCCCGGAGAACGACAGATTATCTTTTAAACCTGGCTACAGATATGGAGAGCCGAAGTCTGTCAGTTTTCCGGATATTCCAATTTACGTCGATGCAACCTCTTCGACGTCCGGCGACGCCGTCCCGCACGCCACTCCGGGTCATCGCATCGAGGAGCAGACGTCTGACTCCGACGACACGTACTCTACTCCTATTCTTCGCGTCTTTCCGCCGGTGTCCGGCGGACCCAGCGGAGCTAACCTGCACTCTAACCCGAGTCATGACATCGGCGCGCCGGGGTCCGGCGAGGTCAACCTACACTCCACCCCGGGCCACGGCGTCGAGGCGTCGGTATCCGGCGGCGTTAGTCGAGCGGTTCCGCCCGGCGATGACAGCGGATCCGTGCGTGTGGACTGCTCGTCCTCATTCCCTCATTTAACTAACTGCGGCAACATAACATTCCGCAGACGAAAGTGAATAGCCGCATTTACTCAGTTTTATAATTTTATATTTTTATAATTTTTTTTTTTTTTTTTTTTTTTATATCTTTTATATTTTTTATATTCTTTATAATTTTTTATAATTTTTTATACTTTTATAAATTTTTTATACTTTTATACCCTCATTCCGGTTTTATATTTTAATATTTTAATTTTCATACACAACAACTCCGCTTGCCTTGTTTGTTGTTTCGCCGGTCGCTCTGCCGTTTTGAAGTTGATTTCTAGTAAGTTTATATACTTTCTAAAACGGATTCTCATTCCATATCAAACATTTACCAATATATAACTCAATTTCACTTCACGTTTTCTGTTTTTTACAGTAGTATTTCTGTTCTTGTACCTCAGTTTAATTTTATCTCACATTATTTTATCTCCGCTTGGTTTTATCCCAACTGTATCGGTTCGAATTATATTTATTTCCTAATCGTTTATTTTTAAGTAAATACGTTTCGCAATTGTTCCATTTTCAGTTCGACTTTCACATTCGTCCATTTTGAATATTTTCATTATTTTCTATTTAAAGGGCTCTGATGATGGCCTTCGAGCCGAAACTGTACAGTAAGCCCGCTACGAAAATTAATAAAGAATTTTACTTAAAAAACAAAGTTGTTGTCCGTAGATTAGAATCTTATGTTAAAAAAATCATAAACAAAAAATGGGCAGTTATTTTTAACGGAGCATGCACCAAAGAAAATATATATATATATATATAAATATATATATATATATATATATATATATATATATATATATATATATATATATATATATATATATATATATATATATATATATATATATATATATATATATATATATATATATATATATATATATATATATATATATATATATATAAATATATATATGCTAAATTTCTTTGTTATGAGAAAAGTTGTTTCATTTAGGTTAAGATCAGTTTTTCTTCGAGCATGTATACAAGAACATTTATTGCCAAAAATTTGATGTAAATATATATATATATATATATATATACGGCAAATTTTATATACTAGATATATATATATATATATATATTAGAGATAGCCCGTCAAAAATGACAAATTTTTAAAAAATTTCATTATTTATTATTTTTTTTATTGCATTTTCGGGATTCAAGATTAATTGATGTGAGACCAAGCAAAACTGGTTTTTTTTCTTTTTTTCTTATTTTAACATTAAAATAAATAAAAGCATATTAGGACAAATTTATTTGTTATAGCTATGTGTTAATTTTAGTTTTGTTTTGTTTGTTGTCACAGCTGGATGATGGTAGAAGTTTTGAAGTTATAGCCAGGTTCGATACAGAGGTTGAACTTGTTTATTTTAAAAACGGAGGAATCCTGAACTACATGATCCGTCGAATGTTATGAAAGAATTACTTTCATCTGATGTTATGAGTATTGAGTTATTTTGGTTTTTACTCTCATAATGTCTTGGTTTTTCAATATTTACAATTTTAGCTGAAATTATTTTGAATTTTCAATTGTGTTCATATAAACAACATCTTATATCTAATGGTTACATTTGGTGAGCCTATTTAGTTGTGTGAGGGCAGATGATGTTTATGAATAAGTTTATGCTTGTTGCATATGTAATGTTATCTCATTTTCATTATTAATATGTTATTAAAATAACTGTCTTTACATCATATGTATAATAAAATGTGGATGGAGATTTTTGCATATTTCACATTTAGCCACTGATAAATTGTCAATTCTAGCAGCGCTAGCAGCAAGTTAGCAGCGTTGCTGGATCCTCCAACTATCCTGCAAAAACAATTTCGTGCATTGGTGTTGTGCAATAGATCGCTAGAAAGGTCCCTTTCCCGCTCGCTCTTTTGCTTCCGGTCGCATTTCCGTTCCCGCTTGCTTTCCCGTTTCCACTTGCATTCCCGTCCCCGCTCGCTCTCCCGCTCCGCTCATTTTGTGACCGATTTTAATTTTTTATTTTCCCAAAAACCTTCTTCTTTGACTCTCAACAGGGGCGCCCACCCCCCCTGGCAGCTGGAGGCAGACTCCCCCTTCCTTTTTTTATCTCCCCTCTCTTTTTTTATCCCGGCTTCTCTCGGTCCTGAATGTATGTTTAAACTAAAAATTATATAATATATTAAGCGTGCATACTCAGGGGCGCAATCAGCAGAAAATGCTGGGGGAGGTTCAAGTGTGAAAAAGTGGAAAAAGCCCACAGAAGGCGAAAAAATTTTTTTTACTATCTTTAGTCTGCAGTCTTTTTTTGGTATCTTTAATAATTTATTAATGAAAGAAAAGAAAGACTGCAAACTTAGTCTCAAACCAGTTAAAGCAATTGTAAAAAATAAGTTTATGAATAAATGTAACACTAAATGCTTGATTTCAACATGGCGCTTTGTAATCTGCCGGCCGCGCTCAAAACTTTGTTTGCGTGTATTTCTGTTATTTTTTAAATAATTAAAACTTAAATTTTGATTTAGTAATTAGTAATGCAGTTGTCGCGAGAATTTCGATACCTTAACTTATGAAATAGTAACTTTGAATCCTTCGAAAGAGATTGCGATAATCCGATCTAGAGTCTAGTAGTCTAGACGTTCTATATTACACCAAACTTGAATTTGAATTTGGACACCTTAAAGCAGAAGAATCTCGATTGATTTTCGGAACTTTTGAACGTTTGGACTTGAAAAAATTTTTTTTTTAAAGATATTAATTGATTAAATTTTAAATCTGTTAATTACCATCAAATGGAGGAGGTGGCAGCGACGCGCGGATGTTCACTCATCACTTACACAAGGGGGCAGTTGTTTGCTATAAGAAGGACAGCCGCCTCGAACCACAATTTGTTGCACAACCCAACTCCGCTGTACGAACTCAAATCTTTAGGACTGCTCAGATATAGAGGCAGTCGAAGACAGAGCCATAGTAAAGAATCAGACAAGAAGTTTAAAAAAAAGAATACACGCCCAAGAGTCCTGGTGAACATTGAAAGGCACCACCAAGTAGAGCCCGAACGGAAAGAGAACTCCTGTTTCACTACCTCTATATATGTCTTGAATATCAACAGCCTTGCCAAACCACATGCAATTCAACATCTGCGTGCCGATGTACTTTCAATAGGCCCCGACGTTGTGGTATTAACTGAAAGCAAGCTCAATAGAAACCACACAGACGAAGAGTTTGGAATACCGGGATACCTTTGTTACAGACGAGACCGGTCACAACTGCAATCAAATGGAAAGCCGAGAGGTGGTCTGATGACCTACGTGTCGGTCAAGTACCAATCCAGCATATACAACCAAAAAATGGAGGATTCGCGAATAGAACTCTTGTGGATAATGTTGAAAAATGGTGGGCGCAGGGTAATTGTTGGGGCGGTTTACAATGAGCAAGATCTTCTCCAACTTGAACAGGTGATGGCCGCAGTTCACCATGACCATGGAGATACCAAGATAGTCATAACCGGTTATTTCAACCAGCTAAAAGATAGCGACCTGCGACTGCTAGGACTGTTTAAAGAAGAGACCGAAGCCACTAGAGCTGGTCATCATCTGGACAGGGTCTATACATCGGAGCCAATGTACCGAAACATCTCAGTAATTGTTCCTACGGTTAGAACGGACCACAAGGCCATTTACGCCTCGGCAATAGATTACGACACTCATCGACCGCCCAAGAACAAGGCCAAACTGAAGTGCCGCCTGGACAGGCCAGCCCAGCAAGCTGCGTACTTGGCAGCTTACTAAAAACGCGGCAAGAGGAGGATGCAAAAAGTGACTTCATTTTCGACGTCTTCCGTGCTTTGGACAGACTAAAAACCTCCGCCTCCGGAATTGATGAAATTCCTTCCTGGTTCTACCAAGTCTCGGCACCCATACTTGCTGAACCGCTCGCCTATCTATTTAACTTGTCGTTAAACCAATCACAGATACCAGACCGGTGGAGATGTCAGATAACCCCGGTTGCAAAGGTAGTTAATCCTCAGGGAAGTCACGAGTACTGACCCATTTCAATTACACCAATACTCTCAAGGATTATGGAAAAGATGGTGGTACAGCGATTCGTCTATCCAATCCTGGGAAGTTTGGGGTACAACCACTACTTCCATGACCAATATGCTTTCCGTCCAACGGGATCCACAACGGCGGCACTAATCAGCCTGACACTACGCATTTCCTGTTGTGTATTGAACTATTCATAAGATCTTTGTATTATTATCTATGCGACGCGGAAGTTGATTGTCCGGGTTTTTTCCCTTTTTGTTCTCAGTTGGTTATCGTGTGTACTAGTTCAGTGACAATCACTTTTTCTTATATTAAACTAAGTAATGCTATAACAATTATCGTATTTGTGTTTTCGTTTAAACAACACAAAATTGGCGACGAGGTTCGGATTGAAAAAGATACTTTGCAGAAAATCGAAACTTCAACCCAGGGCGATAATTGTGCAAGCTGCGAGAACTGATCAGAAATTAATTCAAAATTTCTCAAGTTTGTATTAATCCACAAGAACAAACGATTGTGATCAAGATGACCGCTACAAACAATCTCCAACCATTCGATGTCTCAAATCCGACGAATTGGGATATCTATGCTGAACAGTTGGAGTATCATTGCATTGCCAATAATATTGTCGATGAACAAAGAAAAAGGGCCGTTTTGTTAGCTGCGATGGGAACAGCTACTTTCAAGATTGTCAAATCACTCGTGTCACCAGAACCGCTGACTTCAAAAACGTTTGAAGAACTCGTCCAAATGCTGAGACAGCATTTCGTTCCACAAACGTCAGTCATTTTTTAAAAGACACTTGTTTCAGCGTCGTGTCCAACAGAAAGATGAGTCAGTGACAAGCTATCTGACCGAGCTGAAGCGTCTGTCCGAAGATTGTGAATTTGGAACCACGTTGAACGAACGACTTCGAGATCAACTGGTGAGTGGCCTCACAATCGAAGGCATACAAAGACAACTACTCTCGGAGACAACGCTCACATTTGACGAGACGGTGAAAAAGGCACTTGCGGGAGAAGCTGCTACAGCTCAGGTACGTGAACTACAGACCCAGTTTTCAGCTCCTCCGACCACCTACAAGGTACATCACCAGAAAGAAACGACAGTACAGAAGGGCAGTTCTTGCATCGGTTGTGGGGGTAGCCACAAGCGTGAACAATGCAAGTTTAAAAATGCAGAATGTCACATGTGTCACAAAAAGGGACATATTGCAAAAGTATGCCGAAGTAAACCAGACAACAGCGTAAAATTCAGCAAGAAAAAATCTGTTGCTACACATCAATTAGACTCACACTCTGAATTCTCCATTCATGATCTAAATCGACCAAAACAACAGAAGTTAAAGGTCATAGTTCATCTCGATGGTCAGCCTTGCACCATGGAAATTGACAGTGGATCATCATACTCTGTGATATCGCATCAAACCTTCAAACAGCTATGGAAGAACTCTGCTCCACTCATCAGGAAAGTAACAAACTTACCATTAACAGATTTTCAAGCACGAGTAATTCCGCTGAAAGGCTACTGTGATGTAGACGTAATATACAAGCAGCGAAGAGCCAAGTTGCAACTCATCATCACAAAAGAGCATCGTGCAAGTCTGCTTGGATATGATTGGTTTCCCAGCTTAGGATTTGAAATATCAGGAATAAATCAGCTCCAAGAAACATCAATTTCCCAGTTGATCAATGAATTCAGCGATGTGTTTTCAGAGACTTTAGGCACGTACAAGGGACCACCTGTTTCTCTACCAGTGGATCCAAACGCAACTCCACGTCGTTTCAAAGCCCGAAATGTTCCATTAGCTATCCGTGCTAAAATAGAAGATGAAATTGATCGCCTCACGAAAGAAGGGGTTTTGGAGCCGATCAACAATCCAAGATGGTCAACACCTGTGGTTCCAATAATTAAATCAACAGGCCATATACGACTGTGTGGTGATTATAAGGTCACAGTTAATCAAGCTCTACCGGAGTACCCATACCCGATTCCTTCTGTGCAGCACCTGCTTTCCACGCTAGTAGGAGGAAATTATTTTGCAAAATTAGATATGGCACAAGCTTATCTTCAACTTCCTGTTACTGAAGAATCAGCCGAAGCGCAGACGATCATCACGCATCGAGGTGCCTTCAAGGTAAAGAGACTTCAGTTCGGAATAAGTGTTGCACCGGGTATTTTTCAACAGGTTATGGAAGACTTGTTAGACAACATGGAAGGAGTTACTCCGTATTTTGATGACATCCTTATCTACGCTCCATCTCTTGAAGTACTTAGCAGAAAACTGCGAGATGTTTTGCAACGTTTCAGAGATGTTGGTCTTCGTGCAAAGAAAGAGAAATGCATATTCGGTGTAAAATCTATTGATTTTCTAGGATACAGAATTGACGCATCTGGTCTACACCCATCACAAGAAAAGTTGGCCGCAATTCAAGACGCTAAGACTCCTGAAAATAAAACAGAATTGCAAGCTTTCTTGGGACTGCTCAATTTTTACAATAGTTTCTTGAAAGGAAAAGCCGACGTTGCTGAGCCTCTTCATAGACTTCTAGACAAGGGTTCTACATGGAAATGGACAAAACACCACAACAAGTGTTTCCAATCAGTGAAGAAACTGCTGACTTCTGACAGTGTTCTTCATCCATTCGATCCCAAGTTACCCACTACGTTGACTTGTGATGCATCTCCTTTTGGTGTTGGAGCAGTCCTCAGCCAAACATCAAATGAAGGGAAAGAAGTACCAATTGCTTTCGCTTCAAGAACTCTTACGTCAGCCGAACGTAACTACGCTCAGATCGACAAGGAAGCACTTGCACTAGTAGCGGGAGTTAAAAAATTTCATCATTTCTTGTATGGAAGGAAATTTTTGCTCGTAACAGACCACAAACCATTGTTAGGACTGTTCACTCACAACAAGCCCACGCCAGATATTATTTCTCCGAGAATGATAAGATGGTCAGTTCTTCTTAGTGCCTACGATTTCAATTTAATCCACAAGCCAGGAAAAATTATCTCAAATGCGGATGCACTAAGCCGTTTATCATGCTCTCCATCGAAGGCTTATGTTTCAGATCCTGCAGATGTCCACTTTTTAGATGATCTCCCATCACCACCCTTGATAGCTTCAGAAGTGGCACAACTCACGCGACGTGATCCTGAGCTATCCAGAGTCTTCACTTGGGTGGAAAGGGGATGGCCACAGAAACCAGAAGCACAGTTCCATCCTTACTCAGTAAAGCAGCATGAGCTTTCTATACACAAGCACTGCTTACTCTGGGGCAGTAGGGTGGCAATACCAGCAAAGGGACGTAAACGTGTGCTGGATGAACTCCACATCGCTCACCCAGGCATCGTACGAATGAAAAGTTTAGCACGTTCTTATGTGTGGTGGCCTGGCATAGATAAAGATATTGAAAGTTTTGTTTCTACATGTGAAACCTGCCAGAAACATCAACATGCACCACCGCACGCTCCCACCCACCCATGGGAAATTCCTAGACGACCGTGGTCTAGAATCCACATCGATTTTGCCGGACCTTTCCAAGGCCAGAATTTTCTTATTATTGTAGACGCTTACTCCAAATGGATTGATGTTGCGCACATGAAAACAACAACAGCTGAAAGCACACTAACAGTTCTCCGAAGAGTGTTTGCCACGCATGGACTGCCAGACTCCATTGTGTCCGACAACGGACCACAATTCACGTCCAATGAGTTCCAGGAGTTCTGCAAAAGAAACTTGATACAATCCATATTAGTATCTCCTTACCATGCTGCTAGCAACGGCCAAGCTGAGAGGACTGTCCAGACGACAAAGAACAGTCTTAAAAAGATTATCACAGGAAATTGGCATCACCGATTGTCAGTTTTCTTGCTAAATTCGCACATTACTCCATCAACGGCAACAGGATCAAGTCCAGCAGAATTACTCATGAGCAGAAGACTAAGAACATGTCTTGATCATTTGCACCCCGACCACTGCAGAGACAAACAGTTGCAACAGGATAAGCAGATGGCAGAAATCATAACTAACAAGGTAAGGCAATTTCAGCCCAATGATCCTGTCTTCATCAGAAGTTATGGTCCAAGGTCTGAATGGATTCCTGCAACCATAGAGGAGCCAACAGGACCAGTCTCGTACTCAGCAAAAACTCCAGATGGTAAGCAGATGAAACGACATGTTGATCTTATCCGGAAGCGCACTGTACAGCACCAGGACAATTCATCAGATGTTCAACCTGAGGTAGCCCTACCAAAAGAACCAGATGATATTCCAGCAGCAGCAGTCGCAGATGTTCCACATGAGGCGAACCTACCAAAAGAACCAGATGTCCAACCAAGGAGAATCATCAAGCCTCCTTCCTATTTAAAGGATTATGTACACTAGGGGGGAGGAATGTTGTGTATTGAACTATTCATAAGATCTTTGTATTATTATCTATGCGACGCGGAAGTTGATTGTCCGGGTTTTTTCCCTTTTTGTTCTCAGTTGGTTATCGTGTGTACTAGTTCAGTGACAATCACTTTTTCTTATATTAAACTAAGTAATGCTATAACAATTATCGTATTTGTGTTTTCGTTTAAACAACTATAATTCCACCCGTATGTCCACGTTTTAGCGCTGGACTTTTCTAAGGCCTTCGATACTGTCAGCCACTCAGAGCTTATGAGAAAGTTTGCCAAACTACCAATAGAAGACGAGGCGTACAACTGGCTGGTTGACTTCCTTAGAGGGCGAATGCACTGCACTAAATTCCAAAACCAAGTGTCGTCATTAAAAGAAATAAATGCAAGCATCGTCCAAGGTTCAGGAATTGGACCCAGTTGCTACATTGTTGCGGCATTGGACCTCTCCCCCAGCATAGATGGTAACCGTCTAGAGAAATAAGCAGATGATACATATAGTACCACCGGGTAATTCTCACTTAATCGTTGATGAGCTCGCGAGCATACAGATCTGGGCCAAAAGAAACCACTTAACATTAAACGATTAAAAAACGAAGGAGTTGATAGTACGTCGCCCCAGAACAAAGGCAAACACACCTCCTACCCCTTTGGTCGGAATGGAAAGGGTAGATACAATGAATGTGCTGGGAGTCGGAAAACTCTCATTCCGGGAACACGTTGACTGGATCAACACAAAATGTGCACAGACTTTGTATGCACTACGAAACTTACTGGCTGTGTGGCAGGGAGCTCTGGACGGTCATGGAGGCGACACTTATATCCAGGATCACCTAAGCCTCTCAATCATGGTGGGGTTTCATTGGTTCGGGAGATCTTCAACGCATCGAGTCGGTCATTAGGAGGGTGACACGCCAAGGTTTCTTGGCTCCCGACCGCCCTGATTTTGTTCAACCAGGTTCTGTCTAACCGCCTCCACGTCCTTCATCATCTTCTCCCAGACGTCAAGAAATCAGGATATCACCTTCGTCCTCGAGCTCACGACAGAGTTATTCCGCATGCAGATTCCATACTCAGAAAAACCTTTATCCATAGATCGTTGAACTCAAAATTACTTAAACAATGCCGAACGCTATATTAAATCTCTAAAAAAGACAAGTTAAAGATTTTATTTTAAGTCTTTAACTTTAGATTGTCGAAACTCGTATTCCTTTTTATTTAATTCTTATTTGTATTATTTTATTATTTAAATGTAAACCGCAGTGCGTCATTGTCAGGCTGGTTAATAAAGATTTACTTACTTACCCCCACCTAAAGAAAAACCGCTCATATTTGGAAAAATTGCAGGGCCCGAAAACATAGTAAAAACAAGTTTAACAAACCTATAAAACCAAAAAAAATAATATTTTAACTTTCATTAAATAAAATTAACATGGTTTAGAGTGGTTCAAGTGAAGCTTGTGTGAGAACCACTACAACAATTAGAAGAATTTGTTTATAAGTAAGTAAGTAAATCTTTAGGAACTTGTCTTTTTCGGAGATTTAATACCATGGTTAATACAGCTCGGCATTATTTAAGTTATTTTGAGTTCAACAATCTATGGATAAAGGTTTTTCGGAGTATGGAATCTGCACGCGGAATTACTCTGCCGTGATCTCGAGCACGAAGGTGATATCCTGATTTCTTGATGTCTGGTGTGTGCCTCCTCATACCCCCTTCGGACGCTCGTTACGTGGCTACACCGCATTGCCACTAGGTGGACATCGATTTATTATGTCAACAAAATATGGGAGAGGGAGTTTGAAGAAGTTTGACAATTGTTGATATGGGGGAAGGGGGAGTTCAAGGTAAATTGACGTCAACAATGTTGACACAGCTTACGATTATCGTAAACTGTGTCGTATTTTGATTTATACTTAAAACTTAACGATAAATTAAATAAATAAAACTGATTGACCTAAAATTAAATTGTAAGGTAAAACCGTAAAATCTCACACTTTTAAACTATTGTATTGAGTCTTTGAAGTTTGACAACATGCTACCTCGATTGGCATTCAAAATTTTTCCATATGATCTGTACTGTCTTTCCATTCAGTTGTCGTTGTTTGAACAAATCTGCGAAATTTGTCACATCTATGTTGAGTCACAAGTCATGTTGAAGAAGCATGTTCAACAGCGCCGACAATGCGACATTGCCACATGCTCCTCAACCGCAAAGAATTCGACCAAAGCGAGTGGCTGCCAAAAGACAGAGAGAACTGATGACGTTGACTTGTCGTTTGTATCGATTCCACAAGAAATTGATCAATCAACCACTATGTCCATTATAACAATTGAGAAACATTTGAATTCCCCATTTGAAGATGTATAGAAGCTAGAATATTAATTCTAATTTGTTCATGAAGTTCAAGTGTTGTTATAGACAATTTGAAATGTGTTACGCAAGACTAAAAAACTGTATTAACAATTTTTTTTTGGGGGGGGGGGGGTAAAATTTGTTTGACATAATTTTGTTAGGGGGGTGACTGAAAGTTTGACAGTTGTTGACAAGGGATAGGGAAGAGGGTAAATTGTTGACATAATAAATGGACGTCCTCCTAGAGCCCTTAACTTGTAACTTAATATTTTTGTCTGAGATGTTGCGAGTATAGAGTATACTTATGGTGCGATTGGTGCGAGTACTATGGTATCGAGTACCTTAAAAACGTACTCGAGTACGAGTAGGTATCAAGTACTACATCTCTGCTAGTGCTACTCAGTATTGAGTGAAATAACGAATACGAGTACCAAGGCTTCGAGCAGTGGCGCAGCCAGGGGGAACAATCTATGTGCCCCCTTTCCGAAAACTTGCCGAAATTGATTTTGAAGTGACGCGCGTGTCCATGTATTGGGTTGTTTTTCAATTCTTCAACTTGTAGGCTAGTTATATATAAAGTCGCGCGCATGAACTATAGACATCGTCGGTCTAGAAAGCTCAGTTGGGAGAGGGTTAGGCTGAAGATCTAGACGTTCGTGGTTCAATCCCGGATCTGGGATTTTCATCTCTTAGAAAAAACGTCGGCTGAATTTGATAACGTAATAAACTGTTTCAATTTTATGTCTTATAGTTTTTTGTTACTATTATTACTGAAACTGTCGTTAAGCCTTGACTTTTATGGGTGGTAAATTTTTCAGAAAACTCATTTCTAATAAGTTTCTTCCCCGTGCCCCCCCCCCCCCGAAAAAAATGTCTGACTGCGCCACTGGCTTCGAGTACGAGTACTTAAAAACGTGCTCAAGTGCGAGCATAGACTTAAGATATATATATCCTATATCTATCAGTGCGAGTACCTACCAAGTGCTACATCGCTACATCTCTGGTTTTTGCTAATGTTACACTAAAACAATAATTTTTTTAAATAAAAAAAATTCAATTTGTTCAAATTAAAAATGTAACAATAACTGTTTTGACTAAAAAGATTGTTCAAATTGTTTCTTGCACATTCCTGATAATAATGGTGGACTCCATTTTTTCGGCTTAGTGCGTTGTGGTTGCTTGTTTTTGTGTACCTTACGATGTTCACATTGTAATGCGTTAATCGTTGTGTCTGTCATCATGATGTAAAAATTAAGTTATGTTTATTAAAGTTTCTATTTAATATAAATATAATTGGATATTGGTAAATCTCCTCTTCTCAGTTTTGATATGTATATGGCACTGTAGGCATTGTAGTAGTCGTAGTGTTCTGGGTAATTTATGTTCAAATTGAAGTTTGATTGATTACATTGCAACTGAGTTTGGTTCAAATGAAATGGACGAGAAAGAAAACGTTGTGAGGTTAAGGGGGCTCCCTTGGTCAGCAATCTCGTCAGATATCGTCACTTTTTTTCAAGGTTTGCTCTGCCTCATGTTTTCAACTTTTCACTTGGTTAATATTAATATTTTTAACGTGTGTGAAGTTAGCCTCGAGGCTTGCAATGCTAATTAAAAAAGAAATTGCTTGCCCTGGGGCTGTGCTATACATTGTTGGATGGGGTCTAAAAAATGAAATCAAATGGTATATTTGGATTGTCTTCGGTTCAACAAATAAAAAAGTTATGGTAATCCTGCAGTATAGCGTCCTGAACCGATTTCGATGAAAAAACGGTTTAAAAAACTGTTTAATAGAATAACCATAGAACATTATCAAAACATATTACGAATCGATTTTCTCAAATAAGAGCCAAGGTTGATTTTATGCAATTTTCGGCGGAAAATCGTCGTTTTTCGCTTATAATTTTCTTATTTGTTGAACCGAAGACAATCCAAATATACCATTTGATTTCATTTTTTAGACCCCATCCAACAATGTATAGCACAGCCCCAGGGCAAGCAATTTTTTTTTTAATTAGCATTGCCAGCCTTGAGGCTAACTTCACACGCATATATTTTTAAGTAAAGTTTCACATTAACGGCAACCCCCTTTTTCTGCTCAGAAAATGCCGGAAAGCAAAAAATGTGGCGAAACTTGCATAAGAAAACATCGGTATGAGTAAATACAGCAACAGCGCTGATGGCCCTGACGGCGCAAAAAAAAGCTGAAAACTAATTTTTAAGATAATTTTGTACTGGAATTATTTAATCATACTCTGAAAATGGGGATAACTAATAAAAATAACTACAAAACATTGCTCAACCGCCCTAACGGCCATACTGACGGCGCTGACGTCTCTAATAACTAAACTGACGGCCATATTAACTGAGCTGACGGTCCTTAAAGATTAGCTGACGGCCCTAATAACTAAGCTGACGTCCCTAATTACTGAGCTGACGGCCCTAATAAACTGAGCTGACGTCCCTAATAACTGAGCTGACGGCCTAATAACTGAGTTGACGGCCCTAATAACTGAACTGTTGTTTTAACCCCTTTAACAATTGTGTTAATTTCCAAAGTGTCAGCGCCATCAGTATTAGGCCGTCAGTTCAGTTATTATGGCCGTCAGCTCAGTTATTGTGGCCGTCAGCTCAATTATTAGGGCCGTCAGTTTAGTTATTGTGGCCGTCAGCTCAGTTATTGTGGCCGTCAGTTCAGTTATTATGGCCGTCAGTTTAGTTATTAGGACCGTCAGTTCAATTATTAGGGCGTCAGTTTAGTTATTATTATGGCCGTCAGGTCAGTTATTAGGCCGTCAGCTCAGTTATTATGGCCGTCAGTTTAGTTATTAGGCCATCAGCTCAGTTATTAGGGCCGTCAGTTCAGTTATTAGGTCGTCAGCTCAGTTATTATGGCAGTCAGTTCAGTTATTAGGGCAGTCAGTTCAGTTATTAGGGCCGTCAGTATGGCCGTTAGGGCTGTTGAGCAATGTTTTGCAGTAATTTTCATTAGTTATCCCCATTTTCAGAGTATGTTAAAATTTATTCCAGTACAAAATTATCTTGAAAATAAGTTTTCAGCTTTTTTTTTTGCGCCGTCAGGGCCGTTGTGGTATTTACTCACACCGAGAAAACATAAATTTAACCAAAATTTAGCACAAAAAACAACTTTCGTCGTAAATTTAGAAACTTTTAGAAGCGATAAATAAAAATAGTACCCTTTTATGAACTATTTACATTGCATATGTGAGCTGTGGCGGATCTAGGAATTTCTTAAGGGGGGCCCAACATTTTTTTCAGTTTTTTTACAATTTTTATTGCTGTCGTTATAAAGTCCGTTGTAAGATATCTTTAATTTTTTATTTAGTAAAACCAAACAAAAGAAATCGAAATTAAACTTTTAATGTACTCTCATTTTCCCCCTCTTTTTTCTGTATTTTTTTCTCTCTGGAGCAATATCAACATAAAACACCTTTTTTTTCATCATAGAGTCATCAGACACTTAAAAGCTAAAATTAAGTGAACCATGAAAAACTTTTGCAATTAGGCGGCTACTAATTGTTTGCAATTTTTTGATGATAATAAGTCTATAAAATAGAAAACCTTGACCAACTTCTTCTAAATACTTGATATATGAAATATGTGTAAATTGAAAATATAAGAAACTTTCGAATCAATATGGAAAAAACTAAGCTTTTATTATAACTTTTTACTTCAAAAAATCAAATATCGATTTCATTAAATAAACTAAAAACTGGTCGCTAATTTCTTAACAGAAAAGTTCAAACCTCTGAATCTTCAACTTTACACTTTTTAGGCCAATTTTGGAACCTCATTTCTATTTCTTGGGGGCCCAAAACTACGTCAGGGGGCCCACTGAAAAGTCAGAAGGAGAATACCCTCTCTGCTCCTTCCAAATTGACGTCCCTGAACTTACATCTTTTATTCATATTACAAATGATTACTGTTTTAAGAACTTGTTGTTGAGCCGTCTAAACTTATTTAGAAAAAGGAAGGTGTCATTTTCAACTTTTTTGCTGGAACTGCCCATGAAAGTCTAAATGTTTTTTGAAAATTTGAATTATATTTTGTATTGAATTGGTTTGAAAAACACCAGAAATTCTTAAATATCTGCCTATTATCAGAACTATTGATGGTCGAGAGGTGAATTTAGTAAAGATAAAGCCTCAGGATACAGAGACAAAAACTTTAAGCTAAAAAGTACTATTTTTTTATTTTTTGAAAACTCTAGGGGGGGGGCAGGCTGGATGTGAGCGACAAGGTACACTAAGGATTTAACTAAATTGAAATAAAGAACTACGAAACCGATTTTAATTTAATAAAAAATACTAAATTATAAAATTAATAATTTTAACATCTAGCGCAGCATACATTTTTCGCTCATCGCTTTGTAACTCAGAGCGGTTAACACACAGTCATCAACAAAATTATTCTTTTTTGTCCATTTAAATACAAAGTTGGGAACTTGCTACGCCAATCCTGAGATTGTATTACTCCGCCGATTCTAGAAATAGGTTACGTGAATGTGAAACTTTACCTATTTTTAGCGATCTTTTTTGAGGAGTTTAATTTTCTATTAAGCAATAATTATGTTTAACGAATTTAAAGCAGTGTAAGTCATAAAGGGCTTCAAGGCCACTAAACAGATGCATTTTTAGTTTCTTTTTCAAAAAGCAATCAAAATCGGAGATGACCTCTGGAGGAAGAAGATTTCTTACTTTTCAGTTTCCCTGCTGGCACGATGAGTTAAGAAGAAGACGATGATGATGATCTGAATCTTTTTTGAGCCAGGATTTTCTGCATTTGTTAAATGCTAGATATGTGGGAGCCATCCTGTTGAGATACTAGTTGTAGATAAATTATTATCTGAAACTTTGTTCAAAATTCAGTAAAAGTCCTAAATTGTGGACACCCTCGGGGAAGAGCAAAAGTGTCCGTTTATCGCGTCTGTCCATTTTTCGGGGATAACTACTATAGACCAGATACAGATTTAAGAAATTCCGTTCTGAACAAAGCTGTTCGTTGCTCTTAGCAGCCACTCTTGAAGGGTTCGCTCTAGAGGACAACATTTGTTTTGTGTTTAAACGGTTGACTAAATTCTCCAGTAAATTATAAACATTAATATTTTTTATTCTTTACATTATTTAGACAAAACAAATTTATCTCTTTCCCTCTCTCCAGTGAAACGTTTGTTTCTCTCTCCCCTTCGCTTTACCTTTTTTTGCTTTCTCTCTCTTTCTCTGACTGTCTCTCTTCTCTCTATCACACACACACACGATCTCTCTCTCTCTCTCTCTCTCATAGCTACTGAAATTTTAGCAAGTTATTGTAGATAAAAATACAGAATCAATTGAGCAAGTCGTATTTAGATGTCTATTGACAGTGCGGTGAAAGTTTAAACGCCAAGCAGTTGTTGTGTATTTCATATTGGTTATCAAAAAAGCTAGAAGGCTACCATCTAGCGACTGTATTCTCTTTGTACGCACGTACCTTAGCATTATATATATATATATATATATATATATATATATATATATATATATATATATATATATATATATATATATGGATGCTTACAACCAAGACGTCTACTTGTGTAGGTCACATGACACAATAACTTAAAACATGCATTTACATAAAAATGTAAGTTGTAAAATACCTATTTGGTGAGACAATTGATACAAAAATAATAAAACCTTGTATTTTGAACTCTGAAACGTGTTGAGCTTTGAAACCTC